>JAENRU010000232.1:0-281056 GCA_016647705.1 Eucommia ulmoides | reverse complement strand
TAACGCGGAAGTTTAACAAAATATTTAAATAGATCCTATTAAATTAATAAGAGGGTTAATTTTATTTTGCACCCATGTGGTTAAACTTAATTATAATTTGGACCCCTCTATTATTTTTATCACCACTTACACTCCATCTACTGTAGACTTAATTATAACAGTTAAAAATTTAACAGAACTGAGTCTGATCGTATTTTGTTATTTCTCTTAAAAAATAAGGATAATTTCATCATTTTGTTTAATTTGAAACACAAATGAAATTTAACATTAATTAATAGATTTTCATTGACTTTTAACGTTTGACCATTAAACTTACCGGAAAAGTTTAACAATTGCACTTAAATCTTAGGAAAAGTATATTTTAAACCCTCTAACTATTGACACATTTATAAATAGTTATCCTAAGTTTAGGCATTTCATTTAAACCATCCATATATAAACACAGTTTAAAAAACCATCCTATTAGATTTTTAGTCAAATCTAACAGATTTCAGGGGCAAAATAGTCTTTTACTTATATATATATATATATTATTTTTTTTTTTTTCTTCTTATTTACTTTTTTTTTTTCTCTCTCTCTCCTTCCCTCTGAACATCACCGATGTAGCCACCCCCCGTAACAAGGGGTGAACCACCTCCTATCACGCCGGGGGGGGGGGGGGGGGGGGGGAAGCACCCTTGTTACGGGGGTGGTGATGTCTTGGGAGAGAGAGAGAGAGAGAGAGAGAATAGGGGGGAAATAATAAAAGACTATTTGCCCCTCAATTCTAAACTTGTGGCAGCGACGACGCCGAAGCAGAAACAGACCCAAGTAGAGAACTGACAACGGAAGGAGAAGCTTCGTCGGAGGACTAAAATTTGCGTTGAAAATCATTGGGACCACGTAGACAGATCTTAACCTGAGGAAGGGGCTACGCGGAGATGAGATTTGAGAGAGTTCTGGAAGAGAGTGAGAAAACTTGAGAGAAAGAAGAGGAGGATCAAGCGGCTTGCCGGCGACACAAATGAGAGTGAAATGAGAAACCCTAGATAGAATGAGCGGCGAATCAATTGAGAAATAGGGATCTAGGTTTTTTTTTTCATATATATTGAGAGGGGTTTCGTAATGTAAGGCCCAAATTATAGTACGTACATCATTAATAGTTGCATTTTAGAGTATGGGGAAATTCGGGGTAAATCTTTGTTAAAAAAAAAAAGCTTAGGGGTCAAATTTGAAATTTAGAAAAAAAAGTTTATTGTAACGTGTATATAATATATATATATACGTTACATACAACCCTAATATTTGGAATATTAGTTTTATTTAAAAATTATAATTTTAATATTTATTGTCGGTTTAGTTTGTTTGGAATATGGGTTTACCTTTAAAAATTGTAATTTTAATATTTCTTATTGGTTGGTGTTGAATTTTTGGTATTTATTTTCGAAATTTAAAAAAAAAAAAAAATAGGGCCGGGGGCCCATGGGTTGGGCTTTGGGCTTAAAATTTTCTTACAAGGCCGGGCTTGGGCATAGAATTAAGGCCCGATCACCGGGCCGGGCCGGGCGAGGGCCCAACATTTTTTTGTAATACACTAGTTTAAGCCCGGCCCGAACCCGGCCCATGACCATCCCTAGTGATTAGTATGATTTTTATATTAGTTGGATTGAATGGAACTTAATTATGTCGCTTTATTTTCCCTGCTCATATACTGGGGATTTTACGAGCTATGCGGTATCTATAAACTGACGCTTGATCCATTTAGATGTAGTAGAATGAGTTTTATATTAAAAAATATTTTTACTAAGAAAGCAGTACACTCGCAGGTGAAGCAGTTAGGAGTCAAACAGCTAGGAGTCGGTCCCCTACTGGCGCTAGGTAGAGTCCTACGATGGAGTCATGTAGAGGGTTGAGATGAGCTTTCTGAGGCGAAATTGTGAGGGGTTCATGATATTATATTCTGCTGTTATTATATTTGGGGAACGGATGTATTCCCATAAAAGAAATATGTATAGCTCCATATAGTTGATGGTTTATGCATATTGTCGGGTAATAGATGGTTGGTTGGTTGTTTTCGGGGATGTCATGATGTCGTCACGCTAGCCCGGGATGTCGGGTGTCCGGGACGTGTCGTGACACGTAATATGTCAACTTTAGGGGGAGGGTTTATGTAATTATCGGTCCGGTTCGGGTATCTCAAGTGGGGGTAAATGAATAACCGATTTGAAGGGCTGGGGTTTTCGGGTGCGAGCGGGGTTCGAGTATACAAGGAAAAACTCTCAGAAATTCCGACCGGGCCGACGTCGGGTCGGACGGGTCCGAGTGGTCAGTTAGGGTCTTTGGTTAATTATTTCAACCTTAGGTGTAAGTGGGACAAAATATCACAAGTGTGCAAAGTATAATTAAATCTAACCACAGGGATATAAAATATAATTAATAATTTTTTAAAAAAAAATTGGAGAACTTTTTAAGTTCTAAACCAAACATGACACCTTAACAAGGTCAAGGTAATTACAATATTAATTCATGAACTTTCAAAATTCTGAAATAGTGTTTTCGAATTTAAAAAAAAAATCTCGAAAGTTATTAATTAGCTTGCTTCTATATTGGGATTGGGATGAGGAGTGATTTTTTTTAAAAAAAAGTCTTGGTCAACTTAAATAATGAATTTTAAAATATCAAAACTTGAAACTATGTAAAAATTGATCAACTTACCGTCGCTTGTTTTAGCCACCACTTAACTAAATACTAGTGGTAGTGCTCGAGGCACATGAAGAAAAATATAAAATTAAGGTCAATTAAATGATTTATTTTTTTATTTGCAATGTGAAGAGCTTGTATAAATCGTGGTAGCCACCACTTTAACAAATACTAGTGGTAGTGCTCGAGGCACATGAAGAAAAATATAAAATTAAGGTCAATTAAATGATTTATTTTTTTATTTGCAATGTGAAGAGCTTGTATAAATCGTGGTAGCCACCACTTTAACTAAATACTAGTGGTAGTGCTCGAGGCACATGAAGAAAAATATAAAATTAAGGTCAATTAAATGATTCATTTTTTTATTTGCAATGTGAAGGGCTTGTATAAATCGTTGTGATATGTAACAATACATAGACACTGTCAAATAAACACCATCAAGCTCCTTGCGCTCTAATTGACAATGGCTGAGTTTGCGATCTCTTTTGTCCTACAAAAGCTCGGCGATTTGTTGATTGAAGAAGTAAAATTCTTACATGGAGTGGATGACCAATTCAAACAAATTAGAGATGAGCTGAGGTGGATGCAAGGGTTCCTCAAAGATATTGATGCAATTCAAGATCTGAATGAGGTTGTCCGTTTGCAGATTCACGATGTCATAGAATTGGCTTATGATGTTGAAGATGTCATCGAAACATGTGTTCTCAAGAGGTGGAGCGGAGGAGACATCGGAAACATTCTGAAGAGGCATAGTGTTGGGCGGAGGATCCAGGATATCCAATCCAGGATCTCTTCACTTAGACAACGCTTGCAAATTTATGGGCCGACAGCGTCGACAGAAGGCCAACAAGGATTGAGTGTTTCCAGATTTGAACGGGAAAGGGAATTGAGGCATACTTATTCCCATTTCCCTGATAAAGAGAATTTTGTCATTGAATTGGACGATGATATACCAAAACTGGTGGGTCATCTGGTAAATGAAAATGAAGGTCATGGCGTTGTTTCCATCTGTGGTATGGGTGGATTGGGGAAAACCACTCTAGCGAGGAAGATTTACAATGACGTAAAAGTAAAGCGACACTTTGATTGTTCAACTTGGACTTGTATATCCCAGCAATGGGAACTAAAACTGTTTGGCAGTCCATCCTAACTGACCTCAATCCACATAAGAGGGACGATATTCTCAAGTGCAGCAACAACCAGTTGGTAAGAGAGCTTAAAAACATCCTCACAGATAAGAAATGTCTTATAGTTATTGATGACATTGGTCCACGGAAGCTTGGGACTGCCTAAAACCTGCACTTCGAATTGGGAAGAAGGGTAGCAAGATTTTGCTTACCACTCGCAAGAAAGATGTGGCTGAGCATGCAGATCGAAAAGGTTTTCTTCATGAATTAAGGCGATTGACTGAAGATGAAAGTTGGAAGCTGTTGAAGAAGAAAACTCGTCTAACTGAAAATTCATCTGGTAATTCCTCCCCTGTTAGTGTTAGAAATCTGTCTCAAATTATTATTATTTTTCGATAAGCAAAATATAGAAATAGTTGCATGGCAATAACAAATCCAAACTCACGTTGTCAAATATTTGGGAAGTAAATACAGGAAAAATTACAACTCAGCCATTATGAACTGAAAATTCTGGATATTGGGAGACCATGTAAATGGCATACCTTGGGTGAGCACTAAAGCGGGGGTGTTTGCGAAATGCCCTGGGGGTTGGGTGGGGGTGGGGGGTGGGAGCCCCAAGTCGCACTAAGCAAAGCAATTTGTTGAGTTTAGATGTTATTGTACATCAACTACTTATTGGAAAAAATCGAGTTAAAAAAATTGAAGTAGAAGTACAATTGATAACTTAGATTATGTTGTGAATGAAATATATACGGAAACAAGTAATGAATTCCATTTAAATGGAAGGAGTGATAATTTTGAATTCAAAAAGAAATTATCAATTGGAATATAAGTTAAAAGATAATGTGAATCCATATCCCGAAATAAATAAATGGGACGATCATATGAATCTAAAATACGTAGTTAATATCTTTCGAAAAATTTGTCAGATTTTTAGTGGACATGATTGTCAAACGAAATTGGGTTAAGACTTACTTTGTCCCCGTAGCTTTTCAAAAGGAGCTGTTGAACTATTTGGTAAATTTGTTAAAAAATAGCTGTTAAAAAAGATAAGCACGTAATGAGTATTTGATAAACATTTGTGTAAAAAACTTTAAAAGGCTATTAAATTACTAAAATAGAATATATATTATATTTATTTATTTAATTCCTAATATTAAAGAAATCTAAAAACAAGATAAAAATATTTATTTCTATTAATTTATGATTAATATAAAAATTTATAAATAAAAATATCTTACATGTTGGAATAAAAAATTCAAATAATTTAGAATAAACAATTTAAATATCTTGCATCTTGCAAATAAAAAAATTTAAATATCGTTAAATAATTAAAAAAAAAAATTATTTTGTAATAATAAAATAAAATAAAAAGGTAATTTTTTTTGTTAATTGCACTTTATAGCCCTGTAGTTAGACTGAATTACACTTTGCACTCCTACAGTATTTTCGTCACCATTTACATCCCTTATACTTAAGATTTAAATGCAATAATTAAATTTTCATTGGTAAAAGTCAACATTATTCTTGCAATTAATGTTGACATTTACTCCATTCAAATTAATAAATCACATTCAATTCAGTTGATGGAAATGATTTAGAAATATTTTCGCATTGGTAGTCAATTATTCATAATGGATCCAGGTACGCGATTTATGTGTTAATATAAAACTCTTGATGATTTGACATGTTGCGTTAGGTATTATAAATTCAGATTTGTAGTGATAAATCCCAACAAGTGGTATCAGAGCATACTTCATGTTGAATCATTAGAGTTCTTGAGTTTTTCAAGTTTGTAGAATTTTAGAGTTTGTGTTTTCTCTATTAAAGTTTGATTATTTGTGAAATAGTGGGAGAAAACATTAAGATTTTTATGTGGTTTATGTGATTTGATTCAATTTTTTATGAATACTACGGATTTGTTACGGATCTAAGGTAAGAAAAATTCCATTTTTTGGGTTTTTTTGCTGCAGAAATTTAAGATCCGATTTAGATCTAATCGAATCAGTCAACCAATTTGGTCAAGGAGGGTTTAGATAGTTTTGACACTTGTTCGTATTTTGGCCATGATGTTCTCGTAAAAACTCCAATTGAGGTGATTTAAGATCAAATGGAAAGCTCAAAAAGATATCTACAATTTTTATGTTTTGAGTGTTTCCAGAATTAGATTGAATCGTGGCCAAAATCGGGCTTGAAATTACTGCATTCAGACATTTTTGACACGTGTTCATATTTTGGCCATAACTTTCTTATCCAAACTTCGATTGAGGTGATTCAAGATTTTGTGGAAATATAAGAAAGAGATATATAAATTTAATGTTTTGTGTTTTTCCATAATCAAATTTAAGCGTGGTCAAAATCGAGCTTGAAGTTACTGCACTTACATAGTTGATCGAATTGGTTATAAGAATTTCACAATTCGGTTGACCAATTGCTTCAAAACGCCATTTTTCGGGTCTGATCGATTCGGTTGACCAAACTATATCGGTCAGTCAATCGACTGCTTCAGAGCATAGGCCAATTAGCTTCTATCCAATTCGGTCAACTGATTTTTTCAGGACCAGTCGACCTATTCAATGCCCCAACGTTAGAAATTTTAATCCTTTGCACGACATTCGATCAATGGACCATTAGGACAGTCGACTAATAAAATCTTGTATCTTGAAATAAATTAAAATGAAATAATATGTTACCAAAGTAATCTTTGTTGTGTAGTTTTATTTTATTTTCGGATATTAAGATGTTGATATTTGTTATGACACACCCTGTTTTTCTGAAAGAGAATATTAAATAATAATTAAGCGTAAAAGAGAGGGATTTTTAAAGTGTCAGTTTTCTCAAAAAGTACTCAGGCCATTTTTTTTTAAAAAAAAATAAGTAGTCGTCACCTAGTATTGGATTTAAATAGTGTGCTAGGTCACTGAATTTTAGAAAACAAATTTAAAAGGTCTAAGTAAAAATTGAATCCAAAAAACATGGTCAAACCAAAGATTAATTTGAAGGCTCGGGGGTTGGATACGCTCGGGAAAGTGTTAGGCACCCCAAGATGCCCGTTCGAAGACGGTACTTTATGTCTAATTAAATCAAATTAATTTACGTCCGAATGTTTTATTTTATTTGAAATCTTTTCCTTCTTATGAAATCTTTTGGTAAAAAAAAATAAAATGAGACAAGTTTTTGTATTTTTTTCGAAATATTCCCCCGGTATGACATCTTATTAAATATTAAGGATTCGACAAGGATAATCTCCGGGGGATTTTATGTATGCGTCCGAGAGATTTTTTTTTAATTTAAATTGGCAAACTAAAATAGGTGAATAAGAATAGAAACATGAATCCAAAACTAGCATCTATATGAATCCTATTTGTTATGCAAAAATAATCTAAAACAAGGCCACGGAAAACTCTACCACAATTTATCGAATCGTCAGATTCATCTTAAAGTTCGTAATGATTGATTCCTACAAACTAAGATTTTATTATTTTTGTAATTTTATTTTTTATTTTTTAGGGTTTTGATAAGAAAAATAAAAATAAAATTAAAAAAAATGCATAAAAATAAATAATAAAACATCTTTCACCTAACGCTTGGGGTTACGTTTAAGCACGAGAAACGCACCGCATCGGATCATTAAACGACTTGCTTTTTTAGATTTTTCTCTTTATGAATTATAAAAAGAATGCAGAAAAAAAAGAAAAAAAAGTTAGATACAGGTGTCCTCGTCTAAACGCTCAAGAGTTCAGATTAAGAATGGAAAATCTCATCCTTGCGTTTTTCATTGAGTCATCGGACAATTAAAATAAATAAATCTTATATGAATTTAAACTATGGAGACATTAAAATATGCTGGAAAATTTTAAAAAAAAAATGAAAACATACCTGTACTACGCCAAGAATCCCGATGCTCAGGTTTTTCTCTCTCGCAAACCACTTTCCGAAAGGACTTTGAAAATCACTCTTCTAAGGGAGGTGGCTCCTCTAAATTTCTGAATTAATAAGGTGGGAAGATGAGGACCTTATTTATAGGAAATGATGGGGCGTGAAAATCACGAGAAAACATTAAAAAATTAGGTTTGGCCGCTAAACCCAGTCCAAATTGAACTGGAAAAGGGTAAAATGGAAGAAGAATGTAGAGAAAAGCCCTTAGGGTTTCGGGCGTGCTAAGAAAAGAACAACTTCCACCTCTCACTGAAGAATGTTCCCCTGAGACTAAAAGAGAATATGAGAGGTGGAACCGTTCTAATCACATAAATCTTATGATATTCCAACGTAGCGTTCCAGAAATATTTAGGGGTAGTATATCCGATGAGGTAACTGTTGAGACGTTCCCTAAGGAAATAGAAAAATGTTTTGTAAAGAACGAAAAGGCAGAGACAAGTATGCTTTCAGCTAATCTTGTTTCGATAAAGTATAAAGAAAAGGGAACATAAGGGAGTACATTATGGAAACAGAACTAAAGGCACTAAAGTTAGAGCTGTCCAAGGACTAGCTCATGCATTTAGTACTCATTTCTCCTCCTGCATAATACAGTCAGTTTACGATGAGTTATAATACTCGAAAGGATAAATGGACTCTTAATGAGCTCATATCTGACTGTGTCCAAGAAGAAGAAAAGAAATAAGCTAGAAAGGACAGAAAATGCTCACTTAGCCACTACCTCTAAGGGTAAGAAATGACAAAGAGATAAAGGTTAGGAAGCTGTAGTTGGAACACAACAGCCTAAAAATGCTCACTTACACACTATCTCTAAGGGTAAGAAACGACAAAGAGATAAAGGTCAGGAAACTACAGTTGGAACACAACAGTCCAAATTGCAAAAGAATCAGAATCAAGAATTTACTTGTTTCTTTTGCAAGAAAGCAAGACATATGAAAATAGAGTATTCCAAGTATGTCACATGGCGTGCAAAGAAGAGTATGCTTCTCACTCTAGTTTGTTCTGAGGTTAATTTAGGTTTTGTACCTAGTTACACTTGGTGGGTAGATTTTGGTGTTACTACTCATGTAAGTGTGTCTATGTAGGTTGCCTGTGAAGCCGAAAGTCAATTGATGCTGAAAGATGTATCTATGTAGGCAATGGTGAAATAGTTGTTGTTGAGGAAATATGAACTTTTAGATTATCTTTAAAGACTGATTACGTTTTGGATTTGAAAGAGATATATGTTGTACTTTTATTTAGATAGTATTTGGTTTCTATTTCTACTTTGGACAAATTTGATTTTTCTTGTTTATTTGGAAATAATAACCTCAGTCTTTGTCAAGATTCAAATATTATTGCAACTGGTTTTTTAATTGATAATTTATAGTTGTTGGATACTATTACTTCACATAATAAAACTTTATAGATAACTATTTGTGGTACAAAACACAAATTAGTTAATGAGAATTCCTCCATACTTTGGCACAAGATTCTAGGACATATATCTAAACGGAGAATAGAGAGGCTTGTTTTTGAAGGAATTCTTCATCCCCTTAATTTAACAAATTTCAATGTTTGTATTGAATGTGTAAAGGGAAAACAGACAAATATAAGAAAATTGGATGTCAATAGAAGTTCTGATGTCTTAGAACTAATACATACTGCGGACTATTACCTACGGCATCTTATGGACAATAGTATTTTATTACGTTCATGGACGATTACTCTCATTATAGGTACCTATATTTAATTCATGAGAAGTCTCAATCTTTTGACGTATTTAAGTCTTTTAAAACTGAAGTTGAACTTCAACTTAGAAAGAAAATTAAGGCTGTCAAATTGGACCATGGTGGTGAATACTACAAGAGACGGATCAGGAAAACAATGTCCAAGACCCTTTGCTAAATTCTTGGAGGAATGCAAAATCGTCCCACAGTACACCATGTCGGGCAAACCTGACATGAACCGTGCTGCTGAGAGACCAAACAAAACGCTTAAGGACATGGTAATAATTATGATAATTCATTCTTCTTTACCAAAATCACTCTGGGGAGAAGTGATTAAGACTGCAGCATATATTCTGAACAGGGTACCAAGTAAAGCAGTAGTTAAAACCCCTTATGAACTATGGTTAGGCATAAAGCTTAGCATAAGACATTTACACATTTGGGGTTGTCTACCTGAGGCAAGGCCTTATAGGCCAAATAAAAGAAAACTAGACTGAAAAACAGTTAGATACTGCTTTGTTGGGTACACTGAATGGTTGAGAGAATTTAAGTTCTTTTTAATCCCTCTGGCCTTATAGGCCAAATAAAAGAAAACTAGACTTAAAAATAGTTAGGTATTACTTTGTTGGGTACACTGAACGGTTGAGAGAATTTAAGTTCTTTTTAATCCCTCGGATTAAATATTTTTTGAGACGAGATATTTGAGATTCCTTGAGGGTGTTAAGTTTGAGGGGGAAGGAGAACATAAGGAATATTGTCTTTGAAGAAAAATCTACTATTAATAGTGATCAGGTCTCTATACCTATTGCTATTCAAGACACAGTTTTCTTCGAAAGAGAATCTTTTATTGACGGTGATTAGGTCCCTATACTTATTGTTGTTCAAGACACAATTCCATCTCTAGATAACAATGTTCAAGCTCCTATTTCTGACATTGTTCCGGACCAAGACAACAATGAGATTATTCTTCAAACACAACCTATTAAACAAACTCAACAACCTCAAGAAGTTCCATTAAGGAGATCCACCAAGAAAAGGAGAAGTGCAATTTCTGATGATTATATCGCCTTTCTCCAAAGACATAAGTTTAACATGGGGACAATGGAAGATGATCGAATCGACTTCCATCAAGTCAAATAAAGTTCATACTCTCAAAAGTGGATTATAAAGAGACTTTCTCTCTAGTTTCATCAAACAAGCTTCCCGTCAATGGTGTCACAAATTTCATCAAATCATTGTCTCATATGGTTTTCAGGTAAATGCAGTTCATGATTGTGTATACTACAAGTTCAGTAGAAGTAAATTCCTTTTCTAGTGCTATATGTCGATGACATACGGATGGGTAGCAGTGATATAAGCTTATTGCACGAAACCAAGAGATTTCTAACTAAGAATTATCTTAGGGACACCTCTTTTGTAATAGGAATAAAGATACACCGAGATTGCTCTCGGGGTATCCTTGGGTTATCACAAAAGAGTTGTATCAACAAGGTGCTTGCTGGATTTGACATGAAAAATTGTACACTAGGAAATACTCCTGTCACTAAATGAGACATGTTTAGTCTCACTCAATGCCCCCAAGAAAGAGTTGAAAAAGAAAGAGACGCAAAAGATTCCCTATGCGTCGGCAGTAGGGAGTCTTGTGTATGCTCAAGTATGTACGCATTCGGATTTAGCGTTTATATTTGGAATGTTGCGCAGATACTTAAGTAACTCTAGTATGGACTATTAGAAACCACCTAAATGGGTTATAAGGTATTTACAGAAAACAAAATATTACATGCTCACTTATTGAAAGACAGATTATTTGGAGATCATTTGGTATTCTAATTCTGATCAAGTTTCTAGTTACTAAAGAGAGAATTCAGAATAGGATAGTATCTATAGAACATATGGTAACAAACCCCATGATTGTGGATCCACTCACTAAAGGTTTGTCACCTAATGTATTTCATGAGCACACTACTTGTATGGATGTGGTTTTATCTGATGATGTGCGGGTTTAGTGGGAGTTTGTGTCTGTTGAATGTTCTTTTATTAGATACGCATATGTGATTTTTTTAGAATAAAGTAGATATTAAATTTTATTTACTCTGAATGTGTTGTCTCAAATTTTGGTTTAACATAAGGATAGAAAGACTAAGGATTGATCTCACTAAAGACTAAAGTTGTACCAGTTAGAAATAAGTCTGTCTGAGATCACATTGCATGTAATTTTCATGTTATTCATCCACATATGATGTAATATGGTGATCATCGTGATTTAGTCACAACTATATTGTGACATAAGCAATAATTCCATTGCAAATATATGAGATGCACCAGATTGTTTAAGGAGATGTCTAAGGATAAATAACTTACGGATGCGCTCCTAAGGAATTTTGTGATATAATTGTTTCAGGAATAATATGCAGTCCAAGTGGGAGATTGTTAGGAACTTTTATTTCGTAATTTATTTTGGGCAACATATTATTAACTCAATTATAAATGCTATTTTAATTTAATAGGCTAAAATTAAGTGATCTAATTAATTTGGATAAACCCGTAGACTACTCAAAAGAATGTGGATTAAATGTGTAAATACCAAAAACTATTAGGGTAATTAGGGGATTATGAGAACTCTAATCACACCATATATAAAGAAAATATTAGGGTTATGGTGCCCAATACACCAAATCATTTTGATGGCTCCCTTCTCCTCATCTGGAAGAGAATTGATAATCTCATTGAGGAACTCAAGAGATATGGTTAAGGAAGATCACGTACTCACTCGATCCGTGCCCTATTCATGATCGATCGTCGCAGATTTTTGCATCGGAAGTCGATTGTTCATAATGGATCCAGATACATGATTTACGTGTTAATATAGAACTCTTGATGATTTGACATGTTGTGTTACGTATTATAGATTGAAATTTATAAGGATTAATTCCCAATAGTAAGGTCAGGCATAGGTTGTACTGTGATATTCCAATACTAAAAGGTTGCGCTCACACAAAAGGATTAAATAGGGTGCTTGAGGTCATGCGTGCGACTTTGGATAAAAGGCAAGTGTCAACTTCAAGACATGCCTAAACACAAAAATAAACTTACTAGAGATAAATACACATGGAAGAACCTAGAAAAATATAGATTTAGGAGATAAAATAGGAATGAAAACAGAATGATCAAGTATGCACATTGTTTTTTTTTTTCCTTCTATGATTTTAGTTTAATAGAGATAATTGCCTTTAAACTCCCAGTACTTTACTTCTATATTATTTATCTTCCTCTACTTTGATAGCCTACACTTTACCCTCTTCTAAATATAAGCCATATGAACATTAATATTATGTTAAATGAATATTTGAAATTACTTAATTGTCTTTTGCTTTAATTTAAATAATTTTTTAAAATTGTAAAATATTAGAATATAGATTAAAATTGTATGCACTCGAAATAGTTTAAAATATTTAATAGGGTTAATTTCCTTTTACCTCCTTGTACATTTTTTTATCACTTCAGTCCCCACTACTTTAATAACTTACACTTTCTTATCTTCTACTCTCTGTAATTTGGGAAATTCTGTTGAGAACATGAGATGGGCACCAAGAGCAGGTGTTCACGAATCCCCAAGATATATTTTTTGTTGCAATTTGACCTCTACTTATTGTTTTTGTTAGCTTTAACTTGTTTAATGTTTTATTTTTTAATTTTCCATTTCAATTCTTAAAAAAATAGAATAGAAATAAAACAAATATAGTTTATAAAATTCATAAAATCTATTGTCTAAATCTGTGAATAAAATAAATTCAGTTTTTTTTTTTCTCAGGTATTTATTTCTAAATCGTTTTTGTTCCTAAAATTGAGAAATATTTATGTGTCTAAAACAAAAATGTTTATATCAAATATTTATGTCATCAAAACTGAAACACAAATCTGAAAAATTTATATGTTCCCAAAATAAAAACAAAACCTGGAAACAAATGCCTCCTTAGTATCTTTCTTTTTTCAGTGTGCTTTCATAGATATTTGGAAAAAACCGAAATAGCAAGACCAAAATTATGTGTTTATTATCTTCTTTAATTTCTAGATTGATTTATGGGAATTAAAAAAAATAGAAAAACAAATATTATTATGGTATAATCTAGAAAAATATTGTGATTTTACAGAATATCAGGGGAAAGAGAAATTGGGGAGAGAAATGCTTACACATTGTGGGGGCTTGCCGTTGGGTATCCTTGTTTTGGGAGGAATGTTGGTGGCAAAAACTACATCTGAAGAATGGAAAAAAGTGTGTGCAAGTATTAAAGACAGAGGCATTGGACAACACCACGACGTAGAAAAGGTGTTGGCTTTAAGTTATTTTGACTTACCCTATCAGTTGAAAGCATGCTTTAATTACATGGGCACTTTTCCGGAGGACTCCGAGATAGAAGTGGAGAAATTATGTCATTTGTTGATAGCTGAAGGTTTGGTTTTATCGACAGACAGAGTTGAAGATGAAACAATGACAGAGATAGCTGAGCGTTACTTACATGAATTGGCGCAAAGGGGCATGATAAGCTTGCAAGAAGAAGGGTATGTTGATGAATGGAAATTCAGGCCTAAATGTTGCCGTCTTCATGATCTCATGAGAGACCTCTCATTGTCAAAAGCCAAAGAGCAAAACTTGTTTGAGGTCTTTGGAAATGTGGCAAAAAATGATGATGTTGAGCTTAAGCGATCTTTTCCTTCGCGTAGATGGGTCATCGCTTGTGGCAACAATGAATCTGAGCAACAAGATGAGGGATCTATTGAACTCAAAAAACGAGTAAGAACTCGAGACCCCCGATCACTTATCAAACATGATATCAGTGGATTCAGAAAATGGACTGAAGTCTTGGAGGTGAGTAGAATCAATTCCCATTTGGGGAACTTAAAATTGCTCAGAGTTTTAGTTCTTGAAGGGATCGACTTTGAAAGCACAAGTTTATGTAACGAGGGAATTGGCAAGCTTATTTATTTAAGGTACTTGAGTCTAAGAGGTTCTATAGTTAAGATCATACCATCATCCATCGGTAAGTTGGAGCAGTTGCAAACTCTTGACTTGCGTACTGATTCATATAGATGTTTTGTACCGAGAAATTTGTTGCGAAAAATGGGACAGCTGAGACATCTCTATCTTCCTGAATTAATCGAAACTTCAAAGATTTGTACAATTGGCGGTGGGTTGCGACTAGATTGCAAGAACTTAGAGACATTGGATAACTTCGATAACATTAGGTGTAATGTCAAAAATCTTTTTAAATGCACCAAGTTACGCAAACTAGATGCAATTGTGAAAGATAAACAAAAAGACCTGGAATACTTCATAGATTGTCTTACAGGTGATGGCAGTGGAAGCATCACTCTTAGTCGCCTTCAACACTTGCAGTTGAGGGTCTACTATGACTTCAAATCAGAACAAGATGATCTTGATCTCCTCCAAAAATTGGTAAGCATTCACTGCCTTGAGAAGTTGACAATAAATGGGATTATATGCAAGTCTCCATATCCTCATTAGAGTAGCTCTACTGTGAACTTAAGGTGGACCGAATTAGGCTTTAATGTTTTGTAGGAGAGGAAATGACATGCTCTGCTGAGAATTTCCCAAAACTCAAATATCTAATGCTTTATGGTCTGGCTAATCATGAGAAGTGGATAGTGGAGGAAGGAGCGAAGGGAATAGTGGAGGAAGGAGCCATGCCCTCTCTTCAGTTTTTTGAGAATTGAGATGTGCTCTAGATTGAAAGAGATTCCCGATGCATTGAGATTCGCAAAACATCTCCAGACATGGGTAGAGGGTGAAAAAGTAGATGATATTGTAAATGTCGAAAAGGTATCTTCACATGGAAAGTGATGCTGACTAATATGAATATGATATTGCAATCCTTATTCTATTAGAATATTAGCGCCATTAATTACTCTTTACCCCCCTTATATTCATGTACTCTTGTTCAACTGTTTGGATTTTGCCGCTTCTTTATCATTTTCTTCCTCTTTTTTCCTTTTTATTTTTTTATTGTACTCTTGTTCAACTGTTTGGATTGTTTTTCTAGATCAAAAAGAAAAAAAAAATCAGAAAGAAGATTTAACGATTATAATTTTCATAATGTTTATGATTTAAAGATGTAGAAGTCATAACTTAATTATGGATACTAGATTTGTTACTATTTAAGGCACCAACACAAATATTTAAAAACAAAAAAAACACTTTGAAACAAATCATGCGAAACATTGTTTACGGCGTCATCGCAAATATAAAAAAAAAATTACCTATTGTTTGGTTGTAAGAAATTTAAGTGTCGGAATCAAAATTAGAAATCATCACGTTGAAATTTTTAAATTTTTGGCATGTGCTTACTTTGAATTTTAATTCTGAAACTTCAATTCCATGCAACCAAACACTATCTTAAAATTTAAAAGCAATATAAAATTAGAAAATACAATTAGAAACTAACAATCTTTATAAGCATCCATTTTGAATTCCAATTCATAGCACGAACATGTAAAAATTAGAAATATAATTCTCATCCCAAATAATTGGAAGTAGAAACAGAAAAGTAGAAACACCAGCCAAATGTCACCTTAAGAAACTTTAAGGTATTATACGTTCAAATTAAAATTATGAGGACCGAAGTGAGATGTAGGTCAAACTTCTGGGGTACAAAGGGTCAACCCCCCACCCAAAAAAGGAAGAGAGAAAAAGGACGAAAAGCTATTGCAGTAGATTGGCCTCGTCTTCCCAAATCTTTAGCAAAGAAATCTAGGAGGCCAAAATGGTCAAATGACTTTAACTTTCTAGGGTGTTTTTGGTCAATTAACTCTTCTGGTATTTCCCAATCCCATTATTGTATGAAAATAGCCCAAGGGAGTATCTCTATTCATTCCCACTATCACCACCTTGTGCAAAGGAGGATGAACTCTTCTATTACTGCATGACTGAAAAAGAAATTACACTACCCCTAATGTTTAAACTTTATTGTACTTTGTATTCAATATATTTTAATTTCCTCGCTTGTATCCTAAAGTTTCACATTTGTATTCAATTGATCCTTTTAGAAAGATCCAACCATCTTTTTGCCAAAGTTGAACACTTGTTCATAGTTTGTCTTAACATGATTGTTAAAAAAAAGGGTTAATAATACTTTACCCCCTATGATTTAGTCAATTTGTACTTTATCCCCCTATAGTTTAAAAATCGTCATTTAACCTCCTGTGGTCAGATATTTGTTGCACTTACCCCCCTATATCAGGGGGTAACTGGTTTGAAAATCTAACAATTGGCGGGGTAAGTGACGATTTTCAAACCATATGTGGATAAGTACAAATCGGTTAAACCATAAAGGGGTAAAATTTAATTAACCCTTAAAAAAAAAAAAATAAATAAATAAATAGAGATTTTTGCACCTTGCACCCTTGAAGTTTACGAGAAATCTCACTTTAGCCCTTGTACTTTTAATTTGAATACATCAAAACCTGACGTATCCATATCGTCAAGTCAGCCATTCTTTCAACTTTTTATGTTGAATTTTACCGACCTGGGTGATTTCGTGTTTAACACATTACTAGTTTTCGTCATAAAATGATAAAATTACTGATTTGGACTAATTTGATATGATTTTGATACTTTAGGGTTTAATGTGTTCAAATTAAAAGTACATGGGTTAAAATAGGATTTATTTGAAACTTCAGGGGTGCAAAGTACAAAAATCTCTAAAATTAAAAGGGTCAAAAAGTTCTTTCTTTAGGAGCAAAATGTTTTTTAACTTCTAGAAAGTATCAAATTTTATTGCTTTCCTACTAACCAATGATTCCATGTGTCTAAAGGCACTATATGGATTTACAAATTTATAAGTATGAAAAATAGTAAATAAAAAAATGGCTAATAAAATACATATATTAAAATTTAAAAGATATGAAATATAATTAAATTCAAACACTCTAGAAGTGGGGGTGTGAAATTTTTAAGCGTGAATTTTCTTCCAAAAAATTTTCATGATCCGATCTCATCCATCTATTTCCCTCAAATCAATATCAATCCCTAACAAAAAAACATTAAAAAAAAAATATAGGGTTAGTTACATTTTACTCCTATGTGGTTTGATCAAATTACACTTTACACCCCTAAAGTGTTGTCATCAAAAGTTTAAGTGGATTGCGAATCTCCATAGAGATCAGGAGACTAGACATAGGTAGGATTAGCTTGACTGAATCATGATATATCGTTGTGTGCTACATTGTTTTTCTTCTTATGTTGTGTTTGGGTGTGCATTTAGTGTTAAACACTTATCCACGGTGTAACTAAGATAATGATTAATTTAGAAAAGTTGATTATTTGATATTAAGTGTTTAAAATAATTAATTGTTTAAATTTTATAACTACCCAATTTACTCCATCTCTTGGGTAGTTCTTTGGGTCAACAATTAGCATCAGAACTGGTTTTATCTTGATTAGGCTTAACACCCTAGCTAAACACAGTCATATGGAGTGTACTGATAATGATATTGTATGTGAGTCATCTGTTTGTCTTGATACTATTAGTGAATCTCTTGCTTACTCTGATAATCAAGATCCCGTTAGTGAGTATAATAAACATTGTGACAATGAGATTACAAATAAGGCTATTGAGATACTGATTGTCTTTACTTACGTTTTTGGAAAAGAAAATTTGAAACTATGGAAAAAGATTGTGATTCTTGAAAATAAAAAGTTTGGCATCACTAAATCTCTTAAGAAGAAGTATTTGGACAAGTATTTTGAAATTGCTAAATTTAAATGCTTTATCTGAAATTGGTAAGTTGCTGGAAAAAATTGATTCTTTTGAAAAGGAGAATGAAATTTTGAAAAATAATATTTATGATTGTCAGCAAAGTGATTTTAAAAGGAAAAATCTTGAAACTTTAAATGAGACCTTGAACATTGAGTTGAATAACGTAAGGTGTGAACTTAATAAAACTTGTTTCAAAATTCTTTCCGTTGAAAATGATTATCGAATTCTTCAGAATGATCTTGAACTTATGTATAAAAAAATAAAAAAATTAGTCTACAGGTGAACGTTAGTTCGTTGAAGCGATCACTTGAAAAGAATCAAAAGGAGTAAAGCGTAACAGTGGATAAATTCAAGGATATTGAGAGAACTAAACTTGTTGAAAAATCTATAGTAGCTAAAGCAACTCCTCAATATCACCATCATTATTGTGCTCCTGTACGGAATAATGATTATCTGAATAAATGTCCTAACAATGCTGAATGTTTTTAAAGGAATTAATTTTTTAAGTTTTGTAGCTACCCAATTCATCTCCCTCTTTGATAGTTCTTTGGGTCAACAGATGTATCTGTTCCAATAGGTGTCTACCAAATAAACGTGATATTTGAGATCAAGACGTGCACCCATTCACAGGGTGACTATCCATGAAACTTGGAGCCCACGTGGACGCTCCGCGGGAGCCCAACCCACTCCGTAATCCAACACATTTAATATTAATTGACATTTACACCCTCACGTCAGGTCAAGTCGTATAATATCCGTTTATCCCTTTTCTCTTTCTTTTATTCGCGTGAATCATGTCGGGTCGATATAAGAGTAAATATATTATTAAAAAAATTCTATTAATTATTTAACCATTACACTTAAGTATAAAATGACAAAAATATCATAACAGTGTAAAATGCAATTTAACAGCATGGGCAAAATTGTTCACTATTTTTTTTTTTTGGGGGGGGGGGGGGGGGGGGGGAAACATAGGTTTGTATTTATTTAATTAATTATTTTTTTGGGGGGGAAAATAATTTAATTACATTCATATAAATATGATGAGGCAAAAGAATTATGCATTGATTTGCACTTTGGTTCTTCAACTAACAATTTTTAAAATTTGGTCCCTCAACTATCAAATTTTGTGTCTTGAAGGTCCAAGTATTTATATTTGAAAAATAAAATTGCAAATTGACCTATAACTTTGGATTTGAAAGTGAAAATTAATTCATAATATAGGGAGTCAATGTGAAATCAACCCATAATTGAGGGAGCTTAGCCTGTTCGACATTTAGTAATTGGATCATTTAGACATGAATAGGATAGTTTATGGACCAAATTGATCAAAGTGATAATTCAAGGACCAATATGCAAATAATTTCATGGGGGGTCTCACTGTACTTTTTTTACCCCAATTAATTTTGTTTGTTTTTCTCTTTGTTCCTTTCTTTTTCTCATTCTTCTTTAGATTTTGACTTTAAAAGAAATAATTGTGCAAATGGGGACACCAAACCAAGAAACGAAATGTTACATCTCTTACCAAGTTATTGGTTTCTATTGGTAAATTACATTAATTGCCTCTTGAATTTGGCATAAACACACAAAAATGAAATAAATGCTATGCAAAAACATTACACAGAAACACAAACACTAAACAAACGCCATCAAAAAATCAAAGAAGAGATAATTTTTTCTAGATTTGAGAAAATTAGCATGAATATGAGAAAATCAACATTTTGTTCATAAAATGAAGAAAAAGAATGCAAGTGTAAGTGTTTCTACTTCACTGAACACACACAAAACGATACAAACGCTAAGCAAAAACATTAAACAGAACCACAAACTCTAAGGTAGTGTTTGTTAGTGATTCTGTTTCCAGACTTCGGTTTCTGTTCCCATACATTTTTTTAACAGTAATAGAAATTTGGGACATGGTTCTGTTCTAAACATAGAAATTTGGGAAGAGGACAATTCAACTTTTTTAGAACAGAAACACTAAACAAATGGAACAAATACGATTATCTATACTCAACATATTCTTGGTTATCTGTACTCAACATGTTATTGGACTTGGGAGAGGGAGGAGGCAGGGGCTGGGTGGTGAGGATGAGGAGACTGGAGATTGTCGCCACTCCCAAATCAGGACCAATTCAAATGAGGCAAAAAAAAAAAACAAAAAACAAAAAACTGAGAACAGAAACACTAAAGAAACGAAAAAATTGTTTGGGTGTACTGCAGGGGTTGGGTGGTGAGGATGAGGAGACCAGACATTGCCGCCGCTCCCAAATCAGGACGAATTCAAACGGGGCAAAAAAAAAAAAAAAACTAAGAACAAAAACACTAAACAAATGGGGGCCAACGAATTAACACTTAACAGATGCCATCAAAGAATCAAAGAAGTGATTTTCGTTCTAAAAAAATCAACATGTACCTGATCGAGGCACGACAGCGACGGTAGACAATGGTACTTGATGAAGGGGTGAGAATTAGTGGATGATTTCTTGAGATGGAGGGTGAGAAAATCTTTACACAACCAATTCAATCACAACCACAACAACACAGCAACATCGACGATTTTGAAGGCAACCAGAACAGAGATCGACGATTTCGAAGACCTACCTGATGATTTCGAAGGCGAGATCGATGGCGACGTGTGAAGAAGAGGGACAACGATGGCGACTGCAAAAGATGGCTTCAGGGCTGGATCTTGAGGATGAAGAGGACTGTGATGGAATGGTTTTATAGCAAGTGAATGACAACAGAAGTGAGGGAGAGAAGAAGAGAGACGACGATGGCGGTGGCAAGAGACGGCTTTAGGGTTGGATCTTGAGCATCAAAGGACTAAATCTTGAGGATGGAACGGTTAGGGGCTGAACCGCTGGATCTTTAATTATTTGGAGCCACAACAAAAAATAGAAAGAATAGAAATGGGCAAGAATCGAACCCTACACCCCTGGCTTAGTCAGCACCGAAAAACCCAACTCATCCACAGCCAACTCAGCGTTAATCTCATATGTCCATTAAATGAAAAGCAATCCTAACCCTTAAAATGTCCTAGTCAGCAAACACCATCTTATTTTATTAATAGATATTTGATCGCAGATTCAAAAAAAAAAAATCTTCTTCCACTTCTAGTTGTGATGATTGAAAATGTTTCAATTGAAAATAAAAGCATTTTAAAAACTCAAACCTATTCCTCTTGAACTAATGTTCAACCTTGCTGCTTGAACCTGTTGCCATCACCACTGTTGTTGCTTCTGTCACCGTCGTTACCTTCTGCCAGTGTGGAAATAGTGTTTGCAATTTAGGGTTTTCGCAATCGTCGACCTTAGCTTCTTTGCAATTAGGGCATGATAAATGGGAATAGAAAGTTTTATATCTTCCATTTTCATAACTTGAATGAATGAATTGTTTGATTTTTCCTTGTTTAGCTTGATGGTAGTTTCCAAAAATACCTATGCAGAAAGATCAATCCATAGTGACGCATGAGCTATTGTGTGTGAAAAGATGAGGTTTTCTCAAAATAAAAATAATTGATTGAGTTTTAATTGTTTGGGCTTGTCTATTAGGGCCCATATAAATATCAAGTGTGAAAATGAGGGTCTAATTAAAAAATCCCTACTAAAAATAACAGAGTTATTTGTTTTGAGACCGTTTTTCTTTTTAATATGTGGCAAATTTTTAAATTTTTTGATGAATTTTTTGTTGGACTTGGACATGTAGGCCCTTAAAACACATTTTTTAATTATTAAGTTACAACACGCGTATTCGCTTCTGGGTTGAAGCGCTCAACGTAGTCTCCCAAAGATTTAGTGGGCTCTTGCCGAAGAGTGAGGATATGAGTCATAGTCTTTGGCCTCCTGACTGAAATGAGTCAAGAACAACTGCTCGAGCTCCGTGAAAGTGGAGATGGATGATGGCTTTAGACCATGGAACCAGGACCTCGTAGCACCTGTGAAGGTGATGGGAAAGTCTCTGCACCGCAAAGAGGCTATCTGCATATCCATATGAGACTTAAACACAGACAAGTGGTCAACAGGATCTATCGTCTTGTCATACGGACTCATTTAGGGTAGGTGAAGTGCGTCGGTGCTACTTCTTCCAAAATTTCATCCACAAAGGGAGGTCTCACATCCGTGATAACGCCTAGTCCTTCTCGGCCTCCTTACACCTCCTGGAGACAGGCTTCCATATCAGTCAGGTGGTGCTCCACGGCCTCTCCTGCTCGACGCTCCCCTGCGTACGATTATCTAAAGCTCGGGCCGCAGTGTAACGGGAGGGAGGTGAGTAGGATCCAGCTTCACGTTCATGTCGGCCTCGGAAATTGTACCCGGCTAGTTGATGAAGAGCTCGATCATTAGGGAACACAAACTGGTCTCTCGGCACAAATTTGCGTGACAGAAAAGGTAGAGATCTTGGCATTACTGAGGCCTCTCATGACCCGCAAGCTCAGGGTTGAGATGTGGAGGGCAACCCTAGGGAACATACCCATTCGAAGTGGTCATGTAAACAACGCGATCCTTGAGGTGGTTTCTCGGGCGCTACGATTTGGAGAGTTGGTTCACCCTGAACAGAGGGGCAGCAGCAAGTGCACGTGGAGGAGCTGTACACATGTCTTGAAATCACTCATTTGGCATTTAAGGAGAACAACATGAGATGCCTCCACAGCTCCCGAGGTTTGTCCTGCAGCCCCATGTGGCAAAGTGGATGGTCCTAGCTGGTCTTGGGGGGGCTAGTTATCCTCTTCGATGGGTACTGGAGGGTGTTTCCTTGGAGTTCTTAACATATCTTCTCTTTTTTCTATTCTGGGTCTGTCTGTCCAACCAGACCTTATGATCATTGGGGCTCAGCTGAGCAGAGAGAAATGATCAGAGAAAGGCTTTTTGCACACTTCTCATAGAAGGCGCCAAACTGTTGGTGCATAAAGTTGGTACACACCTTAAGTATGGCCTAGTCGGATGACGGGTAGGTCCTCTTGCTGAGGTGAAGTCGGTTGTTAAAACTTCCTCACGTGAGCTGTAATGGGTCTTATGAGGACTGACCTGCTGCGCCTAGAGTCTTGCTCCTCAATGACCTATATCTGCACAAGGAACCTGGTCGGGGGTTTCCTAGAAAGCCCCTCCAACACGAGAATAAGAGCTCATAGAGAAAAGGATTTCAATATACTTTAATTAAAAAAATGAGCATTACTTTACGCCATTGATTTACTCCAATATTTATAGAAATAGAAATTGCATAGTAATGGGTTTGGGCTTTTGGGCGAGAAGCCCATGGGCCTTTGTTAGGCTTAGGGAGAAACTGTTGGCAATAGTAGACATGGAGCTAGGGCCCAGATGCTGACTTAGTGATGCCCGAAAATACCTTCATGAATATCCAAATGAAAATTTTGCTAAAAAAAGAATATTTTTTTTGGTAGAAAAGAGACAACACAAAAAAACTAGCAGCTAGACAAAACGCCTTCAGCCTCTATATCAGCTAGCAGGATGCTTTCGATGCCCTCCGGAGGTTCTTCAAGGTAGTGCATATCTGATATGTTATTAGTTCCCATTCGAGCAAGAAAGTCTGCGCAGCGATTGCTCTCCCTTCTGACTGCACGAAACTCGAAATCTTGATTCTCAGCAATATATTTGCAATCCATAATCCATCCTCTTAAGAGATGAGTGTCTGGGCATTCCCCTTTGATAAGATCGATGGCTTCCTGAGAATCTGACTCGATTATCACTCTTTCAAATCCCCTGGAAATCGCCAAGCATATACCCGCATGTATTCCTCTTATCTCTGCCTCCAAGCTAGTGCAAGTGCTAAGATGCCCGAAGTAGCCAATTAGCCAAACCCCTTCCTTGTTCCTAAACAGACCTCCAAAGCCACCTCTCCCCGGATTACCATGCGCACTTCCATCCGTATTGACTTTGTACTGACCTGCAATAGGGGGAGTCCATTTAGTATCCGGAATAAAAATAGTGCCATTGTGGGACTTAGAGGGATGAAACGCTTCCAACATATCCCACACACTACGGTTAATTTTGGAAGCGATCACGTAGGAATCCAGATTAGTCCCTTCGATGACCTCTTTATTGCGACTTTTCCAGATATTCCATAAGATGGCCACAAACAAGTAAAACGACGAGGGATTGATGGATTTTCCTTTGGTGTATTTAGCAATCCAATTTTGGATACTCATGTCATGTTCGCGCCACAAGCTATTCCTGTCAAGGAACATGGCCCAAACAGTCCAAGCCTTAGGGAAATTTTTGAGGGCGTGGTCAATGGATTCAATAGCTCCATTACACCTCTTGCAAATAGCCGACAAATCCATTGACCATTTAGCTCTCGTCTCATTTGTCAATAGCCGCTTATGGAATATTTTCCACAAAAAGAATTTAATTGATTGCTGGATTTTTAACTTCCAAATCCATTCCTATTTAAAAGTGGAATTAGGAGCATTGAAATCCGCAGCTAATGAGTAGGCCGATTTAACTGCAAATTTTCCCGAATTTTCCAAAAGCCAGATAGCTACATCTTCTTCCAAAAAATTTGGGAGCTCAGAACTCAGGATGTCATTGACTTGATCATCCGAAATTAGGTGAATGATTGGCAGAAGAAACCAACTACCTGAATCATCCATAATATCGGCAACTTTGAGATCAAAATTCTTTTGGAGTTCATCATTGCCTAGGGGACCATTCCCACACTACTAATCAGTCCAAAGGTTGACATTAACACCATTTCCAATTTTCCATTTATTTCATTTGGCAATGATGGGGCGGGAATGAAAGACACCCCTCCAAATATGAGATCCACCATTATGTTTCTTCCAATTTTTTGGGTTTCTATCAATGTTATATTTACTCATAAAAACATCAACCCACAGTAAGTTTTTGCTTTTTGAAGTAATATTCCAAGCGAGTTTAGCCATAAAAGTAGCATTAATAATTCTGGCCTTTCTAATGTTTAGGCCTCCCATGCCAATAGGAGCACATACCTTTTCCCAGCCGACAAGGTGGTATTTCCTGCAACCATCCGAATCTCCCCAAAGAAAGCTTCTGACCAGTTTGTCTATCTTATCACAAAATAAAAGGGGAAGGGGAATGGTTTGCATATAATATAATGGAATCGATGTTAGGACTGACTTAACCAGCGTGGCACGGCCTGCTATTAATAAATTCTTAGTTTTCCAATTTGAGAGTCTTTTTTGCATTTTCTCCAAAATAACATTAAACTGACTCCCTTTATGTCTGTCCAAAATGAGAGGGGTACCTAAATAAGTCCCCAAATCCTTGCATAGCCGGATATTTAAGTTATTGCTAATGTCCCGAGCAAGTAAATTATTAACTCGAGGGGCAACAAATAATTTCGATTTTTCAAAGTTAATGGTCAGACCGGATGCTGCAGAAAAAGCCTCGAAGGTAAGTTGAATAGCCTTGCAAGTCTCTTTATCAGCTTTAGCAAATAACAGAATATCATCAGCAAAAAAAAAAAGGGATAAAACAGGTCCCTTTTTTGCCACTTTCAGGCCTTTCCACCTTTTTTTAGAAACTTCTTCAGAAATCAGGAGAGATAACCTTTCCATACATAAAACAAACAAGTAAGGGGAGAGGGGATCCCCCTGACGGAGACCTCTTTTGAAAGGAAACCCCTTGAGGGGTTCCCCATTCCAAAGAACTCTCGCCGCAGCTTTCCTAACACAGTTCATAACAAGATTAATCCAGTTAGAGGGAAAATTGAAGAATACAAGAGTGTTCTCAAATAAATCCCAATTCAATTTATCATAAACTTTTTCTAAGTCAATTTTTAAAATCATTCCCCCTTTCATACTCTTAGATTTCTTGAGTTTATGAATCATTTCTTGGGCAATAATAATGTTATCTATAGTTTGTCTGCCTAGAATGAAGCTGCTTTGGAAGTGTAGACACGACATTTTGACCACCCCCTAAAATTTTTTTTACTTTATTTTCTAATTAACTTTGTTATAATTAACTTTGTTTTATTTTATTTTATTTCACAAAATGCAAAAAATAAGAAAAAGAAAAGAAACTAATTATCGTTTGTTTGGAGAAAAGTATCCGCATGCATGAACAGCGACACCGCGTGAATAGTATCCGCATGCGTGAACAGTAACCGCGTGATCGTGAATAGTATCTACCGCGTGAATAGTAAAACGCGTGAATAGTGAATCGCGTTTTTGTGTAATTCCCATTTTGCCCTTTTTGAAGTCTATAAATAGAAGACTCATTTTTATTTTGTAGAGAGGATTTTTGTAGAGATTTTTGTGAGGGATTTTGGAGGAGGGATTTTTTTGAGGATTCGAAGGGAGAGGAAATTTGAAGAGAAATTTTGAAGAAAATAATATTATTTTTATTTTATTGTAATTTCGAAGAAGAAAAGAAATCTCCAAGAAGGTGGTAAATACTTTTTTTTTTTTAAATAAATTGTTATTATACTAATCCTTTTTTTATTTATTATTTATTTTTTTTTATTTTTTTATTTTTTTTATTTTTTTTATTTATATATTTTCTTTTAGTAAATAAAACGAGGTGAAAAATTCCCAACCTTCCATTGGAGCGGTTTAAGTTTAGAATGGAATTACTCCCCTCGATGTGTGTGTGTGTGTGTGTGTGCGCGTGTGTTTTATTTAATTTGTATTAAATATAATGTGCTAACAATACGAGGTGGAAAACTTCTGACCTTCCATTAGAGCGGTTTAAGTTTAGAATGGAAGTACTCCCCTCGATGT
This sequence comes from Eucommia ulmoides, assembly GCA_016647705.1. NCBI lineage: Eukaryota > Viridiplantae > Streptophyta > Magnoliopsida > Garryales > Eucommiaceae > Eucommia > Eucommia ulmoides. Next base: position 254,112 of record JAENRU010000232.1, on the reverse strand, counting down.
GTGTGTGCATGTGTTTTATTTAATTTGTATTAAATATAATGTGCTAACAATACGAGGTGAAAAACTTCTGACCTTCCATTGGAGCGGTTTAAGTTTAGAATGGAAGTACTCCCCTCGATGTGTGTGTGTGTGTGTGTGTGTGTGTGTGTGTGTGCGTGTGTTTTATTTAATTTGTATTAATATAATGTGCTAAGAATACGAGGTGAAAAACTTCTGACCTTCCATTGGAGCGGTTTAAGTTTAGAATGGAATTACTCCCCTCGATGTGTGTGTGTGTGTGTGCGTGTGTTTTATTTAATTCGTATTAAATATAATGTGCTAACAATACGAGGTGGAAAACTTCTGACCTTCAATTGGAGCGGTTTAAGTTTAGAATGGAAGTACTCCCCTCGATGTGTGTGTGTGTATGTGTGTGTGCGTGTGTTTTATTTAATTTGTATTAAATATAATGTGCTAACAATACGAGGTGAAAAACTTCTGACCTTCCATTGGAGCGGTTTAAGTTTAGAATGGAATTACTCCCCTCGATGTGTGTGTGTGTGTGTGTGTGTGTGTGTGTGTGTGTGCGCGTGTGTTTTATTTAATTTGTATTAAATATAATGTGCTAACAATACGAGGTGAAAAATTTCTGACCTTCCATTGGAGCGGTTTAAGTTTAGAATGGAATTACTCCCCTCGATGTGTGTGTGTGTGTGTGTGTGTGTGTGTGTGTGTGTGTGTGTGTGTGTGTGTGCGTGTGTTTTATTTAATTTGTATTAAATATAATGTGCTAACAATACGAGGTGGAAAACTTCTGACCTTCCATTGGAGCGGTTTAAGTTTAGAATGGAATTACTCCCCTCGATGTGTGTGTGTGTGTGTGTGTGTGCGTGTGTTTTATTTAATTTGTATTAAATATAATGTGCTAACAATACGAAGTGGAAAACTCCCGACCTTCCATTGGAGTGGTTTAAGTTTAGAAGGGAGAATACTTCCCTCGATGTGTGTGAATGTGTGTGTATGGGTGTGTGTGTTTTTATTTTATGTTTTTTGTTAAATTTAATGTTGTTGTCACATCGTGGAGGAATTTTCCCGCCTTTTATTTAAATGGCTTAATATATAAAAAAAATACAAAAAGATTTTCTTTTTTTAGAAGGAAATGATTTCAAAATGAAATAAAAACATTCGGATTTAAATTTTAATTGGACTTAATCGGATAAGGTACCGTCTTTGGACGGGCGTCTTGGGGTGCTTGACACCTTCCCCGAGCGTAACTGACCCCCGAACTCTTTAAACGAATCTCTGGTCAGACCATGTTATTTTAGGAGTCAAAATTTTTACTTAAGCCATTTTTTTAAATTGTTTTCAAAAAAGAAAAATATGGTGACCTAGCACATCATTTAAACCCAATGCTAGGTGGCGACTCCTTTTTCTAAAACAGGCTTAAGTATATTTTAATGAGAAAATCGACGTTTTTAAAAACCCTTCTCATGTTACCAGCGCCAAGCTTATATATATCTATTTTTTTTATTTTCTCTGGAAAATCGGGGCGCGTTCAGCTGGCGACTTTCATTCCCTCTAAACGGATTATGTCCGTCTTGAGTGATTTTCATTCCCTCTAAACGGACCCTGTCCGTTATGAGTTGATTTTCATTTCCTCTAAACAGATTATATCCGTCATGAGTAATTTTCATTTTTTCTAAACGGACCCTGTCCATTATGAGTTGATTTTCATTCCCTCTAAACGGACCTTGTCCGTCATGAGTTGTCTTATTTCTCTAAACGAGCCAGGTTCGTCATGAGTCACTTCCTTCTCATTTCCTCTAAATAATCCTCTAAACAAACATTGTTCGTCATGAGTTCATCGTGTCGTCCGTCTCCGCTGGGGATTATTAGAAGGTCGAGCCTAATATGTCTGAATAAATCCAATTAATCTAAAGTCCGAATGTTAAAATTTTATTTTATTTTCTTTTCTCTCAATTCAGTAAATAAGTTGTAATTTTTTATTTTTTTATATTTTATATATTTTCTCCTTCTTTTCCTTATTTACTCTCAGGCTCTTATATCGTTGTAAATCCTCTGACAAAAGCCAAGTTGCCTTGTATCCATATTATCCCCTCAGGATTCTATGATACAAGATGAGAAGGAGGTTTTTGGTACTTGATGGATCTATGACGTCTTGGGAAGTCCTAAAAAAAAAAAAAGGAAAGAAAAAAAAAAAGAAGCACACCAAACAAGTTCAAAGTTTTCAATATCGGTAGGGAACGACAAAAAAAAAAGATTTTTCATGTACCATCATTTGTTTTAATTGGTCGTTATCGAAATTGAAATCTTCGAACTAAAATGGGCTTCGAGACCACCTAAGACCCACGTGAACTACTAAAAGGATTTTTGTTGTAGAAAGGGGCAAGACAAAGAAAATTGGTCCCAGAAAAGCAAATCCAGTTCCCCCCTTTCGAAGTCCGATCTTTACATGCAGTCGAGCACAGACTCATTCCAGGATGATATCAGAAAGCAATCCCGAATCTCCTCGAACTACCCCCAAGCTTCCTGTCCCCAAAACTACCCGAACCAGAACAACCAATATCAGAACTACCCTCCTCAAAATCGCCAAAACGAAAATTATCCTCAAAACCAACTCTATTCCCAAAGTCGCCCCCGCTATTACCAAAATGTACCTCCCCCTTATCAAAACTATATTTCCCAATATTATCCTCAAGCCTACCCAGCACCCTCTTACCATACCTATCAACCACACCTGAACACCCCACCTCAAATTCCTAACCACACTCTAAGGTCAGGAACCCAATACCACCAAGGCCTTCTACCTCATGCTACGGGGAAAAATTTCCAGAACGACAACAGAGAGCTACAAGACCTTCCGGTCTCGATCACCGAGTTGTACCGAAATTGTTTGAAGCAAGGGATGCTGACACCCCTTCCATTCTACGAAGTTAAACCTGGGAGTAAAGCAGCTTCTTCCAATGCTTTCTGTGAGCACCACTCAGGAACTAGAGGACATGCGACTGAGCAATGTTTTCAGCTGAAAGACAAAATTCAGGAGTTTATACGGACAGGAGCCATCACGTTTCCTAAAAAACCTGAGGCCGGTACGCCAAACTGTCAGCAGAATCCGTTGCCTGAGTATGCACCTTCAAGGGGTGGTGAAGTCAATCTTTACCAAAATGTTGTTGGAGATGGGAGCGAGTCATGTGCCTAAGGCTCAATTTAAAAAATCTAAAGACTGCAAAACTGTTTTTTTGTTTGCTTTAAATTTGCGAGGTGTTTTGATAAAATTGGAAAATCTTTGCGTACTCACCTTTCCATCCCGTTGGTCTTTTGGATGGAAAAGGATTTGCTCTGTAATGACTTTTAAAATTTCAATAATGCAATACTGTTTATTCAAAACTGTGGTCTAATGTTTGAATCTTACTATTTCAGGTGCCCAAAATTGCCTGCATATATTATATGTGGGGTGACTGAGTGAGGATGTGGATGTGTGATTTCAATACAAAATTATACCACGATTCAATGGGACTATAATCAAAGGAAGATTATGTTTATCCAAACGATGGTGAGATTTGAAAAAGCTCGTAACCAAATTCGTCAGCAATTCCAGAAGTACCGAGGGATTCGAAAGTCAAGATTGGTATCCATTGTCCTTAAGATGCTTTGATATATTGTTGCAAGCTAATCAAACTATCTTTGGTGGTACTTTAGTGATTGATGAAATTGGGTGTAAATATCCAGGTTTGCCTGTTGTCTGAGTTACTCAATGGTAAAAAGGGAATACAATCATCTCAGGCCAATGATCCCAATGAAGAAACTTTCAAATGTTGCAAGAAGGTCTCAATTTCCAAAAAACGGTTGCCCCTAAATCATTGTAAGTTCGATTAAAAAATAAATAAAAAAAAAAAAAAAGGAAAGAAAAAAAAGGGGAAGGAAAAAACAAAAGTGGGGTGACCGAACAAGAAATATTGGTATAAATGTGGAAGAGATTTTAAGAGGAAAGAAAGATGATAGATAGATTTGTTCATATTTTTCGCCTCGGTCCAAATTAGCGGCAAATGATATTTTTTGGAATCAGAACTTGATGGATTTGAATGGAATTAGAATTTGAGAAAAGAAACATTGGTCGTGGTCTGAAAATGTATTAGAATCATATTCCTCTACATTCTTGACTCAAGATCTCACAGGAAATCATATCGGGTACTGAAGGTACTCATTTTAGTAATTTTCGACATTTACCCATTTTTGAACTAAATCAGTTTTGCAGGACTTGAGAAAACACAGAGCATGCAGGAGTATTAGAACCCCAAGCATTGAAGCACCTACTAATTTGAAAAGACAATAATCCAGTCGAGCAAGCCAAGGAGACCTCGATGAGGTATGTTGGGCCTTCCCCTGAGTCGAAGGGAACTAAAAAAAAAAAAAAAAAAAATTCGAATCACCCTGAAGCATGTTGAACTCTCAGTTGAAAAGCGAGACTTCTAAATTCAAAAAAAATCTCCCGATACTGTCCTGTGACCCGTGAAAGCCGAGCGCCATTAGTCAAATGACCACGACAAAAAAGGGAGGGAATAGAATTGTGAGTCATCAAAGGTAACAACTCTCAAACTAAGATTTTGTTTTGGAAATGTTTTCATGTGCATTACAGGGATTTCAAGGGGCTTGGAAGCATAGATTTCCCTATCACTAGGACTTCTTACCTTCCAGCTCAAATTGGAAACTCTTATTGCTGAAATTTCAGAAGCTCCAAATGAGCGTCCAGGTATGCGTTTTGCCTTGAAAGGGGCATTCTGTGAACTACGCTAGACCTGATCCTTGGTGTAATGTCGAGGTACGTAGGCAACCTTTCAAGGTTCGGTCATCCAATTATGACATCCAAGTGTCAACCCCAGCCATAAGCTGGGGCACATTTTACACCTTTGATCTCTTGTTTACCCCAGCCATAGGCTGGGGCACATTATGTGATGTTTACCCATCTTTGGGTCTTGAAAGTTGAGCTTGTAAGCTCCAGCCACAGGCTGGGGCACATTTTGTGGTGTCTACCTATTGTCGAGCTTTTGAATTTGTTGATTATATCCATGAGTGATCTTCATTCCTCTAAACGGATCATATCCATCATGAGTTGATTTTTATTTCCTCTAAACGAACTCTGTTCATCATGATTTGATTTTTATTTCCTCTAAACGAACTCTGTTAGTCATGAGTTGTCTTAATTTCCTCTAAATGGACTATGTCCGTCATGAGTTGCTTTCATTTCCTCTAAACGGACCATGTCCGTCATGAGTTGATTTTTATTTTCTCTAAACAGACCATGTCCGTCATGAGTTGCCTTCATTTCCTCTAAACGGACCCTATCCGTCATGAGTTGATTTTTATTTCCTCTAAACGAACTCTGTTAGTCATGAGTTGTCTTAATTTCCTCTAAATGGACTATGTCCGTCATGAGTGATTTTCATTTCCTCTAAACGGACTATGTCCGTCATGAGTTGATTTTTGTTTTCTCTAAACGGACCATGCCCGCCATGAGTTATCTTCCTTTCCTCTAAACGAATTATGTTCGTCATGGATGACTTTTCATTTCCTCTAAACGGACTTCATCCGTTATGAGTTGATTTTTTCCATTCCCTCTAAACGGATTATGTCCGTCATAAGTGATTTTGATTTTTTCTAAACGGACCTTCTCTGTTATGAGTTGATTTTCATTCCCTCTAAACGGATTATATCCGTCATGAGTGATTTTCATTTCCTCTAAACAGATTATGTCCGTCATGAGTGATTTTCATTTCCTCTAAACAGATTATGTCCGTCATGAGTGATTTTCATTCCCTCTAAACGGACCCTGTCCGTCATGAGTAATTTTCATTTTTTCTAAACGAACCCTGTCCGTTATGAGTTGATTTTCATTCTCTCTAAACGGACCTTGTACGTCATGATTTGTCTTATTTCTCTAAACGAGCCAAGTTCGTCATGAGTCACTTCCTTCTCATTTTCACTAAATAATCCTCTAAACGAACATTGTTCGTCATGAGTTCATCGTGTCGTCCGTTTTCGCTTTACAAGGGGTGTTCAGTGAACCACGCTAAACCTGATCCTCGACGTAATGCTAAGGTACATAGGCAACCTGTAAAAGTTCGGTCATCTGAAAGTCAGCCCCAGCCGAAGGCTGGGGCACATTTTATATCTTTCCTCTCTCATTTTTTGCCCAGCCAGAAATTGGGGCATGTTTTATATTTCTGAACTTTCTTTTGTCCACTGGCCAAGAAGGCTAGAGCATGAATTATTTTTTATCACTCTAAACGATCCTCTAAACGTACATTTGTTTGTCATGAGTATCGTCATGAGTCATTTTTTTTATCATCCTAAACGATCCTCTAAACGGACATTTATTCGTCATGAGTATCGTCATGGGCAATTTTTCTACTACTTTAAACGATTCTCTAAACGGCCACTAGTTCGTCATGAGTCTTTTTATTTATTTATTTCTCTAAACGATCCTCTAAACGGATATTCGTTCGTCATGAGTATCGTCATGAGTCTTTTTTATTACTCTAAATGATCTTCTAAATGGACACTTGTTCGTCATGGATATCATCATGCGTCATTCTTTTCTTACTCTAAACGAACACTTGTTCGTTATGAGTATCGTCATGAGTCATTTTACTTTATTTGTTCTATTATTGAAAAATGCACTTTGACAAAAATAAAAAAATAAATAAAAATAAAAAATGGGACGATCAAAATGGCGTTATCTTTTATCTTTGTCAAGCAAGTGAAACTAGCATGACAAAGAGGGGCAGCTGTAGACACGTCATTTTGACCACCCCCTAAAATTTTTTTTACTTTATTTTATAATTAACTTTGTTATAATTAACTTTGTTTTATTTTATTTTATTTCACAAAATGCAAAAAATAAGAAAAAGAAAAGAAACTAATTATCGTTTGTTTGGAGAATAGTATCCGCATGCATGAACAGTGACACCGCGTGAATAGTATCCGCATGCATGAACAGTAACACCGCGTGAACAGTATCCGCATGCGTGAACAGTAACCCGCGTGATCGTGAATAGTATCTGCCGCATGAATAGTAAAACGTGTGAATAGTGAACCGCGTTTTTGTGTAATTCCCATTTTGCCCTTTTTGAAGTCTATAAATAGAAGGCTCATTTTTATTTTGTAGAGAGGATTTTTGAGAGGGATTTTGGAGGAGGGATTTTTTTGAGGATTCGAAGGGAGAGGAAATCTGAAGAGAAATTTTGAAGAAAATAATATTATTTTCATTTTATTGTAATTTCGAAGAAGAAAAGAAATCTCCAAGAAGGTGGTAAATACTTTTTTTTTTAAAATAAGTTATTATTATACTAATCCTTTTTTTATTTATTATTTATTTTTTTTTATTTTTTTATTTTTTTTATTTTTTTATTTATATATTTTTTTTTAGTAAATAAAACGAGGTGGAAAATTTTCAACCTTCCATTGGAGCGGTTTAAGTTTAGAATGGAATTACTCCCCTCGATGTGTGTGTGTGTGTGTGTGTGTGTGTGTGTGTGCGCGTGTGTTTTATTTAATTTGTATTAAATATAATGTGCTAACAATACGAGGTGGAAAATTTCTGACCTTCCATTAGAGTGGTTTAAGTTTAGAATGGAAGTACTCCCCTCGATGTGTGTGTGCGTGTGTTTTATTTAATTTGTATTAAATATAATGTGCTAACAATACGAGGTGGAAAACTTCTGACCTTCCATTGGAGCGGTTTAAGTTTAGAATGGAAGTACTCCCCTCGATGTGTGTGTGTGTGTGTGTGTGCGTGTGTTTTATTTAATTTGTATTAATATAATGTGCTAACAATACGAGGTGAAAAACTTCTGACCTTCCATTGGAGCGGTTTAAGTTTAGAATGGAATTACTCCCCTCGATGTGTGTGTGTGTATGCGTGTGTTTTATTTAATTCGTATTAAATATAATGTGCTAACAATACGAGGTGAAAAACTTCTGACCTTCCATTGGAGCGGTTTAAGTTTAGAATGGAAGTACTTCCCTCGATGTGTGTGTGTGTATGTGTATGTGCGTGTGTTTTATTTAATTTGTATTAAATATAATGTGCTAACAATACGAGGTGAAAAACTTCTGACCTTCCATTGGAGCGGTTTAAGTTTAGAATGGAATTACTCCCCTCGATGTGTGTGTGTGTGTGTGTGTGTGTGTGTGTGTGTGTGTGTGTGTGCGTGTGTTTTATTTAATTTGTATTAAATATAATGTGCTAACAATACGAGGTGGAAAACTTCTGACCTTCCATTGGAGCGGTTTAAGTTTAGAATGGAATTACTCCCCTCGATGTGTGTGTGTGTGTGTGTGTGTGCGTGTGTTTTATTTAATTTGTATTAAATATAATGTGCTAACAATACGAAGTGGAAAACTCCCGACCTTCCATTGGAGTGGTTTAAGTTTAGAAGGGAGAATACTTCCCTCGATGTGTGTGAATGTGTGTGTATGGGTGTGTGTGTTTTTATTTTATGTTTTTTGTTAAATTTAATGTTGTTGTCACATCGTGGAGGAATTTTCCCGCCTTTTATTTAAATGGCTTAATATATAAAAAAAATACAAAAAGATTTTCTTTTTTTAGAAGGAAATGATTTCAAAATAAAATAAAAACATTCGGATTTAAATTTTAATTGGACTTAATCGGATAAGGTACCGTCTTTGGACGGGCGTCTTGGGGTGCTTGACACCTTCCCCGAGCGTAACTGACCCCCGAATTCTTTAAACGAATCTCTGGTCAGACCATGTTATTTTAGGAGTCAAAATTTTTACTTAAGCTATTTTTTTAAATTGTTTTCAAAAAAGAAAAATATGGTGACCTAGCACATCATTTAAACCCAATGCTAGGTGGCGACTCCTTTTTCTAAAACAGGCTTAAGTATATTTTAATGAGAAAATCGACGTTTTTAAAAACCCTTCTCATTTTACCAGCGCCAAGCTTATATATATCTATTTTTTTTATTTTCTCTGGAAAATCGGGGCGCGTTCAGGAAGGGACCAATGATATTAGTCAAGTAGGGTCTTAGTCTAGTAACCAAAATTTTTGTAACCAATTTGTAAGGCACATTACATAGACTAATCGGACGGAATTGGTTGATTTTTTCTGGAATGTCAACTTTGGGGATAAGAACAATAAATGTCTCATTCATCTTAGGTGTCATATCCCTATCATTAAAGCATGCTTTAACAAAATCACATAGGTGTAAAATTATGGTCGGGATAGTTAGATATTTTATGGTATTAAGTGAGAAGTACTAAAAAATTAAGTAAGTCTCACATTATTTAAAATGGTTTATACCAAACACATCTCGTGTCTTTTGCACTTATACCAAAAACTTTCCTTGTCATTTGACAAATACTAATCAACTCCATTGACCAATATTTTTCTGTGAAAATACCATTTTATCCGTGTTTTTTATCAGATATTATACAATTAAAAAAACTCTAAGTAAAATTACCGATTTACCCCTTTATTATTCATTTGCTAGAAAGTAGAACCGATGGTGAGAGAGAGAGAGAAAGACGAAGAGACGAATTCTCAGCCTCCGACGAACTCTCCATCCTATTTCGTAGCCTCCGACGCCATCGATGGCCCTAAGAATGACAGATTTAGAGTGATTCGTTGATTAGTTCGATTGTCGATTCGTCGTTGAAGAAGGAAGATCTCTAAGCCTACGGCGATCTGTCATTCTTCAATCTACACTACAAGAAAAAAAGATTTTTATCACACTTAGTAAATATAATTTATCTCGGTTTTTGAATAATTCGTGATTATAAAATTATACATGATATTTAATCTCATTAAAAAAAAATTGTATGATAAAAAAAACGTTTTATCTCATAATTTTAATTAACTGTGATTGTATGTAATTAATTTTTATCACAGTTTTGATTTTAGCCAAGATAATAAAAATTCCTTCCGCTTTTTCCTCCGATCCGCTTTTTCCTAACCTCTTAAATCTGATATCTCTTCCTTCTCTACCCTAGTATACCTTAGCAGCTGCTCTCTCTCTCTCTCTCACGCGCGATTGATCGAAGCCACTCTCTCGATCTTGAAATCACTACGATTTCTCCATCACCTTCGCCATCGCCATCGAGCCTTAGATCGAACGGCGATCGTCATCTTCCTCTAGCGCTATGGCTCTTTTCCACAAGGTATGTCCTCATCCCTCTCTCTTTTATATGCTCTATTGAGTATTGGTTGGTACTCTACACAAAAAAGCCAATCTCAACCGATTAAATCTTAGGTTCAATTTAGGGCTTCTTAACTTTATTTGACACCAAGCTAAGATACACCCGCTTCTTTCTTCCTTTCTCCCTGTGTTATTGTCGTTCCAGCGTCATACCTCGTCGGCGCCGTTCCATCTCTATCACCCACTGTCGTTGTTCATCACCATCATCGCACCCAAGTACTCTTTTCTCCCTTTCACAATTTATCATCAATGTAGGTTTTCTTTATTTCCCCGACTAAAACTGAGCAAAATCGAAGCTATAAACTAATATAAAGGCACCAATTTAGGGTTCCTTCAACTAAACTGATCAAAAATCCTACCAGGTAAAAATGATTGCGACTCCATCTCAGCTTTTGGTGCTGCTCCAACAGTGGAGAAAGACCCCAATTGATTCACGACTGCACGAATCATCCCCACGACTATGGAAAGGCATCGAAGGCTGGAGAATTCAATGAAATCTTGTTGGTGTCGAAGAGGCGAGTGAGGGAGACCTGTAAGTGCTCTTTGGATTTTCCTCTCATGTTTTTTTTTTTTAATTCTCTTATACACTTGAATGAGTTTGAATAGAAATTTGGATCGAATAGAAGATATAATTAGCTTACTCCAAATTTCAGGCTTGTTCGATCCCTAACTCTAATTAGTTGTATTAAATATAATCGTTCATTCAAAAATGGATTTGGTAACCCTGATTTATGTTCTGAAATTGCTACTGCTATGGACCAACATTCAATCATGTTCTGTTCCCTATTTCGATTTTATTTCCAATTTATGTTCTCAGATTTCTGTTTTATTTTTGTTGTTTTTTTGGTTCTGTTCTGTTCGCAGTTTCTTTGATGAAGTTAACAAGTTTACTAATTTGTTTTTTATTTTTCAAGTTTGTAGGAAATTTCTAGCACAACTGGTTAATCAAGAATACCTCAAGGTAAAATGTTCATTTTATTATGAAATCTAATAAATTTGAGTTGTTTTGATATTATTGATTGCAATCAAATGTGAAATAAAATATCTTCTAATTGCTACATATTTTTATTAGGATTGTTGCTTGTTAAACTATCGCTTGTGGGCCAAGGTTTGTCTTTGATTATTTTCAATAAGTATATTCAGTATAATTATTTCTTTCTACTAATGGGCATTGCCTTGCGATGTTGGCACATCATCTTTTGCCCTATTACCCTCAACAAGGTACAGGTTATACATCTGGTTAGCTTATTTGCTATGTTCTTTTTTGCCTCTTAATGATTGTTATACTTCTATTTTTAATGATTCAAGTTCTTTTTCTTCTGTGAAACATTTTACACAAATGAAAATTATCATAGTTATTATCAGCTATGAGGTTAGCATAATTTCTCTCAATATGGGAACAGAAAGATCAAATTAATGTCACCCCTGTTTCATTTTTCACCTCCATTGACAGAAGCATGAGGTGATGATAGATCCTTAATTTTCAAGTCCAGTGATCTTCAATATTAATTCATCCTTTGAAGTTATATATTTGAAGTTTTATTTGGGTCCTTTCATGCTTCAGTTTGTCACATAGCGAACTCAATATTGCAACTACTTTTTGGAGGAGAAGCCGACGAAAGGCTATTGCAGAACAATGGACTGCAAGTTCAAGGTTCTTAAACTTCATGCTTTATGAATTTGATATCGATGTACTTTATATTGTTTTGACTTGATGAAGTTGATGAAAAAGAAAATGAAGAATGAAGTTGATGATGTGGGTAATGATGTTTTATTTGTGATTGGACGATCATTTTTAAACATTTGTACATGATAGAAAATTCAAGTTAATGATTATTGTATTGAAAAACAGTGTTATTTGTGTTTTTCATGTTGATGTAAAATTCTTATCATGCAAAATTTATTTTTAGTTATTTTTATAGTAATTTTATAAAATTGTGGCTTATTTTTTTTTAATATATATATGAGAAATTATCACAGTTTTTAAATGTGATAGAAAATAGGCTAATCATCTCGGTTTAATACAAAATTGAGATAAATATTGTCTAAATAATCACGTCTTCTTTTTTTTTTTTTTTTTTTTTTTTTTTTTTTTTTTTTTTTTAATTTCATCACACATATATGATCTTTTAATCATATTTGAAAACCGAGATTCAAAAAGTCTACCATTTTTGTTTTTAACTGTGATTAAAAGTTTTTCATCTCGATTTTTAATTGTGATAGAAAATCTATTTTTAATCACACTGCATACTATCACGCTTTGATTTGGGACCAAAAACCGTGATAAAAACCTTTTTATCACGGTTTTTAACTATGATTAAACACTTTTTTTCTTGTAGTGCTATCAACCGAAGACGAAATCAGCCTCCCATCTCTCAAACCATCATCGAAGCTGTTGTTGCAGAAAATGAGTAAAGAACGAGTTTACCAAAATTTCTTGGGATGAGTCGCGGACTAGGTCGCTCTCTTTAAGACGTTTCGCGGCTCTGCCCAAGAACGTGCAAGCAGTGTATCAGCCCCGTCGTCCCCAGGATAAAACAGCCCAGAATTCTCCTCTGTCTAGGACGTTCTTTGCACTGTAGAAGTCCCGAATACCAAACACCCCCACACACTGTTCGCAAAACGAACAAACTGCTCGGAAACCAAAATCGGACTGACAAAACAGTACCGGAACAAATCGGAACAATTCCGGAAGATGAAACCGAAAATGTTTCGGAACAGAAACTGTTTCGGAACAGAAACAGAAACAAAATCAGAACAGAAACAAAAAAACCAGAACAGAAACAAAAAACCGGAACAGTGCAGAAACAGTGCAGAACACTGTTTTCGTTTTTTTTTTTTCTTCTCTGTTTTTTTTTTTTTGTTGTCTGAAATGAAAAAACAAATCTTGTATTTATAGGAGGAGAAGAGAAAAAAAAACGTTATCAGTTTTTTTTTTAAATGAAACAGTTTTTTTTTTAAAAAAAATATTTTTTTTTTTAAAAAATAAATAAGTGCCACCTCATCACACGCGCGGCTCGGCTCGGCCGGACGGACGGCGGCGCGCGCGTGTGTGGTAAACCGATAGGGATGTAACTCCTCTCCCCTCCACAAAATGTGGGTACCCCTTGGGGCACACCCCAAGTGTCTCACATACCCCTAGATATCCACTTTAATTTTTTCTCTCCCAACCAATGTGGGACAAAAGATTTTGAGGAAAAAATCATTTATACACATTTGGCACTTTCTATTCAAAAAATTAAATTAAAAATTCATTTGTTTCAACAATCCCCCACTTGAATTTTTAAAAACAATTTTTTCATCGAGCAGTATAATTCAATATAAGATTGTGCATAAGAAAAGGTGTCTATCGACTTGAACCTTTACATAGTGAAGATGCTTTAGATTATACTAGAGTAACTCGTAGTTTTGAACTCTATCTCTAACAACATCACACACACAACCCTATCAGGGTGTAGTCCAAAAGCCCGTGCTTTACGGCCATGCACGTGTATCCCAGTATAGTGAATGCTCTAGAGAATTTTGCCCAAAATTCCATAGGAAGCGGCCACACTTCCACATTCACATAGGTGAATCTATCAAGAGTACTCTTGTAGCTAGGTACTCCACTCAAAAATAGAGTATAGATTTCATTAAGAGTTAATAAAAACTCAACCTTCTATCGCTTCAAGATATCATGCTTCAAACAACACATTTATGAAATAGAACTCAAATTTATAGCATGATTTTTCTCATATCACTTCATGAGTTGTTATTACCCTTTGAACCTATTTCTTGGGATCTCCAGTCTATAGGTTGGGTTTCCCTCACAAGTGACTCGTCAATCTATGGGCTTGAGTCCCATTCCTTTCGAGGTTTTGTAAACCTTTTCTCGAGCTAATCCTTTCGTCAAAGGATCGGCTAAGTTATCATCAGACCGTACATGATCCACTCTCACAGCCCCTGTAGAGATATACTCTCTAATGGTGCTGTGTTTGTGACGTATTTGTCGCTTTTTTCCGTTATAATAACGGTTCTGAATCTTTGCAATAGCCGCGGTACTATCACAATGGATCAAGACAGCTGGAATTGGTCTCTCCCATAAAGGGGTATCAGAAAGCAGGCTCCTTAACCACCCTGCTTCCTCGCTAGCCGAAGCTAGTGCAATCATCTCAGACTCCATGGTAGATTGAGCCAAAATAGTCTGTTTCTTAGACTTCCAAGAAACAGCTCCACCAGCTATACTAAATATATAGCCGCTAGTTGCCTTGGAGTCATCTGAAAGGGTATTCCAATCAGCATCGCTATATCCTTCCAGAACAGCGGGAAACTTCTGATAATGTAATCCAAGGTTCATAGTTCTCTTTAGATATCTCATAATCCTCTCAATAGCATGCCAATGCTCAATACTAGGTCTACTTCTAAACCTGCATAGTAATCCCACAGCATACGTTATGTCGGGCCTAGTGCAGTCAGTGGCATATCGGAGACTGCCAATGATGCTCGCATACTCAGTTTGTCTAACACCGTCACCGGTGTTCTTGAACAACTTCACACTAGGGTCATAAGGAGTACATGCTGGTTTACAATCAAAATAATTGTATTTCTTTAGAATCTTCTCTATATAATGAGATTGATCCAAAGAAATTCCATGTTTAGACCTAGTTATTTTAATACCAAGGATTACGCTTGCTTCACCAAGATCTTTCATATCGAAATTAGTACATAGCATGGATTTTACATTATTCACAACATGAATATTGGAACCAAAAATTAGCAAGTCATCCACATAAATACATATAATGGTGCAAACATTATTTTCAGATTTATAGTAAATGCATTTGTCACTTTCATTTACTTTAAAACCATGTGAAATGACTAGATTATCAAATTTCTCATGCCATTGCTTAGGTGCTTGTTTCAAACCATAAAGAGATAAAAGTACACGAATAGATGTAATTCTAGAAACAGGTGAGAAAGTATCAAAGAAATCTATATTCTCTCTTTGTCTAAACCCTTTGGCTACAAGACGAGCCTTGTATTTATCAATGGTTCCATCGGGATTCAATTTCTTCTTTAGAATCCATTTACATCCTATTGTTTTACAACCAGGAGGTAAATCTACCAAATGCCAAGTTCTATTTGACTCGAGAGAGTCTAACTCATCATCTATAGCCTCTTGCCATAAACTGGCATCTATAGAGGATAATGCATCTTGGAGGGTAAGTGGATCCTCCTCTAAGGTATATGCATAGAAATCCGAACCAAAGTCTTTAGCTATACGAGGTCGTTTACTCCTTCTAGGTTCAATATCTAATTCCTTATTAGATTCATTAATCCTAATGATAGGTTAATTACTAGAAGTCGAGCCCCCACTATTCTTCAATTTGAAAGGAAATTTATCTTCATAAAAATCAGCATCATTTGATTCAATGATAACTTTATCTTTCAAATCATAAAATCTATATGCTTTGCTATTTACCGCATAACCAATAAAAACACATTCATAAGCTCTACTGGCAAGTTTTCTTCTTTTGGGGTCAGGGATTCGAACATATGCCAAACAACCCCAAGTTTTAAAATAAGACAAATTTGGTTTCTTATTTTTGAAAACTTCATAAGGTGAAATTTTACTTTTCGATTTGGGAACTCTATTAAGTACGTAGCAAACCGTTAATAAAATTTCACCCCACCAGTGAGAAGCTGCACCGGAATTAAGTAAAATAGCAACTACTGATTCAGCAAAAGTTCTATTTTTCCTTTCAGCCTTACCATTCATTTCAGGAGAATACGGTGCAGTTTTTTCATGAATAATCCCATGAGATTTATAAAAATCAATAAAGACATCAGAATCATATTCTGTTCCTCTATCACTACGTAATCTCTTAATTTTCTTATTGCATTGATTTTCAATCTCAGTTACAAAATTCTTAAACATTTCAAAAGCTTCACTTTTATTTTTCATGAGATAAACATAAGTAAAATTAGAACAATCATCTATGAATGTAATAAAATACCGTTTACCATTCCTAGTCAAGACTCCATCAAATTCACAAATATCTGAATGTATTAAGTCAAGAGATTCAGATTCTCTAATTACTGATTTATGAGGGGTTTTAGTAATTTTAGCTTGACTACAAAATTCACATTTTTCAAAATCATTCAAAGATAATTTAGGAATTAGTTCTAAGTTACTTAAGTTTTTAATAATGCGTTTGTTAACATGACAAAGTCTAGCATGCCAAATATTAAAAGAACACAACATGTAAGCAGAAGAAGAAATTTTATTAATTTCAACATTTAGTTTGAACATTCCATCAGTTGCATATCCTTTCCCAACAAAAATATTATTTTTGGTTAGGGTGTACAAATCAGCCCCAATAGTTTGAGTGAACCCCGCCTTGTTTAGAAGATAGCCCGAAACCAAATTCTTTCTCATCTCTGGAGTATGCAGAACATCTTTAAGGATGACTGTCTTTCCAGAGGTAAACTTTAATTCCACTTCACCAGAACCGGCAACAATAGTGGAGTGGGAATCACCCAGCAACACTTTCTTGTCTTCACTTTCAGAATAAGATTTGAACATGGTTCGATCATAGCAGACATGGCGTGAAGCACCAGTGTCTACCCACCACCCTTCGGATCCACCAACTATATTGATTTCAGAAATCATAGCTATAAGTTGGTCCTCGGTAAGATTCGCCTGTGGAACAGGACGACGTCTTTGCCGGCAGTTCCGAGCCAAATGGCCCGCCTTCCCACAGTTATAACAAGTAAACTGTTCAGAATTATTTCTTGAAGGGAGTTTGTTTCTATTCTGATTTTGATGCACATTTCTGTTCTGGTTATTGTGGTTGCGATTCTGATTTTTCATATTTTTCCCTTTAGGTTTCAGAATTGCGTAAGATGATTTCTTGTGAGCGTTGTTAGAAACAACAAGCACTTCATCTTTCTGATCTTGTTTTCGGGCCTCCTCCTCAATCCGAAGACGAGTGATCAAACTTTCTAAAGAAAACTCTTTAGTTTTATGCCTTAGAGTATTCTTAAAATCTTTCCAAGAGGGGGGTAATTTGTCAATTAAAACAGCAACTTGAAATTGTTCATCAAGGGACATACCTTCAGCAATTATTTCGTGAGCGATTTTCTGAAGTTCATGAGACTGAACCTCCACTGATTTGTCGTCGGTCATTTGGTATTTCAGATACCGACTAACAGCATATTTTTTACTTCCAGCCTCCTCAGTGTCGTATTTCTTCGAAAGAGCATCCCAAACTTCCTTCGCAGTTTTGTTAGTGCAGTAATAATCATACAGATCATCAGACATACCATTAAGAATAAAATTCTTACAACGGAAATCATTTTCCTCCCAAGACTTAACTTCTTGAATCTGAGCGTCAGTAGGAACTTGAGGTAATTGTGGTTTTTCGGTCGTACAGACATATGCTACTTTTTCGATAGTAAGAAAAAATAACATTTTCTGTCTCCACCTTTTAAAATGAAACCCTTCGAAACGAAAGGGTTTGTTGAGATCAACAGTTACTTGTTTAAAATCGTGAACAGTAGACATCTTTGCAGATATTGAACGTCTTAAAATTGTTGTTGCAGAAAATGAGTAAAGAACGAGTTTACCAAAATTTCTTGAGATGAGTCGCGGACTAGGTCGCTCTCTTTAAGACGTTTCGCGGCTCTGCCCAAGAACGTGCAAGCAGTGTATCAGCCCCGTCGTCCCCAGGATAAAACAGCCCAGAATTCTCCTCTGTCTAGGACGTTCTTTGCACTGTAGAAGTCCCGAATACCAAACACCCCCACACACTGTTCGCAAAACGAACAAACTGCTCGGAAACCAAAATCGGACTGACAAAACAGTACCGGAACAAATCGTAACAATTCCGGAAGATGAAACCGAAAATGTTTCGGAACAGAAACTGTTTCGGAACAGAAACAGAAACAAAATCGGAACAGAAACAAAAAAACCAGAACAGAAACAAAAAACCGGAACAGTGCAGAAACAGTGCAGAACACTATTTTCGTTTTTTTTTTTTCTTCTCTGTTTTTTTTTTTTTTGTTGTCTGAAATGAAAAAACAAATCTTGTATTTATAGGAGGAGAAGAGAAAAAAAAACGTTATCAGTTTTTTTTTTTAAATGAAACAGTTTTTTTTTTTTTTTTTTTTTTTTTTTTTTTAAAAATTAAACTGTTTTTTTTTAAAAAAAAATATTTTTTTTTCTAAAAAATAAATAAGTGCCACCTCATCACACGCGCGGCTCGGCACGGCCGGACGGACGGCGGCGTGCGCGTGTGTGGTAAACCGATAGGGATGTAACTCCTCTCCCCTCCACAAAATGTGGGTACCCCTTGGGGCACACCCCAAGTGTCTCACATACCCCTAGATATCCACTTTAATTTTTTCTCTCCCAACCAATGTGGGACAAAAGATTTTGAGGAAAAAATCATTTATACACATTTGGCACTTTCTATTCAAAAAATTAAATTAAAAATTCATTTGTTTCAACAGAAGCGGCACTCATACGGCGTTGATTTAGGAATCGACACTCATATACGGCGTAGATTGCTACTGGCAGGTACGTTTTCCCCACTTCTGCCCTCGGCTACGCTCGTGGTGTGGTGGCTGGGATGGATTTTGTTAATCTCCAATCCTTCGCCACTGCAATATGAAAAAATGATTCAATTGAAATCCAGTTTTTTTATTTCTAGAGAGAGAGATTGAAACCAACTTTCCTGACCTAATTTTTCATCTCTATTTGTTTGAATTTTGAAATGGGTTTTGTTTGTTATCAATTGTTTGATCATCAATGATATGAAAAAAGGGTTCAATTAATGGACATGAACATTAGCTGTGGCATTGAAGGGAAGAATCGACGAGAGACGACGACGACTCAGCTAATGTGTCTGATTTGTTATTGTATATGAATTTCTGTTGTTTTTTCAATTCAATAAAAATGGGTGTGAAACAATAGATTGTTATGACCATGAATTTTGTGTCTTTCACATAATATCAGCCTTCTTTGTTTGCGTAAGCTGCTGGCTTTTGTTAAAAAAAAAAAAAAAAAGGTTCAATTGAAACCCAGTTGTCGATTTCTAGAGAGAGAGAGATTGAAACCCACTTTTCGATTTTTAGAGAGAAATTGAAAATCGAATTTCAATTTCTAGAGAGAGAGAGAGGGGAGTTTTTTTCGCATATCTTGGATGAGTTGCACAAGAAAATTGAAGGCCAGAGAAAAACTAGTGCAATTAGATGACGAGCAACTGGTGGAGCTTCGGGATATATTCCAATTGTTCCAGCTCGGCTCAAAGAAAATAGAAGAAGGCAGGGAAGAGGTGGAAGAGAATCAAGGGGAATATTTGTCCAATAAATTAAATTAAGAAAGGGTATTTATGTCATTTTATTGAAGTTAAATAAGTTTGAGGGTATTTTCGTCAACAACAATGATGTGTCAGCAATTATGCACTGACAGGGGAGATAAATGGTATCAATTGTAAATTATAGGGAGTTGATTGGTATTTGTCAAATGACAAGGGATGTTTCTGGTATAAAGCTAAAAGACAGGGGAGATCTTTGGTATAAACTCTTATTTAAAAATTTAAATAATTTTGTAGTGATACTTATAAATAATTATTTCATTTTATTATAAAAAAATGCTTAATTTGATAATACAAGCTTAATTTGATAATAACTTAATGTATTCAGT
Source organism: Eucommia ulmoides (assembly GCA_016647705.1). NCBI lineage: Eukaryota > Viridiplantae > Streptophyta > Magnoliopsida > Garryales > Eucommiaceae > Eucommia > Eucommia ulmoides. The sequence goes on along the minus strand of JAENRU010000232.1, from coordinate 234,207 downwards.
TTTATTAAGCAAATCTCACTTAAATTAATTATGAATAAATCTAACCTGTCTAACGCCATTCATGCATGTTTTGTTTTACCACCACGTACCCTCACCTGTCTAACGCCATTGCGATTGATACTTTAGAGCTTCCAAGCAGCCCAAACAGTTTCAACGGCGGACCATGGCTGATATACAGAGGAATGGAGAGAGAGAGAGAGAGGAGGAAAAAAAGAGGGGAAAAGAAAAAATAAAAATGACATTTTTTCCCTTAAATTATAGCACATCCATCTTAGATGATCAATTTCCGTCTAACTTAATCCCAATATTTGACCGAAGATCTACATAGAAAATCGACCGCAAAAAAGAAGACCACATTGAAAAAGAAATGAATTGGAGGGCCACATGAAGAAAAAAAAAAAACTATAAATAGTGTGACCAAATTTTAATTTGCCCTCAATTATAACAATCAAAAAATAAATTGCTAAAATTAAAAAAAAAAAAAAAAAAAAAAAAGCAAAAAAATGGAAGTGTATAGTCAAAATTGATCTTCCACATTTGTATAATGGGTTAATGCTTGATGATCACTGTAATTAGAAATACATAAATTATTTTCCTAACAATAAGCATATAAAGGCTGATGAATTTGACAGCAACACCAATAAGCGTGTGTTTGTGCGTATGATAATTTATACAATAAGCCAAATTTTTAAGTTATGGATTTCATTGAGACTAATCAAACCATTGTTAGTGCTATGTTTTCTTTTCTGTATATTTTGTAATTGTAGAACTCATTGAAGAGGACTTCAACCTTCAAGACCGGAAACTCGAGTTCTCTTCTGGCTGGGAAAGAATAAGCGGTTTGTTTTGAGCGTTCTGTATGTTTTAGATTAAAACGTCTACTGCAGTTCTTTTTGAATTGTTTCATATTTGAAAATCCGAGTGATAATTATGTTGGAATATTTTATGGGTTAACATTAATTGAATTAATTGTTTTACAAAAACGGATTAATGGATAGTCTTATATTAAGCAGTCCAAATAATCAATGATCATATTTTGATTTGGGTTGTAACATCTTTATGTAAAAACCCAGTTAAGTGACAAGTGTAGGTTTAGGGTTTCGTTGAAATCCGTTATGGAAGGACCCAACAAGAAACCCTAGTATATATAATTAGGCCCCCTTCCTAATTTAAAAAAAAAAAAAAATTTCTTCCCATTGAGGGCCGCCACCACAATAATCTAGATCATAGGGAATAAAACCTAGTTAGTAATCCGCTGCGACAGATTCAATCTCCTGCAATGGCCAAATAGGTACGTATTCGATTATCGTTCTTTATTATTGTGCCCTAAAATTCATGTATATTTACAATTATTATTCAATTCTGTTTTTTTGTGATTATGAGAAATAATCAACAAATTAATTAATGATGGAACACATTTTATAAGGGGCGTTCCCTGATTTTTTTTTTTTTTAATAAATATTTTATGATTTGAACTACAATGAATTTTAGCAATTTATTACAGTAAGTTTGCATGAAGTGCCGTTGCAGAAGATACGAAGCCATTTATATTATAATACTAAAAGCGGAAGCCAAACCCTCAAATTTCGCTCTCCTTTGCTTCCACTGATCGTGACCTCTACCATAATAAATGATGATTTTTCCCATTGGCGTTTCAAATCGCCAACTCTGCCTCCTAATCTGCCGTTTCAAAACCTTCTCATCTCTAGGTGATTGTCGCCTCTACCATAATGAATGAATTGATTCTCCGACAGTACCCTGCCATTTCAACAGTACCCTGACGTTCCTCATTCACAAATGCATAGATGCAACATGCAATCCAATTTCCTGCTTCAATTATCAGCCTCCATAAATAGTACACCTGATTTATCGGTCCCACGGCGATGATTTGGAGCTCAAGAAGAAGCAAATAGGATGTTGTTCTTTTAGAAGATGGTATGTATTCTCTCTCTCTCTCTCTCAAGCTTATTCACCATCATTGGTAAATTACCCTGCACACTCATTGATCGAAGCCCATCACAGCCTCCATCCTCATTCATGACAGCCCTCATTGAGAGAAATACGACTTTTGGGTGAGAGACTGAAACCAAATCCGCTCGATTATAGTTTATTAACTGTTTAAAATTACAATTTTCATTGGTAGATTTTTGAGAAGGCAAAGTGTTGGCCCAGTAGAATACCCAAGAGAGGGGGGTGAATTGGGTAATTAAAAATAATCAGAATAAAAATTAATAAATCAAATAATTAATTGTATCCCTAAATTAATCATTATCTTTATAACACAGCAGAATTAATCAATCAACTAGGTATACACACAAACAATAAAATAGACAAATTAAGAAAGCAGAACACCAGAGATTTATACTGGTTCACTAAGCTACTCTTGGCTAATCTAGTCCCCCGAGCTCCACGAAGGTCGCACCCATTAAAATCTAGTTTCCTTTAAAGGTAGGAACTAAACCAGCACACCGATTTTTTTACAGGCTCAGAATCAACCTTTACAATTTCCTTTTCAAAGGTTAAGGAATAACCTCTACTTTTTACAGGTTAAAGAATAACGTAATTCTTTTTAACACTTACGCTTAAGAATCAAAACCTCACCAAAACACTCCAAATATCCTTTTAACTGGTAAGGATTGAACCATTGCAAAATCACTCACAAACACGCAATTCTTATCCAGGAAGAATTACTACCTCAATCTCTTTACAGGAAAAGACTGAAACCCAGCTACCCTTGATTAAATATCCCCAATGATATTTAACCCGTCACAACTCACCAATACAAAAATTGATAAGTAAATCTCACTCGAAACTTCTATCATCCCAGATATATATAAACTTAATTAATATCCCAACTAGTGATAGAATTATGTGAGATGCTAAAATCTGATTTTAACAATATATGAGTAGCAAATTGGAGTACATAATCAGATTCAAGAAATTGTTTGAAAGAATATTTTCTTTAAAAAAATCAAAAACAATTTCTATGATCAATTTCCAAAATACAATAATAAACAAATAATAATCAATATGGAAAGATCTTACCCGGAATCCACAGAATTGATGATGAAAACAATGTAGCTTCAATTCCGGTATCAACACAAATTGATTGCAGTTGATTATCAGAATCATTCTTAGAACAACTCAAAGTATCGTTGAATGATAACTTTTATAAACTCTCTCTCAAAAGGATATAGACTGATTTTATCTCTTAGAATGATTTGCTCTCTTAGAAAATTCGCAGGTGTATATAAAAGCACATGTAATCAGCCTCCTAACGGCTAGTTTTCAAGTGTCATGACAATAAAACACTCTTATAGACCCTTCATAACATGATGACTTTATTTAGATTCAATTTCACTTAATAACAACTTTCAAAACTCTCAATTAAATCCCCAGAATATTTCTCAATTAAAACAAATAAGTATAGAATCCATTTTAAGTACCAAATTTAGAAACTTTAATAATTAATGAACCATATTGAAAGGATTTAATTAGTATATGAACCATATCTCAAATATTAAGAATATCTCCGAAATCTCTCTCAAATCTTAACCAAAAAGGGCTACTTTTGGATTTAAAATCGGATCAACCAATATCTTGAAACTGCGTGTTCAGTCGACTGAATGATACTGGAAGTAGCCCATGCACTTGATCAGTCGACTATTCAGTCAACTCGCAGATTCAGAGAGTTTGCCAAGCTTCCACCGGTCGACCGCTCTATCAACTCACATATTCAGAGAGTTTGCCAAGTTTCCATCAGTCGACCTCTCTGTTGACTCGCAAATTCAGATAGTTCATCTTCTTTCTCCGGTCGACTCCTTAGTCGACTGCACCTTCCTGAATCACTTCTCTAATCTCGTTTTGAACTTACTTTCTTTTACAATTTTGCCCCTTTATCCATATTTATATTCAAATGAACTCCATTAATACTCTTATATTTTATTTTAGTCATTCAAAAATATTTATTTTTAATTCACATAGGAGCAAATAAATATACTCAACCAAAACACACATAAAAGATAAAATTCATTTTGTGTCGTGTGTGTATTCCTAAATGGGATATTAAGAATTTATATTTACCTGGGTTGTTTTACCTAATGTCTTCAAATTCTTAATACTTCTTCATCATCTTGATATCTTTATTTAGCATCCATTCACTTTGACATCTTCATTATTGAAATATTAAATCACTGAAACACTTGATCAAATATTAGTTCCACCAAAATATCAATACTTAATTGTTCATCAAAATCTTGGGATTAACAATCTCCCACTTTTTGATTATGACAATTAACTTTGATGTTTTCTTTAAAAATAAAATATAACCACACTCCCCCTGAATCCGAGGACGGGTTCTTTAACTCATTTAAACATCATAATGAAGATTTCAATAATTAACAATTTAAAAATACTCAATAAAGCATAACTTTTAAATTTCTCTCCCTTTTGATTAAAACACAGTATTACAATTCTCCCCCTAAATAAAACATCACTCATTTCTCCCCCTTTGTCATCTTCAAAAACAATTTAGGTAGGGAAGGAGGAAATAACAATTATGTAAGTTACTCTAGGCAAACATCATTGTGCCTAGCCATTCCCAAACCACGAATGATTTTCACAAACTGATCTTCCGCTAATGGTTTGGTAAAAACATCAGCAAGTTGGTCGGAAGTATCAATATACTTAATAATAATGTCATTTTTCTGAATATGATCACGAATAAAGTGATGTCTAATCTCTATGTGTTTAGTTCGTGAATGTTGTGTATGATTCTTACTTAAACATATAACACTTTTATTATTACAAAATATTGGAATCTCCTCCATACAAACTCTAAAATCATTTAACTGTTGCTTAATATATAGAATTTGAGTACAACAGTTACCAGCTGCCATGTATTCAGCCTCAGTAGTGGATAAGGCTATCGAATTCTGTTTCTTACTTAACCAAAAAACCAAAGCATGTCCTAACAAAAGACATGTTCCGCTTGTGCTTTTTCGCTCAACCTTGCAACCAGCAAAGTCAACGTTGGAGTTCTTTACCAATTTAAAATCACTCCCCCTAGGATACCATAACCCTAGATCAGTCGTCCCCTTTAAATAATGAAAAATTTGCTTAATCGCAGTTAAGTGAGATTATTTAGGACAAGACTGAAATTTAGCACAAAGACAAACACTATACATAATGTTAGGTCTACTAACAGTTAAATACAATAAGCTACCAATCATACCTCGATACATCTTTTCATTAACGTTTTTGCCCGTATCGTCTTTTTCAATTTTTGTAACCGTTGCCATGGGAGTTTTGTACTCTTTAGCTCCTTCCAAATCATATTTCTTTAACAGCTCCTTGGTGTATTTAGCTTGGTTTACAAATATCCTTTCTTTGGTTTGTTTAATTTGTAATCCAAGAAAGAAATTCAGCTCTCCCATCATACTCTTTTCAAATTCAACCTGCATTATCTTAGCAAACTCTTGCCAAAGATCCTCATTAGTAGATCCAAAAATGATATCATTAACATATACTTGTATTAATAGAATATCATAATCAGTTTACTTTACAAATAGTGTTATATCACAAATACCCCTTCGAAAACTATTTTCGATCAAATATCGACTGAGTCTTTCATACCAAGCTCTCGGAGCTTGTTTGAACCCGTACAAAACCTTGCGAAGTTTAAATACATGATCGAAAAATTTGTCACTTTCAAATCTTGGGGGTTGTTCCACATATACTTCTTCAGCTAGAAAGCCATTTAGAAATGCACTCTTTACATCCATTTGATATAGTTTAAAATTACATGAACATGCAAAGGTGAGTAGCATTCTAATTGCTTCTAGTCTAGCAACAGGAGTATAAGTTTCATCATAATCAATTCCTTCTTCTTGATTATAGCCTTGGGCCACTAATCTTATTTTATTTCTGATTACCATACCAGATTCATCATTTTTGTTTCTAAATACCCATTTAGTACCAATAACTAGATGAAAATCCAGTTTCGGAACAAGATACCATACTTTGTTCCGCTCAAATTGAACTAATTCATCTTGCATTGTGGAAACCCAAGATTCTTCAATTAGTGCCTCATTTATATTTTTAGGCTCAATTTAAGATAAGAAAACAAGATTAATTATATCTCTAAGAGAAAATCGAGTACTTACACCTTTTTCAAAATTACCGATGATTTCGTTAATTGAATGCCCCAGTACTTTCTTTATAGCTTTTGGTAAAGTCGAATCTTTCTCCTTAGGTTCCTCCTCTTGTTGAGACTCCTTTGTTACATCATTTCCTTGGTTTTGGTTATTTAAGATACCATTCCAGATTTCATATGGGATTTTGTTAAACCCTCTACGAATTGATACCAGATTTATCACGTGACAAGCAGTACTTACTGTTTTGGCCCAAAAGTAAGTTGGTAAATGATTTTCATTTAGCATTGTGCTGGCCATCTCTTGAAGCGTTATGTTATTTCTTTCCACTACACCATTTTGTTGCGGTGATCTTGGTGTAGAAAAGTTGTGAGCATAATCATGCTCATCACAATAACTTATTACTTCATCATTCTTAAATTATCTTCCTCTGTCACTATACCGATAATTTTACTCTTTACATTGTCTTCGAAAGTCACATGACCTCCATCTTTAGGTGTCAAATATGTAAATTTTATTTTATCTCCCGTCATGTGTCGAGAACAATCACTATTCAGGAACCATTTATCCTTACTTATTGATACTTTTAGAATAACTTCACCACCAGTGGCCATTAAAGCAAGCATTGATGAATCCTCACTATTTAATTCTTCCGAGCTACTTGAATCGGTATCATCCAAAGTAGCTTTCATCGATTTCTTCTTACTCTTCCTTGCTTTCTTTTTTTTTTTTTTTTTTTTTCTTTTTTCTTCTTCTCTTTTTCTTTATCCTTCTTCGGTTTAGGGCAATCATTTTGAAAATGACCGATTTTACGACAGTTGTAGCATTCCACTTTGGACATGTTGAGATTTATTTTTCCACGGAATGTGCGCTGAGTCATTCTTCTAAAATTGTTTGTGAGAAGTGATACATTCTTCCCTTGCTCACTATCAAGGCTTTCATCATCACCGTCATCCTCTTCTTCAATTTTTTTAACTTTTAGTGCCAAGGATTTTCTCTTGCTATTTTCGGTATCATCCTCATAGCCTTTGGTCGCCAATTCATGAGTCATCAAATTACTAATTAGATCATCGATGTCGTATTTGCCAAGATCCTTGGCTTCCTCGATTACTGTCACTTTTGACTCCCATATTTTTGTCAAGGACCTTAGGACCTTTCGTACTCTATCCTCCATGGAGTATGGTTTTCCGAGTTGATTCATATTGTTGTATATATTGTTGCGATTAGTGTACATCTCATGAATCGATTCATTTTTCTCTATCCTGAATAACTCAAATTTTCTCATAAGCGCATTGATTTTTGACTACTTCACTTGACTTGTCCCTTCGTGGGTGACTTATAACTTATCTCACATCTCCTTTGCGGACTTACAACCTGAAACTCTAGAATACTCATTAGCATCTAAAGAATAAAAGAGAATATTGATAGCTTGAGAATTAATAGAGAGTTTCTACTTATCGGAAACGGTGAGTTATTCATTCTTCTTCTCAACTCTGTTTTCCATTGAAATAAATGGACCATCCTCGATTGTTAGCCACACGTCATAATTTGTAGCTTGAAGAAAGGCTATCATCCTGTTTTTTCAAAACGAGTAACTTTCACCTGCAAACAAAGGTCGTCAGTGCATAGACTGCCTTTCACCTAGTGTGCCTACTATGTGTGCCATGTGATCTTTGTTAGCAAAATAGATTCGAGTTAAACCAACTCTGATGCCAATTGTTGGCCATGTAGAATATCCAAGAGGGAGGGTAAATTGGGTAATTAAAAATAATCAAAATAAAAAGCCAATAAATCAAATAATTAATTTTATCCCTAAATTAATTATTATCTTTATAATACAGCGGAATTAATCAATCAACTAGGTGCACACACAAATAACAAAAATAGACAAATTAAGAAAGCAACACACTAGAGATTTATACTGGTTCACCAAGCTACTCTTGGCTAATCCAATCCTCCGAGCTCCACGGAGGTCGCACCCACTAAAATCAAGATTCCTTTAAAGGTAGGAACCAAACCCGCACACCGATTCTTTTACAGGCTCAGAATCAACCTTTACAATTTTCTTTTCAAATGCTAAGAAATAACCTCTACTTTTTACAGGCTAAAGAATAACCTAATTATTTTTAACACTTAGGCTCAAGAATCAAAATTTTACCAAAACACTACAAATATCCTTTTACCCGGTAAGGATTTAACCGTTACAAAATCACTCACAAACATGCAATTCTTACTCAGGAAGAATCACTACCTCAATCTCTTTACAGGAAGATATTGAAACCCAACTACTCTTAATTAAATATCTCCAATGATATTTAACCCGTCATAACTCACCAATACAAAAATTTATAAGTAAATCTCACTCGGAGTTTCTATCACCCCAGATATATATAAACGCAATTAATATACCAACTAGCGATAGAATTATGTGAGATGCAGAAATCTGATTTTAACAATATATGGGTAGCAAATTAGAGCACGTAATCATATTCAAGAAATTGTTTGAAAGAATATTTTCTTTAAAAAAATCAAAAACAATTTCTAAGATCAATTTTCAAAATACAATAATAAACAAATAATAATCAATATGGAAAGATCTTATCCGGAATACACAGAATTAATAATGAAAACAGTGTAGCTTCAATTCTGATATTAGCACAAATTGATTGCAGTTGATTATCAGAATCACTCTTAGAACAACTCACAGTATCGTTGAATGATAACTCTTATAAACGCTCTCTCAAAAAGATATAGACTGATTTTATCTCTTAGAATGATTAGAATGAATTGCTCTCTTAGAAAATTCGCAGGTGTATATAAGGGCACATGTAATCAGCCTCCTAACGGCTTATTTACAAGTGTCATGACAATAAAATACTCTTATAGACCCTTCATAACATGAGGACTTCATTTAGGTTCAATTTCACTTAATAACAACTTTTCAAACTCTCAATTAAATCCCTAATGTATTTCTCAATTAAAACAAATAAGTATAGAATCTATTTTAAGTACCAAATTGAGAAACTCTAATAATTAATGAACCATATTGAAATGATTTAATTAGTATATGAACCATATCTCAAATATTAAGAATATTTCCGAAATCTCTCTCAAATCTTAACCAAAAAGGGCTACTTTTGGATTTAAAATCGGATCAACTAATATCCAGAAACTGCACGTTCAGTTGACTTAATGATACTAGAAGTAGCCCATGCACTTGATCGGTCGACTATTCAGTCGACTTGCAGATTTAGAGAGTTTGCCAAGCTTCCACCGGTTAACCGCTCTATCAACTCACAAATTCAAAAAGTTTGCCAAACTTCTATCGGTCGACCTCTCTATCGACTTGCAGATTCAAAGAGTTCATCTTCTTTCTCCAGTCGACTCCTTAGTCAACTACACCCTCCTGAATCACTTCTCTGATCTCGTTTTGAACTTACTTTCCTTTACAATTTTACCCCTTCATCCATATTTATATTCAAATGAACTCTACTAATACTCTTATATTCTATTTTAGTCATTCAAGAATATTTATTTTTAATTCACATAGGATCAAATAAATATACTCAACCAAAACACACATAAAAGATAAAATTCATTTTGTGTCGTGTGTGTGTTCCTAAATGGGATATTAAGAATTTATATTTATCTGGGTTGTTTTACCTAATGTCTTCAAATTCTTAATATTTCTTCATCATCTTGATATCTTCATTTAGCATCCATTCACTTTGACATTTTCATTATTGGAACTTTTAATCACTGAAACACTTGATCAAACATTAGTTCCACCAAAAACATCAATACTTAATTGTTCGTCAAAATTTTGGGATTAACACAGAGTTTGAGAGGAGATTATGGAGCTTATTTGATAGGCTGGTGTTATTAGGACAAAATAAGCACCTCCTAGGAGTGCAAGAGAAGCTGTAGAAATATGGTGGAAGCTTCCATAGCTGATGAGATTGTTACCAGATATAAAGGTACTTTAAATTATTTATTTATTTATTTATTTTTATGTTTTTAATTGGAGGGGCATTTCTAATCCCTTTCTTATGAATCATTCGACCCTAAACTCAAATTTCCGTCTCTGATTTTGTTTCATTTTTTTGTGATTTTAGGTTTCAGTAACTACAAATGTTCCTCAAGGTAATGCCTTTCTTTGTATTTTTTAACTTTAAAACACTAAAATGGTGCAATTGTATGAATTTAATTATTGTTTTTTTGTCATGCAATTATTTGGGTTTTTCTTAAAATTTCATTGATTTTTGAATTGGGTATTTCGATTTAAAACTAATCGGCTCAAATTCATGTAGATGATTTTGATTTAGATATAAAAAGTTAGAATTTTTTGTTAAAAAATCACTTAATTTCACTGATTTTTGAATCGGGTATTTCAATTTTCGGTTAATCAGTAAAAATTAATCTTGAATGTGATGTGCTAAAAATTCACTTAATTTCATACAAAGATTATATGTATATATATATATATACATAGATAGGAAGTTTTTGGGAAATTTCATTGATTTTGAATTGAGTATTTCGATTTTCGATTAATCAGTAAAAATTCATGCAGACGATTTTAACCCTTAGATGTAAAAGGCAGTAGCTTTGTCCTAAAAATTCAATTAATTTTAGACAAAGATTATATATTTATGTATGTATGTATAGGAAGTTTTGGGAAATTTCATTGAATTTTGAATCGGTTATTTCAATTTTCGAGAACTAGGTACAAATTCATGTGGATCTAATAACATGAATTTAAGTATTATTGTTGCTTCTTTATACATTATGAAGATTAAGTTAATTTTTAGCACGAAGGTATCGCCTTATATATCTAATATTGAAATCAACTACATGAATGTAATGTAAGCCAAATTCCTTTGGTTGAAGACTTGAAGATTATGTTCTTCATCAGCTGCTTAGCCTGTCCCCTTTGCCATTTTCTTGGTGCCTTTCCTTCATGGTTACTTTTTTTCATTTCTTTTCCAGGAAATACACATTTGTTCTTTTTTCACTATTCATGTCAATTGTTAATATTCTTAAAACTCACTCTTAAAAGCTTCTAGAGAATGAATATGTATCCTATATAAGAGTAATTTGTTATGGTGTGTTAACTTATAGCGCTAAGAGGAAGTAGTAGACCAATGCCATTGGCATGGCAATGAGCAAACCAAAGATCACCCTACAATAGCGAAAAATAAAAAATCTGAATTTCAGAATACGGTCAAGAATCGTGCGCAGGTTAATGTATTCATATACAATGAAGAATCAGTTCAAGAAGTGGGTTTGTAGTTTAATTTTCAATTTTATGATAGGCACATACTGATTTCTAATATACCTAAAGTTGAACATTGCCATTGCAATTCCTCCATACAAGAATATAGATATTGATTTAACCACAATATTGGGCAATTGTACTCCCCACCTATAATGAGTCAACGCATTTTATGAGACCAAGGCTAAGAAATTGGTTTATGATGGCATTAGGGGCACGATTGTGAGTAAGTTTCATAGTTTTACTGGCAATCTGAAGCATATGCAAGACCAAATTATTCCTAGCACGGTTGCATGTGTATTGGGTTGATTAGCAGCTTTCTCCCCACTGCTGAAAGAATGTGCATGGTTTTTGCTTCTGTTAATACTGTCACTTCCTCCTCTTCCTCCTCTGTTGGTTTTGCACTTCTGCTTCTTGTGGGGCTTCAAGCTCTCATTCAAACATAAGGCAATGATAACACTATATATTTATGCTTTTTCTCTCTCTTGAAAATGGTACATGTGAAATGTATAACATTATTTATGCTTAAAAGTGATGCACAAGTATAGTGTATAACTGGCAAAAGTTCTTCTCTTACGAACAAGTATAGTGAGTCTAAATGTATTTGATTAGAATTTTAGTAATATTAATATTTTTTAATTGTCAATTAATATTTTCAAAATAATTATCATCCAGATTCATTTATTTACATGTTGATTTCTTCATCAACTCTTTGTTTTCCCAATAGGTGCATCTATGTTTATATATATGGATATGTATCACTTGCTAAATACCTATCTTTTTTTCTTTTTTTCTTTTTTTTTTTTTTTGTCAAACACCATTTAATTCCCCTATTGGTAAAAAAATATTGAATTTTTTATTGTAATGATAATTTTATAATTAAAATTTAAAAGACATAAATATTCCTTCAGTTATTTTTGTTATATTTTTATCCATTATCTTTTTAAGCTAACATCCAGACTTCAAAAAATATTTTTCACTCCTTTCCTTCTTAACAAATTAAAAAATAAAAAATAAAAAAATCGGTGGGTGGTGGCAGTAGGTGGGTTAGGGTGAGATGGGTTGGGGAGAAATATGGTTAAAAAAATTTAGGAGTAAAAGGTATTGTTTAAAAAAAAAGGGTGTTAGTGAATTTTTGTAAAAATAAAAGAATAAAAAGTATATATTTTAAACAAGAGAAGGACATTTATATCATTTTTAAAAAATCTAATCTAATACATCCAATCTAATAAGAATAGTTAAAAGTAGAAGTATAGAGAATGAATGAAGGATGATGAATAATTGCTCTTCTTTGGCTCCTGGTGCTCCCAAAGACACCTTTCTTTATATTTAGGTGTGTTCTCTCATTTATTTTTTTCTCATCTCTTTTAATTATTTTATGATTTTTTTTTTTAAATTTGTGCTTTAAATGCAAATGTTCTCTTCATCTATCTCCAATATTCTAACATGTTATCTCCACCCCAATTGCCTCTTGAGTTTCCAGTTCACCGCACATGTCCTTTCATGCTCTAGTTCATTACGCCGTTATAAACTCCTTTTTTCATTTGAAGAGCCATGTAAGTAAAGTTCTTCAACTATACATTTGAGGTTTGAATTTTACAATAATCAGATCAGATTAAAGCAAGTGTTTCTAACTCTTATAAAATATATTAAATATAAAATAAAAATATCAATTGTGCTTGATGTATGATATTCAAATAAAAAATATATATTAATATAATTTATTTCTAGACCCGCATTATATGCGGGTCTAAAACTAGTATTACTGAAAACCGAAGGTTCTTCTCTGCATGGATATGAACTTGTTCAGGTGGATTTTGTTTCGTGTTGATTAGTTTCGTATGAAAAATGTACGCAAAATGCCATATAATACCGGTAAATGAAAATAGTTTGTTGATGTAGTTATTAGTTTATTTTATTTTGAAGTCTCTTGTTCTTACACTAGAAATGTTTCTATATGAAATATTACCGACATTCGAACTAGTACGGTTTTTTCTTTTCTCAAAATTTAATGTGTTTTTTTTTTTTTTTAATATTTAATTATTAAGGCAAAAGACAGGGCATCAAATATGAAAGATTTTATTATCCTGAGGAGCCCAATCCCAAAAAAATAAATAGGTGCGCTCTTACAGCATGTTTGGTTAGTAATAATATAATTGAATTCTGATGGAATAGAATGGATGTATATTCAAAATTCGATTCGATAAAGCATGTCGTTAGGATAAAACAGAGAAGGATCATGTTATGAAGAACTGACATGGCTGAATTGATGTTTAGATAAGAAATGAGCCGCGACCCATTTGTTCATATTATAAAGATGAATTGTGCCCCAAATCACAATAAAATATATTTTTAAAAAATTAAAATTAAAATAAAGGAATAATTTTTTCTATTTTATCCAAAAAAATTAACAGAAAATTTAATTTCATCTATTTTTAAGCATATTCTATTATTATAAACGGAAAAAAAAAATAGTTTCTCACTTTGTTTAAAGTAGTAGATAAAGTGATAATTAGACAAAATAGTGGAAGATAAAAAACAATTTACCCCATTAAAATATTATTATTTTTTTGGTTCAAACAACAATATGTAAATTTTGATTACATTATACATAAATGAAATATACAAATTAATTTATATAATTTTAATAACAAAACGGGTCCTTAATGTTTTAGTTTTTAAATGAAAAATACACATTAATTCATTAAAAATAGCAAAAATTACAAATTTGGTCCTCCTATTTACTATATATTTTTTATGTGACTTTCCAATTTTTTTTTTTTTTTTTTTTCAACATAGCCCTTCTATCTGCACACTATTTTTTATGTGGCCCTTCTATTAAAAATATGGGTTAACTTTTACGAAATTTGGTCATGTAAGTTGCACATGCCATCTTTTAGGGGTAGAAACATATATTTTTTTTTCCTTTGCTCTCTCTTTCTTCTTCGGCTCTCTTCCCTTTGATATTAACAACCAATTCATTTCACTCATTCAAAAAAATTAAATTAAATATAATAGTAATAGATATACCAATTTTCATTGATGTTCTCTCTTTTTGCTCCCTTTTATTAATAAGTTGATACGTACCTTATGTATTCATTTCTTATTCTTTAATTATTGATCTCAATTCCCAATAAATAGCAAAATTTCCAAACGAATCATCTCTATCTCTAATTAACATTTTAAAACCCCTTTGTATGAAGTAAATTTCACTTTGCCTACTAATATATATAAGAAATATTTATGAATTGAGTGTTAGATACATCAAAGATAAGACCAACTTTTCTCTCTCTCTCCATTCTCTCTCTCAAAAATATCAGCTTTTCATTTAAAGAGAATAGAGAAGAAGAGAGAGAAAGTAAATAAAAAAGAAAACGAAGAAAATTACGTTTTTACCCCTAAAAGATGACATGTGTAAGTCACATTATGAAATTTTGTAAAAAACAAGGGTTAATTACAATTTATCTTCGGTAGTTAGGTCATGTTGCATTTTACTCCTTATAATATTTGCATCATCACTTTGCATTACAGGGAAGAAGAGCTCAATTGGAAGATAAGCTTTTCCAAATCAGTGGTAGCATTGAATGACGGTCCAAATTGAGTCATTTCTAATGCATCATCTATATCATATATTATTTTGATCTTTTATTTTTTGTATATTTTTTTAGGGAATTTATTTATTTATAAATTTCACTAGAGAGAACAAGGTTTGATCTTCTTAATTCCAATTTAACTTTATGAGCAATGGTTCATGATCTTAAACTTTTTATATTTCACACACATTGATTAGCAAACATATTTAATACTCATTTCTTTTATATTTGGGCAAATTATAAATTTAGTCCTCTTATTTGTAGCGTATTTTTTACGTGGCTTTTTGATTTTATTTTTTTCAATGTGGCCTTCTTATTTGTACACGATTTTTTATGAAACCCATCTATTAAAAATAGTGGTTGATTTTGACGGATTTTTGCCATGTGACATGCGCATGCCATTTTTAATTTAGGGAGTAAAAACGTATTTTTTTTTTCTCTTTTTTTTTTTTTACTTTATCTCTTTCTTCTTCTTCTCTCTTTTAACATAATATCAACTTCGTTTTTTTTTCTTTCTTTTTTACCATATACCATAGCCTGTATGATTTTCTCATAGCCATTTTTTTTTTTGAAATATTATGTTACATGCGTCCAAATAAGATGTCTAAAATATTTCAAAATTATTATAAACTAAATTTTTTATTTATACATGCAATTTAAAAAAAAAAAAATCAAAATTCAATATTACATTTACTAAATTAAAGCTGATCTTAATTGGTTGTTTTTCATATTTCAAATAGATTTTTAACTACTGTACTTAAAAATAATTATATGAAATAATTCACTACAAAGACTTTGAACCAAATGTGTGTGTATATATGCATTTGGCCTACCCACTTACGTAAAAGCGACTCAATTTTAACTGTATTCCAATTTATAGAAATATTATTTCACTTATACAATTTTTAATAATATATTTATTTTCTGTATTTTCGATATTTAATGAGGTTCGAGAATGTCTTTTTAAGCCTTTTGGTAAGTTCTCCCATATTTCTTTTTGTTTTTATTTTTTATATATGAAATAATAGTTGGCCTCACTCAATTTATTCCTCTTTTTTGTTTTAGTTAATTTAATTTTTTTCTAATTAATACACAAGAAAATGATTAGGTTTCCTAATCCAATTTTAAATTATTTAAAAAAAAATAAGTGTGATTGAATCCAAAAATAAATAAAATACTATATAAATTAATTAAATTAGAATTTATTAGACTTGCAAAAATTGATAAAATTAATCCTAATTTATGATTATTTGTTTGTTATTTTATAGTATATTAGTAAAAATTAATTTGTAAAAGTATTATTTTACGTTTATGATTATTTATGTATGGAGAAGAATTCGCTGAAAGGTAGACAAATCAAAACAATAGAACAACGGGTACAGGGCCGTTTCTTTCTATTTCAAGTAATCGATTAGACGGTTAGTGACCAGATTTGCGATCGGCTTACCTCAAGCATTGGGGAAACCCTAATAATTACGAAGCTCAATTAGCTCGTGAGCTTGGTTTTTTTTCTTCTTCTTCTTATAACTATGGTTGTGGCTATGGTTCTGAGGAGTCCAAATCTGTTACAAATCATTGCGAATAACAATTTCAAGGAGAAATTGAGTATTTTGTGGATGAGAAAACCTTCTACAATGTTATGGAAGCACTTTATGGTGACGAAGAGGTCGAAAATGGAGGAATTACAGGTAAGATTTATTCATTATTACATTGTTACAAGGTTATAATAATCGCAATATGAATTTGTGAATTTTTCAAAGTTATGAAATATAATGTTTTCAAAATCTGTTCCTGACAGTTACTGCTTGGCGTGCTTCTAGATTAAGAGTGGAATTTTCATTTCGTGTTTGGAATTAAAGCTACAAGGAATAATCGGAGAGGAAAGGGCTGCTATTGATTCTTTTGATGATGAGTGCATTTTCACTTGATTCTTTGCCTCTTCCCTGATGGAGGAAAAGCCAAAAGGAATGGACTATGCAAGTAAGGAATCAATACTTGAGGAAAGGCCAGAAGGAAGGGACTATGCTAAGGTACTATAAATAGATATGATATGGAACACATATTTTCCCACACTACATAAAGAAACAAAATTGTCACCCTTGTACTCTATCAACAATGGCAGAGTCCACCATCTCTTTTGTTTTAGAAAAGCTCCACGACCTGTTGATTGATGAAGTAAAATTCCTACATGGAGTTGACGGCCAACTTGAACAGGTCAGAGATGAGCTAATGTGGATGCAAGGGTTCTTGAAAGACATAGATGCAAATAAAAAATTGGACGAAGTTGCCTGCCTGTGAATTCGAGGTGTCATGGAGTTGGCTTATGATGCAGAAGATGTCCTCGAAATGTTTGTTATCATGAGGGGAAGGGGAGGCATCAGAAATACTCTAGAGAGATATGCTTGTCACCTTTGGAGTGAAGTCGCAACTCGTCATGCTATTGGGCTAAGGATTCATGATATCAAATCCAGAATCTCTTTGCTCAAAGAACGCTTACAGATTTATGGGGTGAGAGTTCTCATAGAAGCGCAACAAGGATTGAGTGAACATGAAATGGAATTAAGGGACCCATATTCCCACTTAACTGATCAAGAGGGTTTTGTTGGGTTAGAGGATGAAGTTCAGCTTCTGGTGCGTCATCTGGTAAACGAGAACGAAGGTCATAGTGTTGTATCCATTTGTGGCATGGATGGTTTGGGGAAGACCACTCTAGCTAGGAGGATTTACAATCACATACAAGTAAAGCAACATTTTGATTGTTTATCTTGGACTTGTATATCCCAGCAATGGCAAAAAAAAGCTATTGGGCAATCCATACTAACTGGCCTCATTCCACAACAGAGGGACGATATTCTCAAGAAGAGCGACGATGAGCTTGTAAGTGAGCTTTGTGACATCCTCACGAATAAGAAATGCCTAGTCGTGATGGATGACATTTGGTCCAAAGAAGATTGGGACCGCCTAAAACCTGCATTTCCATTTAGGAATAAGGCTAGCAAGATTTTGCTTACCACTTGCAAGAGAGTCGTGGCTGAACATGCAGATCCAAATGGTTTCCATCATGAACCAAGGCGATTGACTGATGATGAAAGTTGGAAGTTGTTGAAGCAAAAAGCACATTTGAATAAAGAAGAAAACGAATCAGGTAATTCGCCACCCACACTCTATTTTTTGTTCTTATATCTTAGCCTCTGTTGGTGTTAGAAATTCTCTCTCAAATTGTTATAATTTTTGATAAGCTAAAAAACATATAGAAATTAAGGATACAAAAGATAGGTATAAGGCGACTATCCAACAAACCTAGAACCATATTGTTAAATGTTTTGGAGAATCGCTGCAACGAAACTTACATTTCAACGCAATGTCCCCTAACTCAAAGTACTCTATTTGAACATCTTTAAAACGGTATTTATATGCCTACTTTTAGAAGTAGTTATAGGTAAATATTAAATTGAACAATGAAGTCATTATTGAATTTTGTTGAATTCAACAAAGTCATAACTTTAATCAGTTATGCGGTTTGTTAAAATCTATTTCATCATATTTGCTAAATTGTTACATTCAACAAGCATTGGTGTTCAACAACGAATTCAATATTAAATTTTTAAGAATTTGTTTTGTTGAATTGGACGTTATTTTACATAAACTAAAGGCGTGTTTTATAAAATTTAAAATTAAGTGCTGAAAACTTACGATGGCTAAATTTAAAGTGTTGAACTTATTAAGTGTTAAATGTACTAATTTTTTTTTAAAGTATTTCTAACCCCAAAAGGTACAAATTTTTGTGTTTAAAATAATCTTTACAACCTTTTCTTTCTAAAACATACTGACTGTACATTTTTTTCTTTTCTATTTTTTCTCAACTTAGTATTTTCTCTCTTTACAAGTGTTGTATATAACTTCCAAATTTTTTTTTTTTTTTTTTTTTACAGTAACAACGATATTATGTTAATGGTGGTGTGCTAGATAGACATTTAATGATTTTAAATGATAAATACTAAAAAAGTGAGTCACATCACTAAATTTTTTGAAATATAAGTCATGATTACATTTTAAGTTATTAATTTATTTTGTTATCAAACACATTTAACTAGATAAGTACTTAATGCATTCTGTTTTAAGTGTTTACTTGGATTATCAAAGGACTAAGTATGGGAAAAATAGAATAAGCAAAATTTTTAAATTAAAACTAAAAAAAGATTTGAGTTCCAAATTTTCTGTGGGCATAATTGTCCAACAAAATCGCCTAAATTCAAAATCAGGACAAAAGTAAAGCTTCAAATTATCTTTTTGAGGTTTTTAATGGCAAAAAAAAAAAAAAAAATTATCAGGGGTTAATTAATATATTAAGGGTTCAAAATGGTTTATAATTACTTTTAACTAGGGGTAACTTTTTTTTAATTTGGGTAATTTGGTACATGGGCCCTAATGCTCGTACATTAAAGAAATGGTTAATTTCACTTTGCATCTCCGTAGTTAGATCGAATTGCATTTTGCATCTATGTGGTACATTCATCACCATTTATTTCTCCGTGTTTAAGACTTAAGTCCAATGATTAAAAATTTAATAAAATTTAAATATTTTTATCATTTCACTTGAAAAATAAGAATAATTTTGTCATTTTGTTCTAATTAATTCAATCGGATCTCTTTGAAATTTTTTTAAAATTGAAAAGGTCAAAAATATTTTTGACCCTCATCTCTTGCAAATACCCCTCCCCTGTTCGTGGGCCCCACCTCCATCCTCATCTCCTTCCCCTTTCTGATCCAACGACGGTGAATCGAAAAAACCATTGCCACCAAACTTATGGTGAGCAACCACTCCATCGCCATCTCCTCCCTTCTCCCTCCCTCAATTTCTCTCCCTCTTTTCTCACATCTCCTCGCTCTCTTCAATTTTTCTTCTCGAAAACCAATTGCCAAAAACTAGGAATAGAGTAACAAAGATTCATGAGATGTATCTATATAATTATATACACGCGTGTTTGTATATTAATTGCTTTATTATATTGTATTTAATCGAATAATGATGAATTATGGGAGAAAAATCTATTAAAATTTCAGGGGAGGAATAGATCCAAGTAAATAAGACACAATAAGAGATACACGTTACCATAATATATATATATATATATATATATATATCCCTAGTCAATTAACATGAAAGAGACAATTTGATGGCAATTTTGTAATTTTCTTTTCAATTTTGTTCTTTCTTTTTGCAATTTTAATGTTTAGTCAAAATTACAAATACATCCTTAAAAGTTTTACGCATATTTATATTTTCCTCTTTAACTTTTAATATTTGCATATTACTCTAAAATATATATTGTTTTTAACTTCTTAATCAATAAATAAATGTGAAAACTAAGGGGGACAATAAGAATAAAAACTAGCAGGAAAAAACAAATCAAAAAAATCGCCACGAAGATGTTAATATTATTTTTTTGGATTAATTATACTCTGCACTCCTGTAGTTAGACTAAATTGCATTTTGCATTTCTATAGTATTTTCGTCATCACTTACACCCCCTGTATTTAAAACTTAATTGCAATAGTTAAGTTTTCCGTTAATTTTAACGGTCAAAAGACAAAAGTCAACATTATTCTGTTTTTTTTTTTTTTGGGTACAAACGGTTGAGGGAGGGGTTTTTGAACACTAGATCTCTCATTAAGGAGGTACATTAGATAACCGCTAGATTACAAGTCTTGGGTTATTCCGTCAATTAATGTTAAATGACAATTATACCATTCAAATTAAATAAATCACATTCAATTAAAATAATGGAGATGATTTAGAAAATATTTAAAAGTTTAAGGGTGGGTGCAAAATGTAATTCGAAAAAAACTGCAAATGAATTGTTCAGTCATCTTCTACATGACATCATCTTGTTTTTGACACACGACGGCACCTCCACCACCGACGGCCACCACCATACGAACAAACGATCACCACCACACGAACGAACGATCATCACCACATCATTGAACAACCACCAACCATTTCCCCCCTCTCTCCATTATCTCATTTCCTCTATCTCTCTCTATTTCTCTGTGTGTGTATATATATATATATATATATATATATATATATAGTGAGGGAGAGATCTGAAGCTCGTCTCTCACACACTATATGTATATACACACACACACACACACACTAAAAGTAATTTTATTTATAATATAGTGAGGAGAGAGAGAGAGAGAGAGAGAGACTGCCTTAGTGTTGGGGGGCTGTGGCAGCAGGACCAGTTGTAAGATCCCTTACACATTGACACACTTACTTGAGGAATTCTCTAAGTATGGAGGTCAAATCTTGTATATATAGGGGTGGGGAAGAGAATTATCATGAAGGCTCCATTGTTTCTAGAATATTATTGAATGCAGTCCCTATAGTCAATAATTACTCTTTACCCCCCCCCCCCGGCGCGATATTCATGTACTCTTGTTCAACTGTTTGTCATTTTCTTCTGTTTTTTTTTTGTTTTTTTTTAATTATTTTTCTAGATCAATGAATGTTTATTAAATTTACTGATGCTTTATTAAGGGGAAACTAGAATTATTTTATTACATATCTAGAGGGGGAGTTCATCATATTTTGTCAAGTTATACCCTGTTGAATATTTGCTTATGATTATCTTCATTGCGATGTTTTAAATGAGTTGTAAAATCCGTCTTCGGATTCAGGGGGAGTGTGGTTACATTTTACTTTGACAAAAATATTAAAGTTAATTGTCAACATAAAAAAGGGGGAGATTGTTGATCCTAAGATTTTGATGAACAATTAAATGTTGATGTTTTGGGTGGAACTAACGATTTAATTGAGTGTTTCAGTTTATAAGTTCCAATGATGAAGATATGATGACAAATAATGAATGGATGTTAAAATATGATGAAGGATTAAGAGTTTGAAGAAATTAAAGAATTTAGGATAAACAACTCAGGTTAAATTTCAACTCTTAATATCCCATTTAGGACCACACACGTCACGACAAGTTTTTAAAAGTTTATGTGTGTTTGTTTAGGGTCCTAATTAGTAAAATTATTTGCTTCTTTGTGTGATTGAAAATATAATAAAGATAATTGATTAAAATATAATTTCATATTTTAGTGGAGTTAACTGAGAAAAGAAATCGGATAAAGGGGCAAAAACGTCGATGAGAACGAATTAAAAATGAATTTAATAGAGATTCCAGCAATGGTAAGTCGACAGGTAAATCGACCGGTGTATAGAAGGAAAACTCTTTGTATTGATAAGTCGACAGATAAGTCGACTGATGGGCATAGAAATTCTTGGGTTGGCTACATCCTGAATCGAGCGGTCGACAAATGGCTTTGGGAGGTCGACTTGTGAGACTATTTCTGGATTTTGTGGAATTCCGAATTTTATTCTGAAAGTAGCCATTACTAGCCCCTTTTTTCGTTAAGATTCATGAGAGATTTCAGGGATTTGATATTTTTTGACATATGTAACACATATTATGATATCCCTATAGATTTGGCTCATTAAGTTTTAATATTTCTTAATTTAGTACATGTAATTCTCTTTATCTTATTTAATTTGTAATTGAGAAATATTTTAGGGACTTAATTGAGATTTGAAAGCTTTAATTAAGTGATTTGAACTAGAATGAAATCGTAATGATATAAGGTGTCTATAAAAGCAATTAAATGTCATGACAAGTAGGAACTAGCCGTTAGAGTGCTGATTTCATTCCCCTATATATAGACCTGCGTTTTTCACATTAATAATTATCATTAATCATATCATATCAGAGCAAGAGAGCAAGAGTATTATTTTGAGCTTTTCTAAGAGAAATCATTTTGTGAATTGAGAGAGCTTTTTTAAGAGATATTTTTTTAGAATTACTTGTTGCGAACTATTGCTGCTACCGAATCTGAAGTGACATTACTAATTATTTTCTTGGTGGATTTTGGGTGAGATCTTTTCAAATTACTTTCTATTTGATATTACTTGATTATATTTGGAATTAGATTTTTAGAAATTATTTTCTGCTTTTTATTGAAAAATATTTTTTTGAAACAATTTCTTGAAAAATCTGATTACGTGCTTAATTAAGTGCTACCCGATTTATTTAAAATCAAATTTTAAATATCTCACTTTTCTATCACTAGTTTGGGATATTAATTGAGTTTTAATTTATTTGAGGTGGTAGAAGCTCCGAGTGAGAGAATTTGTTTATCAATTTTTGTATTGGTGAGTAGTGAGACAGATTAAATACTCTTGGGAGTATTTAATCAAAGGGTAGCTGGTTTCGATCTCTTCCTGTAAAGAGATTGAGGTAGTAATTATTGCTAGATAGATTTTGTGAGTAATTTTGTAATGGTTTAATTCTTATCAGGTAAAATGATATTTGGAGTGTTTGAAAGGTTTTGATTGTTCAATCTAACGTATAAAAAGAATTAGGTTATTCTTAAACCTGTAAAAAGAAAAGGTTATTCCTGAGCCTGAGAAAAAGAATTGTAAATGTTGATTCTAGGCTTATGAAAAGAATTATTGTAAGGGTTTGGTTCTTACCTTTAAAGGAATCTTGGTTTGCGATCCTCCGTGGAGCTCGGGAGATTGGATTAGTCAAGAGTAGTTTGGTGAATCAGTATAAATTTCTGGTGTGCTGTATTATTTATATTGTTTATTTTCTGTTGTTTGGTGTGTATCTAGTTGATTTTATAATTTTGCAATGAAGGATAATAATTAATTTAGGATTAAAATTAATTATTTTTTTATAATTAAAGTATTTCTCTGATAATATTTTAATACTACCCAATTCACCCCCTCTTGGGTAGCTCACTGGGCCAACACAAATTTATCCAATTGAAAAACAAATATTATTAAAAATTGCGAAACAAAATTTGGGAACAGAATCGAAACAGAACCGAAAATTCTACATTAATTTTCGACCAAAATTCCTATAACATATATGTTTACGATGTAGTCCACATTTTTGTTTGAAAACAGAAACATAAACAAAATCTTTTTTCAAACAAAGTTTTTTAGGTTCCCATATTTCTGTTTTTTGAGAACATAAACAAAATCTGTAAACAGAAAATGTAGAAACCTTTGAGAACAACAACCAGCTTATTAAGTAAATCAGTTTTTAACAACCAGTATCACTTAGCTGATTCACGTCCACACACTAATTTAGTGATCTATCACCAATTTTTACTCTTAATATATCTTGATTAGAATCACACACGACACAAAAATGAATTTATAATTACGTGTGTTTTTATTAAGATCCTAATTAGTTCACATATTTGCTCCAATGTGAAATTGAAGAATAAATATTGATCTAGAAATATTCGTGTTTTAAAATTTATTAATAGGGTCAATTAAGTTAATCACGAAAATAAATCGGTTAAAGGATCGAAAACGTTGAAGATTAGAGTTTAAATGAACTAAGGTAAATTTGTTCCAATACTGATCGGTCAACCAACCGAATAGGATTGGTCAATTGATGGACGTAGGCTGAAAAATGGTGTGGTCTCTAAATCGATCGATCAACTGGCCGAGAGAGATCGATCAACTGATGACTGAGAAGTGAACTCTCTGAATTGACCGATCAACCGACCAGGGCCAAAAAATGGCCTAGGGAAGCATCCTGAATCGATCGGTCAACTGACCCTTAGGGGATCGATCGACCGATCATATTTGAGAAATGGCTTGGGTTACAACCTGAATCGATCAGTCGATCGAAAGGTCATTGGTCGGTCAACTGACCTGGCAGTTTCAGGTTTGGAGGATTTCATGGACTTGATCTAAAAGTAGCCGTTAACTAGCCCTTTTTTATTGATTTTTTGGAGATATCTTAGGGATTTGAACTTATAATAGATATATCATCCTTATTTGATTATCTCTATAGATATGACACACTTATTTTAAGTGTTTCTCAAATTGGTATATTAAATTCTTCCTATCTAGTTTAATTTGAAATTATAAAATATTTGGTGGACTTAATTGATAGATTTAAAAGTTATAATTAAGTAAATTGAATCAGGATTGAATTATATCAATATATGGGGTCTATATGAGTATTTAAATGTCATATCTTGTAGGAACTAGCCTTTAGAGGTCATGTTTTAAATCAATTTAAATATACCTGCGTTTATAACATTTTAAGTTATCATTCCATCAAGAACAAATAAGTTCCTTAGTTTTCTGAGAGTCATTATTCTGAAAATATACTGAGAGTTTATTGTGAGATTATTCTTGAGGAAAATGTTTAGAATTTTGCAATCACCGATCTAAGCTTTAATCGCGCTTCAATTTTCATTCTTTCAGTGGTATCCTGGTGAGATCTTTCCAAACTACTATTTTACATTTTGAGTTATTATTATTTTTACTAGCTTGGATTTAATAATTGTGTGAAATCGTTTTCAAACTTTGAAGTGCATAAAAAATATTTTAAAAAGATTTCTGTGTTAATCTGATTATGTGCTTATTTGTGTGTTCCCATATATTTTATAATCAGATTTTTAAATTCCTCACTTAATTTTATCACTAGAAAATTCAGGATATTAATTGAGTTTAACTTAATTTGAGGTGGCAGAAGTTCTGGGTGGGAAGAAACTTATCAATTTATTGTAATTGGTGAATTGTGTGCAGATTAGATATTATTGAGAATATTTAATCAATGGTAGTTGGGTTTTAATCTCTTCCAGTAAAGAGAATGAGGTTTAATTTTTACCTAATGCATAAAAATGTCAGTTTACTCTTTTCCTTTGAAAAGAGATAGGTGTTAGTTTTTCCTGAATATAATTACGTTGTTAGTGAATTTTAAATGTTTCATCCTTACTTAAGAAAATAATACTTTGAGTGTTTTTGTGAGGTTTGATTCTTAGCCTAAGGTATAAAAGAATTAGGTTTGATCATTAACCTGTGAAAGGATTAGGTTAGTCTTGAGTCTAAAAAAAAATAAGGTTATTCTTGAGCCTATGAAAAAGTATTGTAAAGATTGATTCTGAGCCTGCGAAAAGAATCAATGTAAGAGTTTGGTTCTTACTTGTAAAATTAATCTTAAGTTGAGTGGGTGCGAATCTCCATGGGGCTCGGAGGACTGAATCAGTTAAGAGTAACTTGATAAACCAGGATATATCTTTGTGTGGTATATTATTACTTTATTTATATTCCTGTTGTTTAGGTGTGCACCTAGATTAAATACATTTATCTGTTGTATTATAAAGATAATAATTGTTTTAGAATAAATTGATTAATTGATTATTTTAAGTGTTGAAAATATATGAATTTGCTTAAATTTTTTATAACTATCCAATTCACCCTCTCTCTTGGATAGATCATTAGGCTAACAGATTTAATATTTTGTTGAATTCACCACGATGATAAATTTTGTGTTGAAATTGAACACAGTAATGAATTTTGTATTGAATTTAATATGAATGTGAAAATTTGATGAAAAAATGGCAAACGTGATATAATTAGTTTCAAAGCAATATAAATTTGAAGCGCCATGTCAAATTCAACAAAAAATTGAAAATTATGAAAATTTTGAAAGTATCATGTTGAATTTAACATGAATATGAAATCTAACAAAAAATGGTGAATGTGATATCATTTGACGAATCTAAATATATAATTAAATTTGTTGATGTCAAATTTTGGTCGACACCAGCAGTATGGTCTGGTCAGCCTTGGATAGAGTTAGAGAAGCCTAGTGTGAAGATCTTCAGTCTGTGTAGCCCCTGATCTGCGGAGAGGTCTCTGACCGGGAACGGGAGAGTCTGTATTGAAAATGGCCCAAAAACCTTTTGGGTCGAGAAGGGAAGGACCAAAATGCCTTGGAACTTGAGGAAAAGTGAACAGGAGCTTTAGAATGAGCTACTCCGAGAAGAGGAGAGCTAGAATACTTTATGATCCAGTAGGAAGGGGAAAGCTGGAATGTTTTCTAATCCGGGAAAGAGAAAGTCCAAGATGGGTAGCAACCTATCGCATGCACACGTAACCTAGCCAGGGGTATCCCGGAAAACCTCTCCTGTATGAGAATAAGCGTACAAAAGAAAGATTTGTAAAAGTGCTATCATGTAGAGGGAGAAAATTTAGTGTGTTTAGAGTAAATTCCATATCTTGAATGTGTAGAGAGTCTACCTTTGAGCAATTGTATGCTCTCCTTTATATAGGTATTGTAAGACATTGATTTCGCACGTACGTCATTTTTGTTGCATTTTAAAAATAATTGAAAAAATTCGGGGTGAAATTGGGTTAAAAAAAAAAATAATAACAATAAATAAATTCCAATTTAAATGTTTAGGTGTCGATTTGAAAATTTAGAAAAAAAAAACATTTAACCTGAAATTTTCGTTTAACTTTTAATTAAAACTTTTTGGGATGAAATTGCAATTTAGAAAATCTTGAATGTGGAAAGTGGATAAAAATGAAGTGTTAAAGAAATAAAGAGGAGAAAGGTGTGATTAAATAAAAGATATATATATATATATATATATATATATATATATATATATATATACATACACCCTTACATACAGACGTGCGTGTGCCGTGAGCTCAGCTGGAGACACGGACGTGTTGGAGAGGAGCGACGTGGCGTGGCGTGATGAAAACCAAAAATCAGTCCACAAAAACTCATGCAATTAAATGTTATCGTGATCAAAAGCTGGGAGAGATGGAAAGAAATCACACAAGTTAGAAAGAGAATCGGAGGATGTTCGGCGGTGTACTCAGTCCGACGTCGTGGTTGTGGGTTCTGTCATTAAACGATCGTGCGGGTGGGCTCAATCCGATCCCTGTGTGTGAATACATCTTCGGTTGTTCGTTCGACGATCGTGGGGGTGAGATCGTCAATAGTGTGACCGTTGTTGTTCATCGCCGTCGTTCGGTAAGTAAGCATATACGTTTAAATTTCTATGGTATATGTATATATGTGTTGTGTTGATCATTCAGGTACATGGGTGCATGTGTGTGATTGTCTCCATAGAGCGGCTAGCGGTGTGTGTCGCCGCTGTGGCAGTGTGTGGGCGTGTGTGTGATTTATGTTTCGGTATAGCGCAACAGAGGTGGGTGTGTGGGGAAGCTGTTTAGCTCGTCAGTCGTCGATCGTTGACGATCGTGGGTGGATCACTGTCGGTCAGTGGTGATCGTTGCACTGAGATGGGATGCCGGCGGTGAAGGGACATTAGAGAGAGAAAGAGAGGGTCGAAAAGTGGGTGTGTAATTGGTGTGTGGGCAGGTGTGATCGTGCTGTGTAGAGGTGGTGTTGACGACGGCGGGGGGTGTGGGCGCTGTTAAGTGCCGCAGCTGGTGAGAGGGACGTGATGCGGTGGGGGTTGATCGGCGGTCAGACGGGGACTGTAACAGCAAACAGAAAAAAAAAAAGAAAAAAAGAAAAAAAAAAAGGGAATTCGGAAGAAATAATTACACTAACCACCCCAACAATAAAAATAAAAAAAATAAAAACTAAAAACCCAATTCAACTTCTTGGCCTGCGGATGATTTGGAAGCGGGTGAAATTTCAATAGATTATTATTTCTCATTAAATAAAATCTTTAGCGTTACAATTTCCGTAATTGTAATAATTTTCGTAACGGTTAATTGTAATAACGTTATACATAAAATATTATTGTAACAGAGTGGGGTGAATAATAATAATTTTTCATAATAAAATGTAGGGACGGGAAAATTGTAAAATGTTGGGCCTGCATTGCATGATTAAATTATATTTTTACCCAAATATTAATTTAGGTCATGTCACTAATAGGTTCGCAGGCACTTGAGGAACGGTAGAGCATAGTCGGTAAAGGTTTTTGGTGAACGGATCACCAGGTGAGTGTACTACCTTCTTGCAAAAATCTATTTTCATATATATATATATATGATGGAAAAATGTGTTTACTTGAAAATGGATGAACTTTCTAACTTACATGGATCAAGCGTTATTTTGGGTATTTTTGATATTGTGGATTTCATTGTTGTTGTTGAGGTGGAGATGAGTTGTTGTTATTGAGGTGGAGATGAGTTGTTGTTGAGGTGAGGTAGAGATTGGTGGTGGATATTCACCCGTCTGGCATAGTCCAGCGGAGCGGTGTTTCACCCGTCTAGTATAGTCCAGCGGAGCGTTGTTTCACGTAGGGTTTCACCCGTCTGGCATAGTCCAGCGGAGCGTTTTTATATCCTGCTAGGAAGGTATATCCTACGAGATACGGTACCGTTGCAACTCCCAATCGTAAGGTTAAAACGATCACATGGCTAGCTGAGGTATGGTGTGATGTGGAGTGATGGGGCGTCGTATATAGGGTTTTGTCGTATATGACATTTATATATACTTTATTTTATACTGGCTTGGTGTATTCATTTACGACGATATATCTATTATTTCAGTTGCGTTATACTATATGGTTGCTGTGACGTTCTGGTTGATTTTTCACTGCTTAGTTCAAATGTTATAAACATATATACGTTGATTCTGTGGTGACAGGAAAAATGTGTTTTCCTTGTGGTATATATATATATATATATATATATATATATATGAGATTTGTATTTGGAAATGTGATGTGTATATGTTATATGCTTTATCAATTTAAATGTTTTTATTAAGAATGCAATACACTCGCAGGTGAAACAGTTAGGAGTCGGTCCCTTACTGGCGCTAGTTAGGATCCGACAATACGGTAGTGAGAGGGTATTAATTTGGAGGTGCTAGTTGTTGCAACTTATGAGAGGTTCAGGATTGTGTTTATCTTTGTGGTTATTAAAGTTTTTGTAGGGACGAGTGTGTCTCCACTTAGAGAGTGTATTAAACTAGTATGGTTATTTTTTTTTGTGGTTGTGTATTTATTTATGCATATGTCGGTTAGTAGATGTTTTGGCACGCAGATGATGTCATGATGTTTGTCATGCCGGCGCCAAGGTGATGGGTGTCCGGGTTTGGTTGTGACAGGTATGGAGTGGATTTGATTAAGGGCTTAAGTAAGGATTAGTGTCCCCTCAAAATCTCATCAATGTGTCACCATATCATGTAGCCAATGGGAGGATGCCAAGAGGCCTTTATTTTGACCATGTTAGAAGATATTTAGTGGTATTTATTGTTGGGAAAGAGAGCTATTGTTGGGGAAGAGAGCTATCATGATGGTTGTAAATATTTTGTGATATTTTGGGACATTTTAGGATATTTATGGATGCTTTGGGAAAATGAGTCAACTAATAGCTAGAGAAAGACATATTCCTCCTGCACCCGAGTGAGGAATTTCACCTTTGTCTTTCCCAGATAACTAGAGACGGGAAGGGGAGTTATGAGGAGCTTTTTGCCTTGTCCTTCCCGGATAGCCAGAGACGGGAAGAGGGGCTTTGTTGAGAAGCTTGTAGAGTTAATTTTCGAGATGGACAATGCCGCTGTGGGGAATTCCAAGATGGGGAAGGGTTCCCTATCCTGCCGGTGGCTCACTTTTCCTTCCTAGAAAGTGTTGCTAGTTATCTTTTGAGTGGCATAGGCTAAGGTGTGCCCCTGCCCGGCACAACTTTCATACTTAATCTTTTGGCAAGAGTTGATCTTGGTGGATAATTGATTTTGGTAAAGAGTTGTGGACACGTGGTGGTCTTCTGTTGGTTGCATGGGAGTGACCATTTTTACACTCATCGGTAGTCCTCCACTCTTTAGTAGCGAGGTACGAGATACTAGGGAGTAGTATTGATTCCTCCGCCTATTGGTTGAACTTCGCCCCATCTCGATCCCGGAAATGCCGAGATGGGAAAAAATCTAAGCTCGGTAAGGTGCATGAGTACGAAGTCTAGCTTCTGTTTGGTGGATTTGCTGAGTTCATCTTGGAGATAGACTTGAGCCTTGCCCGGTCATTTTCGTAGACTTAGATATTTTTGCTGTTATGTCCGTCTTTTGTCCTTCCAGGAGCATCGTCCCTTTATGTCGCCTGAGCTCAACTCGGCTGTCGAGGGTGAGATACTTGACGTAGGCCCTCAGACCCGATCGATGTTCTGTCGTCAGAAGATGATAACTATCAATCCCCGGGCTCTAAACTACCGACTCGTGGAGAGGGTTTGGTTATACCCTCAACGTGGTCCGCCTAGATGAGTTCCTTTGTGAAGATTACCCTCGACGCTGTACGTCGAGATATTGCTTCATCCTGTAGACCACCCTCGACAATATGCGCCAGGATGGGGTTCTTTGTGGAGATTACCTTCGACGTTGCATGTCGGGATACTGTTTCTTCATGGAGATCACCCTCGACGCCATGCGTCGGGATGCCATTTCTTTTTAGAAATCACCCTCAACGTCGAGCGTCGGGATGCCGTTGGGAAGAATCATTCACAACGCCAAAGTCGGGATGAGACTTGAGAGGTCAGAATGTCATTGAGGAGAATCACTTATGACACTAAGAGTCGGGATGCGAATTTAGAGAATCATCCGCGACTCACGGGGGTCAGAATGCCGTTGTTGGAGAATCACTCACGACGTCGAGAGTCAGGATGCAGATTTGAAGAATCATCCACGACTCAAGGGGTTGAAATGTCGTTGCTGGAGATAGGCTAGAGGGCTACTCATCCCCATCCGAAATGGGACGGAGGGATGCTCATCTCCGTCGTGGAGAATGCCGAGATGGGGACTGAAGTTCAAACATCTGGCCTGGGGACTCTTGACATTTCTCTATCCAGTTGCTATCCATCGTGCTATTCAAGGTTTCTCGGCCGTGTAGAATGACCAAACCTTCTATTCATCAAACCTCTAGCCGAAATGGGAGTTGATGATTAGAAGAAATCTTTTTGTAGTATCTCCCATAGACGGTGCCAAACTGTTGATGTCAAATTTTAGTCGACACCGGCGGTATGGTCCAGTCAGCCTTAGATGGAGTTTGGAAAGCCTAAAGTAGAGATCTTCAGTCCGTGTAGCCTCTGATCCAGGAAGAGGTCTCTACTTGGGAAGGGGAGAGTCTGTATTGGAAAGGGCCCAAAAACCTTCTGGGCCGAGAAGGAAAGGACCAAAATTCCTTGGAGCTTGAGGAAAAGTGAACAAGAGCTTGAGAAAGAGCTGCTCTGGAAAGAGGAAAGTTTGAATGTTTTTTTATCCGAAAAGGAGAAAGTTGGAATGCTTTCTGATCCGGGAAGGGGAAAGTCTGAAATGGGCAGCAACCTATCACATGCACACGTAATCCGGCTGGGGGTACCCTGGAATACCCCTCTGGTGTGAGAATCAACATACGGAAGAATGATTTATAAAAGTGCTATCATGTAGAAGGAGCAAATTTAGTGTGCTTGGAGTAAATTCCATCTCTTGAATATGTAGAAAGTCTACCTTTGAGTAATTGTATACGCTCGTTTATATAGGCATAGAGTGAATTTGATTAAGGGCTGAAGCAAAGATTAGTGTCCCCTAAAAATCTCATCAATGTGTCACCATGGCATGTAGGCAATGGGAGGATGCTAAGGGGCCCTTATTTTGACCATGTTAGAAGATATTTAGCGATATTTGTTGTTGGGGAAGAGAGCCATCATGATGGTTGTAGATATTTTGGGATATTTAGGAGATATTTAGGTGATATTTTGGGATATTTTAGGATATTTATGGATGATTTGGGACAATGATCCGGCCAATAGCTAGAGAAGGACACATTCTGGTTGCGCCTAGATGGGAAATTTGACCCTTGCCCTTCCCGGATAGCCAGAAACGGGAATGAGAGTTTTGAGGAGCTTCTTGCCCTGTCCTTCCCGGATAGCCGGAGATGGGAAAGGGGATTTTGTTGAGGAGCTTGTGAAGTTAATTTGCAAGATAGACAATGCCGTTGTGGGGAATTTCGAGATGGGGAAAAGTTCCCCATCCTGGATGCTGATATGGGGAAGGGTTCCCCATCCCGGTGGCGGCTTGCCTTCCCTTCCAAGAGAGTGTTGCTAGCTGTCTTTTGAATGGTATGGGCCAAGGTGTGCCCCTGTTTGGCACAATGTTCATACTTAGTCTTTTGGCAAGAGTTGATCTTGGTGGAGAATTGATTTTTGTAGAGAGTCATGGACATGTGACGATCTTCTATTGGTTGTGCGGGAGTGACCATTTTTACAATCATTAAAAAAAAAAAAATTGTGTAAAATAATAATTATTTCGATTTTAATAATACAATTAATTATTTTTTAGGAAATTATATATTGGGACAAAACTAAATCACAAAGAATTATTTGATAATCCGCTTAAGCAATAATTTATTGGATAATTTTGCCTCTTTAATAGTACCGTTGCTAATTGCCCCTTAATTTTTTTTGTATCTCAATTGAATATTTTTAATGACCAATTAAAATGGAGTTTCTAGTTGGAAAGTCTGGGGATACAATTACAATTCTACGACACTTATTTTAACCACCACCTGGTCCCATTAAGCTTTCAAAAGACAAATAGAGCACTTTTGGAAAGGCAATTGCGATCCATTAGTTTTACTTCATGAAACCCGCGGATGATTGGACCATAAAAAATTAAATAAAACACAAAAAAATAAGATAGAGAGCACAAAATAAAAATAAAAATAAAAAATATGAAAAAAAAAATTATGTTACAAAGGTATCTTTTTCAACAAAATATAATAAATAACATTGTTAGTAACCAAGCTCAAAAGACCAATCGTGCCACAGATATTATAAAAATGACAGGAGGTATTTTTAGTATTTGTCGAAATAGCAATGATTGTCCCGGGTTTAAACTCATTAAAAAAAATTCAAAAACAAATAAGTTCTTTAATTTAATTGCTATCTATAAGAGTTTATGGAAACACTATTTCAATTAGAGTTGCATCTTCGACTGTCACCCCACTTTTGTCTACCACCATACTCTGGCTGTCAAATTCTAGCCACCCGCTGGTCACTGGGCTCTAAAATTTCAGTCATCCATTATTAGAATTTTTTAGTCACATTCAACTAATTTAGCAATACATTTTTAATATATTTTTAATTATATTCAATTAATTTTTTGATTTTCGATTGGTGAAAAATTAAATGAATGTAATTAAAGAACATACTAAAATGCAATTAAAAGTAGACTAAAAAATAGTTATATGTAATTAAAAAAATCCGGCGACCAAATGCCTAAGATCTAAAGGTGGATGGCAAATGGTGATAGAGGTTGGCATCAACAACTAACAATAAAAGTTTTATTTGGAATCATTTGATCGAAGATAATAGAGAGCACTGATTATGGGATAAAAAATACAAAACAAAATATAATTAATTTATTTAAGCTCAATTTAAAATCAAACTTAAATAAATTATGGATTAAATTCTATAATTGAGATTATTGATCAATTATCTCTACTATTTAAAAATGAAAATGGAAAATAAAACACTAAGGTCACGTTTGGTAACCACTCTCATTTCATTTCCATTCCTGATTTTTATTAAATATAGCGTTTAGTAACCACTCCCATTTTTTTGTTTTCATTCCTATCCTATTCTAAAATGGGAATTGTGCCCATTTTTTCTTGTGGCCTGAGAAACAAAAAAAAAACTTCCCATTTATGTCCATCCCATTCTCATTTGCCAAAAGGGACACGGAGGAAATTATTGCAATTGTTAGTGAGACCCCCCCTTCAATCTTTGGTAGGCTCTTTTCTTTGTCTCCTTTTTTTTTTTCTTCTTTTTTTTTTCTTCTTCTTTTCTTCGTGTTCTTGCATATAGTTCTTCTTCTTCAACGATTTCGATCTGGTTCTTCATCTTCAACGATTTTGATCGTCTAGTTTTTCCTCTTCTTTGTTCTTCATTCGTTCGCCTGATTTGTTTTCTTCGTTCGTCTGGTTTGAAGAGGTTCTCCGTGTTTTTGTTTCGAGTTTACGATGTCGTCCGATTTCGTCGTCTTCATTCGTTTGGTTTGAAAAGGTTCATGTGATTTCGTTCGATTTCGAAATTGAAATAGGGCTCTCGATTTCGAAATAGTCCGATTTCAAAATCGAAGTAGGGATCGATTTCGAAATCGAAACCCTATTTCGATTTCGAAATCTAAATCGAAATAAGGTTTTGATTTTGATTTCGAAATCAATTGAAATCAAAACCCTGATTTCGATTTCGATTTCTAAAGTCGATTTCGATTTTGAAATCGAAATCGAAATAGAAACATATTTTCGATGACTATTTCAATTTCGATTTCGAAATCAAATTGGAAATTTGTGGGTTTGTTCTTAAATTTGTTCTTAGTGTTCTTGAATTTCTTATTGTTGTTCTTGAATTTGTTCATGGTATTCTTGAATTTGTTCTTCAATTTATTCTTGGTATTCTTGAATTTGTGGTTTAGGGTTCGTTCTTGAATTTGTGGTTTAGGGGTCCTAGAACCAAAAAAAAAAAAAATTCATTACTAAACGCGATTATGTTTCTAAGAAGAAAATAAAATTCTCATCTTATCTCATTTCATCCTATTTTTATCCCACAACATGGGGTGGGAACGGAAATGGTTACCAAACGGATAATAAATTAATACACCCTTAATAAAAAAACCTCTAGATTTTGAAATTAGATATCGAGAGTTGGAAAAGAAGGGATTTAAAGATATGTCGTACATATTTCATAGTCAACAGTCAATGTTGTCAACTGCTTTGTTGTATTCCCCCCAGTAAATATTATATGATTAAAGTCCCAATATTATTACCTTCGTCTTATCTTCTCTATATAAAATCTTGCTATTAAAAAACCTTTTTCCCCGAGGACAAACACACAATAGGGACCACATCTTGACTACCAAGGAAAGAAAAAGGGTATTGATAGTTTGCACCCCAGATGTTTATGATTCTTTGTACTTCACGTCTTAATATTTTCAATTTCTCCACGTTTGCCCTCATAGATCTTATTTTCTCTCTGATTGGCCCAATTATTATCGACAAAAACTATTGTGAAACTTGCTTCATGGGATGACTTAGTTTTAAGGACATATTAATGAAGTTCACTCTCTTGTACAAGTGATTTATGGGTGGATGTAGTGCAGCAGAAACTTCAATGTGCAAATACAAACATTATGGGTATAATGTGTAATTAGTAAAAGGAAAACTAAATTTGTCATGCATTACACTTTATAAATTGTTCCAAAATAAACACACCATCATCCCAAAGAGTACCATGGAATTCTCTCTCTTAAACAGTGCAGTATCAGGACTCATCGCTTTCTTTTTCCTCTACTTATTTCACTTAAAGAAGCCTAAAAACAGAGCACCACCTCAGGCCGGCGGCGCTTGGCCGATTATAGGTCACCTCCGCCTCCTGGGCGGACCTGAGCTTCCCCACATAACGCTGGGAGCCTTGGCCGACAAATACGGGCCTATCTTCACCATCTGGTTGGGTCAGCGTCGTGTGGTGGTGGTAAGCAATTGGGAGACGGCCAAGGAATTATTCACAAACTTTGACGTCGCGGTGTCTTCCCGGCCAAAAACTGTGGCGTCGGAGCACTTGGGCTACGACTACGCCATGTTTGGGTTCTCTCCGTACGGCGCATATTGGCGTGAACTCCGGAAGATTACGTCACTGGAACTGCTGTCGAACCGCCGGCTCGAGCTCCTGAAGCATATCCGGGTCTCCGAAACAGAGACCTCTGTTAAGGAACTTTACAGGCTTTGGAAGGAGAAAGAGAGGGGCTTCAGGTTGCGAAAAAATTTAATTGTCAGACTAAAAGTTATGGTTTCAAAATTTATTTATAAAAAAATTCAAATTCAATGAAATAAATTTCTAACTCAGTCATTGAACCCAGATCAAGTTTTGACGGAGATGAAGCACTGGTTTGGAGACCTAACCCTGAATGTGGTCCTTAGGATGGTCGCCGGAAAACGATACTTTGGAGCGGTTGCAGTCGCGGACGAGAAGGCGGCAAGGCGGTGCCAGAAGGTGATGAGGGAATTCTTCCATCTCACGGGCCTCTTCGTGGTGGCAGATGCTCTCCCTTTTCTGAGGTGGTTGGACTTTGGTGGATACGAGAAAATCATGATAGAAACAGCAAGAGAAATGGACAATATGGTTGAAGAATGGGTGGATGAGCATCGCCGGAAGAGAAATTCCGGCGAGGCCACGGATGGTCAAGATTTTATGGATGTGATGTTGTCGGTTTGTGAAGGGTCTGACCTTGGCGGGTTTGATTCGAATACCATTGTAAAAGCTACATGCATAGTAAGTGTGTTATTATTTAGTTTTGAGGGCTATATGATTTTTTTTTTAATTGTGAATTTTTATTTTTTTACTTTAACTTGATACTCTGGGTTTAATGTTCATTTTTTTTGGGTCATTTTCTTGATTATTGCAGAGTTTAATTGCTGGAGGCAGTGACACCACCACAGTTATGTTGACATGGACACTCTCTCTCTTACTAAACAATCGTTGTGCTTTAAAGAAAGTTCAAGATGAATTAGACACTCAAGTCGGTAGAGACAGACAAGTAAATGAATCAGACATCAACAAGCTTGTATACCTCCAAGCTGTCGTCAAAGAGACACTACGTTTGTATCCGGCAGGTCCACTTTCTGGTTTTCGAGAATTCACTGAGGATTGTGTAGTGGACGGTCACCACGTACCTAAAGGCACAAGACTTATGCTTAACCTCTGGAAGATCCAGAGAGACCCTCGAATATGGATAGACCCATCAGAGTTTCGACCTGAAAGATTCCTCACGACCCACAAGGATGTGGATGTGAAGGGTCATCATTTTGAACTAATCCCGTTTGGTGCAGGTAGGAGGATTTGCCCTGGGACAACTTTCGGGCTTCAGATGGTGCACTTGATATTGGCTAGTTTGATTCATAGTTTTGACCTCTTTACTCCGGCCGGTAAACTGGTTGATATGACTGAAAGTGCAGGACTGACCAACATCAAAGCTACTCCACTTGAAGTTCTTGTTGTCCCACGATTGGCTGCAAAACTTTATTAATTAAACTTGAAACTCATGATACTCCCATGTCAAATGTTATGATGCATGTTTCAACATTGTTGCTGTTGTTTTTATCTATGTGAAAAATCTAATATTTCATATTATGGCTATCCGAATGCATGTACATTACATAGATATATAATGATATTTGCTAAAGAATATTTGAAACATGAGTCAAGATATTATGTAAATCTAATTTTCCTTAACAAACAAATCATTGATAATTTGTACACGACAACTCAAATACTATGGGAAACTTTGTTGTTGCTTTTAACGTTGAAATACGTATTTTTTGTTTTGCAAAAATTACTTCCATTTATACTACACAAATCAAATATATATATATATATATATATATAATATTTTACAATTTTTTTTTTATAATTATCTATCAATGTAATCTTTTTTAAAATATTTTTTCTTTGCTTTGTAAAAATTATTTTTATGTTTTATTCTAGCATTTTCTCATGCCTCATATTTGTGTCTCATAGATTTAAACACATTTTCAAACAATTGCACCTAATTTATCTTCACCTTTTAAATTTTTTTAATCAACCACATCGTATAACTTTTAATTTTGATACTTTAACGCATTTCAAAAAAATTCAGAAATAAAAATAAGCAATTTTTTTTTTTTAATTTTAAAAAATATTTTCATATTTTTTTAGAAATATTTTATTGTTGTAAACAAACATCTGAACTAATACGACAAAATGTCATAAGAAACAAATTAGGGATCAAGATTAGAAAAAAAGAGGTCAGCTTTTGCTACTCTCTCTTATATATGTTAGTTAAAAAAAAAAAAAAAAAAGGAGGTCGAATTAGGGGTGTATGCCATTTAGGATTAACAGCATTTTACCCCCATGTGGTTTGACCTATTTGCACTTTACCCCCTATAGTTTGAACTTCGCCACTTATCCCCTGTGGTTATGGACTTAAGTGCAAAACTAACACTTTCCATTCAAACTAACTGTGTTTGCAGTCCACACGACTAATCTGAAACTGAGCATGTTTTCTGGTTTTTTTTTTTTTTTTTTTCCCATCTAAAACACCTATTTGTTGTTCCTATTTTACCCTCACTACTTCTCTATATAATATCTAACTTTATCACAAACTTTTTACATTATACCAAATCTTCTCATGACTTTTTCTTCTCCCTCTCTCTTACTTTTATTTTTCATGCCTTCTTCAATTGTTTATGGTGGTGATTTCTTACCTTCACCAATCCATTTTATTTTATTTTTCTATTTTCTCTCCTATTATTATTTTTCATGTCTTCAAGTTTTTATGGAGATGATATTGAAATAAATTTCAAAAAGAAAAAAAATACAAATATTGTTGTAATTTTTACTATGTTTATGGCAATAAAATGAATTTATAATAATTGAACTATCTATCTTTTTGTGTATTGACCTATTATCCAATGAAATTCAAAATATACAATAACTTGATATATCTCAAAATGCACAATTTTACTGTAATACATCATGTTAATATATCAAAATACATCAAAATATCAACAATTATATTTCACCATAATGTATTATTGTAATACATATCCCATTAAAATACTTCAAATTAGAAATTGTAAATACCATTTTATTAGAAACAGAAATTTGAGAACAAAACATAAAACAAATGCCAATTCAAATATGAAAAACATATATGAATTCGTTCTGAGTAGAAGCACATCCAGAATTCGTTCGAGAATAGCAGCCCTCATGCCTTCTTCGAAAAGCTGAACTTCTTCTTCATCTATCTCCATTTCAACTTCCTTTCCAGGTTCAAAATTTTTTCTTCCTCCATGATTGAAATCTTGTTTCTCCTTATAACCTCTTCAAGCGTCATTGGAGGTGGAAATTCTTCATCCTCATCATCAGTAAAATCTATTGTCTCATCCACAACAAAATCATGTCAGTCAGTCAAAGCCATCTGCAACATTTCCTACTCAATCTCATCCTCAGCTTTCTATCTTGCCTTCTCTTGAGAACGTTCCCACTCCAGCCAGTGCAAGCACCTTTCAAGCACAATGGTCATATCCTCAACACTTCCCTTCAACTTATCGGTCAACCCTTTGGGAGGCATCAACACTTTAGAATATGCATCAACAAGTGATGTAAAGAACATGAACATACTGTGGGTTGGCTTCAGAAAATGAAATTGGGGGTTAATTTATGTCTTTACTAGTTAGACCAATCAAAAAGCACTTCCCGTTATGTGCAACAAATTGTGTTGTCAGCTTAATGATATCCAACTCTTCCCCTGTGATCCCCTCAAGAAGTCGAACAATAGATAGAACTCGAAACAATCGTATGCACAAAGAGATAATTACATCAAGCATCGAATTGGAGAAACACACTGCTACTAAAATCTCGGGAGTGGAATTTAAAAATGCAAAACCCCAAAAATCCTCAAAATCAAACGAGAAATCTCAAGAAATTAGATGCACTACAACAAAAATTACTTTTGAGGACACCTAAATGTGTCCAAATATATATTCTTTTGGAACACATTATGTATTGAGACAATTAAAAAATGTGTCCTATAAAATATTGTTCCAATAACTTATAAAGACACTTATTTTTTGTCGCATTAATTTATATTTATTAGGACACTATTATGTGTCCTAATAAATCTTTTGAGCATTTATATTAGAAAGGCTTTCATGACCTAAATAAGTGTCCCAATAAATCTTTGATAGGACAAAACAATGCATCCCTTAAACCATTAATAAATAATTTATACAATAATTTTATGTGTCTCAAAAAGTAAAATTTTAAAAAACTAATAAATATATTTAATTTGGATAAAACCAATAATCCAAATTTATCCAATTGAAAATCAAATATCACTAAAAAATTGTGAAACAAAATCTAGGAACAGAATCGAAACAGAAACAGAAAGTTTGTTTACTATAACAGATATGTTTACTATGTAGTCCACATTTTTGTTTGAAAACAGAAACAGAACCAAAATCTATTTTTTGAGAACAGAAACAAAATTTTTTGTTTCTGTTTTTTGAGAAACAGAAAAAAAATGCTGAAAATGCTGACAAATATGTTTACTATATTTCTATTTTCTGAGAACAAAAACAAAATTTGGAAACAGAAAATCTGGAAACCTTTAAGAACAACATCTCCTGCAAAATTAGCTCTCTTTACAAACCTACCTTTCATTCATGCCCTCTTCTCAGCATTCAGTTTATGAACCTCATACCTTATTTTCTTTTAAAACAACATCGCCCTTCTCTTCTCTCCATCCGCCATTGCACTGTACCCCCCTCTCCATATTTCTGTTTTTCTGTTTATCGCTCCATGATTGCCAAAATATTCATCAAACAAGACGAAAAATAAACTTAAAAAAAATACATTTACCTCATTAAACATGAAATTCATACTTTGTCCTTTATTAATTGCCAAAAAATATGACTCATTTCAAACTTCAACCAAGGCAACTTGTACAAAAAGGAAATGCACAAATAATAGGAATATAACTAAATAACTCTTATTCAATATTAGATCAATGCATTAATAGCTAAAAATGAAAAATAACTTACTAAAGATAAAGGCCAAGCAATAGGTGCTCCAATCGCATGACCAACGGTCTTAAAAAATCTGTAAGGTCTAATTAAATTTTCATCCCACTTCACCGAAACTTGGACGTGAACTTCACACCAATTTGGCCCTAATTCTTCTCTTCCTACTTGTGTAAATGGATCCATACTATAGATTCTTTCTTTTGCCACGCATTGGGATAGCTTTGCTATACTTTTGAGTAATACATAATCTCCAACCTAATACATAATTTTTATGTAATTTATGAGAATAAATTAATTTTTTTTGGTTTATAAATTCCCAAATTTTTATTTTCTTTCCAAGATCTTTAAAAAACTTAAAAACATAAACTGATTTCTATTTGATAAGAGGTTGAGAGAAATTTTTTTTACCCGAATAACTCCTTGATGAGAGGAATATTAATCACTTGAAGCCCCTGATGAATTGTTTGCTTGTCTTCCATTTTTTACAATCAAAGCTTTCAATTCTTCATATTGGTTGCTTAATTTTTCACATTTTTTTTTCCATTCGACTCAATTTTCCCTTATACTCCACGGCCAATCTATAAGATGTTTCACGACTAGGTATTGTATCCCAAATATCAGAAGCAGAAATATCCAATCCGTACATGCAAACACATCCTGGATTTTCATTTCCCATAACTTAAGAGTATATATCATTTGGACCACAATTATCTTCATAACGTCCTAGGGCTTGGTCAAATAGCTCTTTCATTTGTACCTACATGCATGACCAATTATTGAAAGAATCAAACGAAAAGGCAACTAAAAACAAAAATATATAGGATTACCATTGCACGACTTGCTACTTCATTTATCGGCCTTTTATCCTTCCACTTGTAGCAAACATAAATTTTTCTGCACGACACAAACAGTGACCATAGTCTTCTTCCTACAAAAATATTTTTTAGAATAAATTTCTAGGAATTTACCAAGTGTTATTTCGTTAATTCTAAAAAATGTGCCAAGAACTTACCATCATCTTTTTAACCTTTGCAAAACTTATTTTTCCTATACAATGAATAATCTTTAACTCTTTCCAATTGACTTTGTTAGTTGCACTGATTTTCTGAAGAAAAAAATGGTGAGTAACCATCCATTTAATATTCAAGAAAATAAATCGTTTTTACCACGCATACTACCTTCCCTTCAAGAGAGTCCCAATACTTTAATAATGCTCTCCATTGATCTTCTTGCACTCTATTGGGTACATTATTCAATTGTTCCTTCACAGACAAGGTTGGATCGTAATTCTCCGACTTCACAATGGATTTCCAAGTTCTCCATTTTTTTTGCAATCGACTTTAATATATAGCTCTCGTGGCCGGGAGGAATATCAAACTTCGACTTTAAACAATACACAACAATGAAGCAGAAGACTCAGATAAAATTTTAAACAATATTAAAAACAAATATTTTTTATACTATTAAAATACCATTGTACCTTTACCAAGTCTATCATGTCGGACTTGTTAACTTGAGGTACATTTATCCAACTCTTGTGGTGTAGTGGAGCATACCTTCCGTTACGTGCTACCGTCCCAAGGAAATGAGAAAACGTGCTAGAACCTTTATCAATTGGTTCAACATCTCTCACTCGATAACGAGGATTTTGATCTCGGATCATATTTTTGTGTTGTCTAAACAAGAAAAAAAAACCATAGTTGTTTGCAAAATAAATCATAGTTGTTAGCAAAAAAATATTACACAATTTTAGTAATTAACTTACACCAAATAACCTTCAACTTTATCACAATTGAATAGCACATATTGATGCGCTTTCAACAATGTATCGTTATCCAAAGGTTTTGCCTCTTCTTCTCCAAATGGACGACCCATTTTCAAAAACATTGCCAACTCCTTTGAGGGCGTGTTTCCCTCATCATAATTTTGACCCACTCTATTAAATTTTGTTTCCACGTCATCCAAATACCTCGAGCAAAATATTAAACACTCCTCAGCTAAATATCCTTCATCAATAGAACCCTCAGGACGACTCCGATTTCGCACATATGACTTAAGTGTTGACAAGTACCTATATTAAGAATAAACTTTGATATCTTTAGGTAATTCATTCACTAAATATTAAGAATTAAATAAATTTTGGCATACCTTTCAATTGGATACATCCAACGATAATGGACCGGACCACCAAGTTTAGCTTCAGTTGCTAGGTGAATTGATAAATGAACCATCACATCAAAGAATGTTGCAGTAAAAATTCTTTCAAAATTACAAAGAATTTCAGCAATTTGACCTTCTAATTAAATCAATTGTGGAACATGAAGAACTATGGAACATAACTCTTTGAAGAACTTACACAATCCAATCACCGATAATCGTACTGGCTTGGGCAACACCTTTCGCACTGCTAATGGAAGCAGTTGTTGCATCAAAATATGATTGTCATGACTCTTAAGTCTATAAATTTTAAACCGTTTTAGTTGCACGCTTCTTGAAATATTTGAAGCATAACCGTCATAGACCTTGATTTTCTTTAGAACATTACAAAAGATTTCTTTTTCTTTTTTATCAAGCAAGAAACAAGCGGTGGGCAAGTTTATATGACCTGACTCATTTTCTATAGGATGAAGTTCTTCTCTTATATTCATCTTTTTCAAGTCAAGACAAGCTTTCAGATGGTCTTTTGTTTTTCCTTCAATATTCAGTAAGGTTCCTATCTCATTATCTCAAACATTTTTCTCAATATGCATTACATCAAGATTGTGACACAACAAATTATCTTTCTAATACGGAAAATCAAAGAATATACTTAGTTTCTTCCAACCAAAAGGCAACTCAAGATTATCTTTGACTAATTTTCCAAGTCTAATATTTAATCCATGCAATTCATCTAGAACCTTGGATCC
Source organism: Eucommia ulmoides (assembly GCA_016647705.1). Classification (NCBI taxonomy): domain Eukaryota; kingdom Viridiplantae; phylum Streptophyta; class Magnoliopsida; order Garryales; family Eucommiaceae; genus Eucommia; species Eucommia ulmoides. The sequence continues at coordinate 189,878 of JAENRU010000232.1, read as the reverse complement.
AAACAAGGTGGTGGCTTCCCATGTTCTTCTTTCCCATCAAAAGAAACTGTATCTTTTCAAAACACGTGATTATCATCTAAGAATCTGTGATGTCACATATAACAATGCTTCCCACTATGATCTAACCATAGGGAGGATATGTACTTGTGACACAAAGGACATGCTAAATCACCCTTTGTGCTCCACCTCGACAAGTTCGCATATGCTGGAAAGTCGCTTATAGTCCACATTAATGTTGCACGCATCTGAAAATTTTGTTTACTTGATGCATCATAAGTACTTATTCCAATACTCCATAATTCCTTCAACTCTTCTATCAAAGGCTGTAAATATACATCAATATTATTCACGGGGGCTGAAGGACCAGGTATGAGCAATGACAACATAAAAGATTATTGTTTCATGCACACCCACGGAGGCAAATTATATGGCATCAAGATAACTGGCCATGTACTATAAGAAACATTCATCGTTCTAAAAGAATTAAAACCATTAGAAGTAAGCACAAGTCTCACATTACGGTGATCTTTAGCAAAATCACTATGTTTATAGTCAAAAGTGCGCCAAGCTGGAGTATCTGTGGGATGCCTCATACAACCATCATTTGTGCAACCCTCCTTGTGCCACCTCATAAAGAATGCCGTCTTTGATGACATGAAGAGTCGTTGTAACCATGGTTTTAAAGGGAAATAGCGTAATACTTTTGTAGGAATTGGCTTAGTTCTCTCTTTAGATGATGTTGCTCCCTCTTGGTTTTCCATAGTATGATTTTGGTAATGTTTCTCCCTCCGGAAGCACCTCCTTAAACAATTCAACTAATATTGCAAATGACTTATTGGTCCATTCACCAAGGCACTTCAAATGGAATAGTCGAATAAAGAAAGAAAGCTTAGAAACCATTTTACAACCAGGATATAACTCTTGCTCCGCATCCTTTAGCAACTTGTAAAAAAATGTGCTTCTTTGTTAGGTTCCTCTATATTATTCCCATTGTCTTCAATTTCTGTATCATCACTTGGTGTCCCAAAAACATCATGTAATAACTCACGTAAATTATCTTGTTTAATTGATATTCTAGACACTTGAGCACTGCTTTCAGTGCATGATGAAGTTTCTCCATGATCAATCCATCGAGTGTAACCTTTAATAAATCCATCATACACCAAATGTTCGTGTGCCTCTTCGCGGGTAACCCATATTCCATTTTTGCACCTCACACACGGACATATGATCTTTCCCTTAACACTCCCATTCGAAAATGCTAAATCGAGAAAGTGTTGAACTCCTTCCATATATGCATGACTCACACGAGACTTGTACATTCAACTCTTGTCCGTTATGAACAACTTAAACTGTTGAGATATTCAAGGCTATTTTAACTCGTAATGTCGGTAGAAAAATTAAGTATACATTTAGTTTCATGAAGAAACATAAAAGATAAAAAATGAAAATAGCAAGTGCATTAAAAGAATGTATACATTTAGTTTCATACAGATGTCTAGAATCTGAGATATCAAGTGCATTAAAAGTAGAGTAAAGAAGAAATGGATCTATTCAATCACCTAATTCTAGATTCAGTGGCGAAAATTACTAAGCAATTCCAGAAATAATCGAAGTTGAAAGGCAAAAATTACGAAGCTATACCAGAAAATTACTAAAGTATGGCAGAAAACTTAAACCTAAACATAAACATACCTGAAAGGCAGCAACCGAAGTCGAGCTTGAAGAAGAACAGCTTGAGATTGAATCGATTGCTTGACAAATCGGATCGATTAGAACGATTATCCGCTATTAAGCTCCGATCGATTCTCAAAATTTCTTTATTCATTTTCTTCAATCGATTGAGAATTTAGAAGAGAAGTTAGAAGAGAAGTAAAGATTCTGGAAATGAATGGATTGAGCGATGAATGGATGAATGGATTGAGCTTCGAAGATGAATGGATGAATGAATTGAGCGTCTGGTCGAGCTTCATCTAGCCTATCTAGGGTAAATAATTTTCCTACTACCTAGCTCAAGCATTTGAATGAAACAAGGAATTCAGTCTAGCTCAGAGAAATAAGACCAAATGAAAAAGTAGGCATTTACATCTAGGTATATCTAAAAAATAATATTTCTATTTTAGGTCAAACTCTTTTAATTGAAACTACCAAGGACCAAAGTGAAAATAAATAAAATGGAAGAGAAGTCTGAAAACACTAAAGTTCTTAATTATACAAATAGTTTATACTTCTTTTTCAATTTGATTCATAAGTATACTTTTTCCTCTATTTTATTATTATTATATATATATATATATATATATATATATATATATATATATATATATATATTATTTTAAAAAATATAATAATTTTGAGTCCTTAATAGAACACTTTTATATGTGTCCTATTAAATTTGTTTATAATATTTTTATTTTTTATTAAATTTGTTTATAATATTTTTATTTTTTATTATATATTTTTTAAATGTGTCTTATTAAATAAATATTATAAAGATATTATTTTTTTGGTTGGTAAATTAGAAGGACACTAGGATTAAGTGTCTCAATAAGATTTTATGAGGACATTATTTATAAATTGTCTTTAAAAAAATGTCCTAATAAGTAATTTTTGTTGTAGTGACCTAAGCTAAAACAAGACAAGCAAAAATCATAATTAAGCACAAGAATCACAAGAAACAAGATGATGGAAGTTGCGAGTTGTGCTTGGTAGCCCAAATCTGGCGATGAATTCCACATAGCATCGCGTTACACGTGAATTGAACCAATCACAAGCCCAAATCCGGCGATGAATTCACCACCTTTGACGTGGCAGTGTCCTCCCGGCCAAAAACTCTGGCGGCGGAATACTTGGGCTATGACTACGCCATGTTTTGGATTCTTGCCGTACGACGCGTATTGGCGGGAGCTCCAGAAGATTACGTCACTCGAATTGCTGTCGAACTGAGCTCCTGAAACATATTCGGATCTCCGAAACAGAGACCTCCGTTAACGAACTTTACAAGCGTTGGAAAGAGAAGAGAGACGCTTCAGGTTGGAAGATTTAAATTGCGGTTTTGATTTTTCAAATTGTCTAAGTTGTTTAATTTATAGTTATGAAAACGATTTTTAGAAAACATAAATTTTAACAGCCTAACCCCATCATTGAACCCAGATCATGTCTTGGTGGAGATGAAGCATTGGTTTGGAGACCTAAACCTCAATGTGATCCTTATAATGGTCGCCGGAAAAAGATACTTTGGGACGGTTGCAGCCGCCGACGAAGCAGCAGCTAGACGGTGCCAGAAAGTGATGGGAAAATTCTTCCATCTCATGGGTCTATTCGTGGTGGCAGATGCTCTCCCTTTCTTGAGGTGGTTGGATTTGGGTGGGCACGAGAAAGCCATGTAAAAAAACAAGGATAGAATTGGACAACATGGTTGAGGAATGGTTGGTCGACCACCGACGAAAGAAAAATTCCGGCGATTCCAGTGATCAACAAGATTTCATGGATTACTGTTGCAGCTTTGTGAAAGAATTAATCTTGGCGGTTTTAAATTCACAACTAAATCTATAATTTTATTTATATTACGTTTTTTTTTTAAATATAACAAAAATAAATTTTAATATCCAAAAATAAAATAATGTTATAGCCTATAAAATAATTAATGCAAAACTATTAATGTTTTCACTCATATTTATTTTCAAAAAATAGTAAATTAAAAATTAAATAAACTTCTCGAGGGTTTTTTCAATTTTTGTAACTTTTTTTTTAAAATAATAGTCATAAAGTAATCTAATCAGACATTTTTCATGTAGTTCAATAGTTTTTATTATTTGGTTAAGAATTGTTAGAATATTCTTTGTAGCATTTAAAATTGAATAAAAAATTTATATGTAATTTAAGATGATTTAGCAATTTTTATTAAATTGTTGGAGAGAGAAAATATGAGGAAGAAATAAAATGACACATAATTAATTATAATAAAAATAATTATCAACCAAAATACTGATAAATTTCAGTAACTTCCCACGTCATTCAGAATACCTACAACGATATCTCTTATCATTTGAAAAATATCTCTAACACCTCTTTCTTTTGATGTGAAATATAAAATTATTTATTTATCCATGTTGCAATGTCACTCTAATATTAAAATTAATTAAAATTATATAATAAAAACTATTGATGTCAAATTTTGGTTGACACCAATAGTATGGTCCGGTCAGTCCTTGGATAGAGATTGGAGAGGCTTGGAGTGGAGATCTTTGATCCGTGGAGAGGTCCTTGGCCAGGAAAGGGAAGGCCTGTGTTGAAATCAGCCCAAAAGTCTTCTGCGCTGAGAAGAGAATAGTTGGAATACCTTCTAGTCCACGAAGAGGCAGGTTGGGATGCTTCCTGATCCGGGAAGGGGAAGGTCCAAGCAATGTTTTAAAAACCAGACTGGACCGGCCGGTCGGATCGGTTAAACCGTCGACTGGTCACCTTTCCGGTCCGGAAATACCCCTAAAACTGCCTGGGGCTAAAAACCGGCCAACCGAACGGTTCAACCCGGTTCAACCGCGAACTTGTCTACGGTCCAGTTTTGTTCGAACCGGGGCGATTTTTGACATTTCCCTCCCATATAAATACTACCCCCAAAATCAACCCCATCCCTTCCCCGTTGTTCCCGATTGCAATTTGGCATCAACGCCTTCCGTTCGCTTCCTCAATCTCTCTGTATCAAGTCTCAATTCCTTCTCTGATTTCACCCTAATTTTGTCTGATTTCAAACATTCCCAAGAGAGCCACTCAGATTTCAACCGATTTTATCGTCGTCGATTTCCTTCCCAACGAGATTTGACTACTTCCCTGTTTGTGCGACCTTCGACGACGACAGCGAACGACGGCTACACAGTGAATGACCGCCAGACGGCAGACGACGGACGGCTGACTGCAGTAAGTTTTTTTTTTTTGTCTGACATTTTTATTTTGTTTGTTAGTTAAGAGTTTTGTTCTTCACTTGAGTTGTTGATCACTTGATTGTTGTTGAGTTGTTGATAGTTCATTTTAGTTTTGTTCTTGATCACTTGTTTCGGTTGAGTTACGTATTCTTCACAGTGTTGTTGACTGTTGAGTTCTTCACTGTGTGGCGTGTTCATCGTTTGCACTTCTTATTCACGGTGATACTGTTTTCAGTTCAGTTGAGATGTGGATTGTTGATTATGTATATAATTATTATAATTTATAAAATGTAAAATTGGTAACTTTTGTTAACATGATTCAGATTGAGATCAATTTAAGAAATGTCTTCATCCGGGCAAAATTCCACTACTCAAACTCCATCTTCTAGTACCCAATCTACACGGGAAAAATCGGATATTACTTGGAATCATGTTAGTGAGGGACGGGATAGTCAGGGAAAAAAGATATTTACATGTTTATATTGTCAAAAAACTATTAGAGGTGGGGGAATTAATCGAATGAAACAACATCTTGTTGGGAAAAAAGGAGGCATTAGACCGTGTAAAAAAGTTCCATCGGAAGTGAAAGAAGAAATGGATCTTTCATTAAAATTAATTATTGAAAAGAAAAAACAAGATGTGTTGGCCCAAGAACTTAGTCATCCATATGGTCCGAGTTTTCCTGATTTTGATGTTGATCTTGAAGAGGATGATGTAGAGGTTGAAGATGTTTCTCGTCCAAGAAATAAGGGAATTAAAATTAATGAAGGTGGTAATAGTGGTGGGACAAGAGGTGGGTTTAGTGGAACAAAAACACAAAATATGAAAAGGATGTCAAAAAAAATTTCCCCATCACCGGTTACCCAACCCACTATCAAAAGTGCTTTAACTACCAAAGAAGCCCTCCACAAGGCGCACATGGCAACTGCTAGATGGTTGTATGATACGTGCGTTCCATTAAATTCTGTTAATTCCAAAAATTTTCGACCTATGTTTGATGCTGCAATTGCTATTGGTCCTGGATATGAGGTTCCTACTTATCATAATGTTCAAGTCAATTTGTTAAAGGATTCAAAGAAAGACGTGCAATTGTTTGTAGAATCATTGCGAAGTCAATGGGCAGATACTGGATGTCCTATTATGGGTGATGGTTGAACTGATAGTGCACATCGTACCTTGATTAATTTTCTTGTCTACAGTCCTAGAGGGGTTGTATTTATTAAATCTATTGATGCATCTGATGCTGTGAAAAGTGGATCACTTTTATTTGCCTTGTTTGAAGAAATGATTCAATGAGTTGGAGCAAGTAATGTTTTTCATATGGTCACAGATAATGGCTCTAACTGCATCCTTGCAGGAAAAATGGTGACTAAACATTATAAAACGATTAGTTGGTCTCCTTATGCAGCACATTGTTTGAATTTGATCTTGCAAGATATTGCAAAAATGGAGCATGTGCTTGATCTTGCGCTTAAAGCTTCTAAGGTGACAAGGTATGTGTATAATCATATTTGGGTGCTAGCTTGGTTGAGGAAACGAAAGGATTGGACTGAAATCATTCGTCCTGGTGCTACTCGATTTGCCACAACTTTTATTGCATTGCACAACATTCATCAACATATGCACGACATTAAAGCTTTAGTCACTAGTAAGGATTTTGTTAATTCACGATATTATAGGGAGAAGAAATCAAAAGTTGTGTGTTCTATAATATTGGATTCGAAGTTTTGGAATGACATTTTAATTATCACGAAAATTGTTGAGCCACTGATGCGTTTATTACGTATTGTTGTTATGGATGTGAAGCCCTCCATGGGTTATGTTTATGAGGGTATGTATAAGGCTTGAACGACAATTAAGAATGTGTTTATGAACAAGAGAAGATTATACAAACCTTACACAAAAATAATTAAAGAGCGGTGGGATCGACAATTGAGGCAAAATATTCATGCTGCCGCTTATTGGTTAAATCCGGCATTTCAGTATGATCAAACAAATTTTTTGTGGCAAACCAGAGGTTATGGCGGGTCTTCTTGATATCATTGAGTGCAAAGCAACATGTAGTAAGAAGAGGTTGTTGGAAGAAACAAGAATATTTCGGGAGCGCTTGGGAAGTTTTGGTCGGGATCTCGCTTTATCCACTACCAAGAATACACAACCTGGTAATATTCCACGATTTTAATTTCATACTAATTTGCATTATTGTTTTTATACTCTACGTATTTTAATTAATAACTATTTTTATTCATTTTCTCTCAAGATGAATGGTGGCGATTATTTGGACATAGTGCTCCGAATTTGCAAAAGTTGGCTATTCGTGTTCTTAGCCAAACAAGTAGTTCTTCAGGATGTGAAAGAAATTGGAGTGTGTTCGATCGCATACATACTAAAAAGAGAAATAGATTGGAGCATCAACGACTTAATGAACTTGTATTTGTTCATTATAACCTACGTTTGAAAAATAGGTAATCATCTCTTTAATGTTAATTTCACTATCACTTGATTATACATCTAATCAATTGTTTTATTTTAGGCATTTTTACAAAAAGATAGATTTTGATCCAATTGACATTGAAAGTATTGGAAAAATCGAATTTTGGATTGTCGAAGAAGAGGAGGGCCCATTTTTGATTATGATGAACTTGAGAGAGAACTTTATGAAGAAGATGCAATGCCACGTTTTGAAAGACAACGTAGGCGTGGAAGAGAAGGTTAGTTATTTATTAGTGTTTTTTTTTCTTCATATTTTTAGAAAAATGACTTAATTAATATTTTAATTATAGATGAATTGGACGCCGTTATGGATGAAATGGATAATGTGTTAGTAGGCGGTGAAGATGTTGATTTTAGTTTATTTGAGAATGTGGATCAAGGAAGAATGAGAGAAGATCATGGTGTTGGACCAACTATTCGATTTCATTTTGGTGAGGGTTCCGGTGCCGGTGAGGGTGAGGATGATAATGCAAATGATCCGAATGCTCCTCCGAATGAAGACTTTTAGCTTGTTATTCTCATGTTGTGTATTATGGATGATTTGGACTCTACAATTGTTTTTGTGGTTGTTGGGCTATTTATTTTGAACTCTTGAATGATGTAATGTTGTTTTATTAAAAAATGTGTCTTTTGTTTATGAATTATGTATTGATAAATGATAATTTGAGTTTTAGTCTTTAAAGTTAATAGAATTTGGTGGATCTTGTTTTTTATGTTTATTTTTTCTTCAAATAAATGTGTGTGTATATATATATTTTGTATTTTTTTATTTAAATAAATATATACAAAAAATAATTATGACTTAATTATGACGTCACCGGTTCAACCGCAATTTGCCTACCGGTTGAACCGGTGACCCGTGACCCAGTAACATTTCCGGTTCGATATTCGGTCCGGTTTTTAAAACATTGGGTCCAAGATAGGGCAACAGCTTGTCACCTGCACGCACAATCACAAGTAACCTAGTTGAGAGTATCCCGGAAAACCCCTCCGGCATGAGAATCAGCGTACGAGGAGAAGATTTACAAAAATGCTATCATGTAGAGGGAGCAAATTTGGATTAAATATCTTTCTCTTTTTTGAGGAGGAGTTTTCTCATTACCTCTGGGCAATTGTATGACCTCCTTTATATAAGCAATGTGAAGATTAGATTAAGACTTAAGCAAGGGTTTAATGTCTCCTCAATGATCACATTATGGTGGTAATTTAGCTTGTAGCCAATGGAGTCATGCCAAGAGGCCTTTGTTTTGGCCACATTTAGGAGATAATTTGGTTAGGAAAGGGGATCATAATGATGATCATGGATATTTTGGGATAATGTAAGATATTTTGAGGTAGGGAAATGAGTCATTGAAGATATTTGTAGATGCTTTTAGGGAAGAGGCCATTGTTGGGATAATGTGGGACATTTTGGGAAAATGTGGGATATGTTGGGGGGGCTTAAAAACTGGAGAACCAAACCAATTTTTTGGACAAACCAAGGAAGACATCTTCCTGCTGTGGCCAAGATAGGGAATTTGTTCCTCTGTTATGCAAAATCTTCACACTTAGTCTTCGGTATGACTTGATCTTTGAAATGGGTAATGCCGTTGTAGAGAATTCCAAGATGAGGGAGGTTCTCCATCCTGACGGCGGCTCACCCGCTCTCCTTGGAGGGTGTTGTGTCCCTTGGGAAGGCTGGTATAGTTGATGAGGCTTTCCTTCTCGGTACATTTCTTATACTTAGCCCTTGGTGCGCTTCGAACTTCAAATTTTGTAAGACGTTGAGCACACGTGGTGGTCTTCAATTGGTTGTGTTGGGATGACCAAATTGACCATCATCAGAAGCCCCCCACTCCTTAGTAGCAAGGTACGAGGTACTAGGGAGTAGTATTGACTCATTTGCCTGGAATATTTTGGATACTTTGCATTAACTTTTTCATTTTTTGTCTATTCTTAGAGAGTTGTCCCATTTGGAGTAGCAATGATTCTTCTTCTCGTCGGCGGAGTTTTTTCCCTATCCTGATTTCGGAGATACCGGAATGAGGAAGAATTAGAGCTCGGCAAGGTACCTAAGTACGGAGTTTAGCTTCTGCTTGGTGGATTGCCTGAGCTCATCTCGGAGATAGACCTGATCCCTGCTCGATCATTTTTGCAAACTTGAACGCTAGGGAGATGATTTGACCATTACGTCCTCTTCTCTATTGTTTTTAGAGACTTGATCATTTCGAGCCACAATATGTGCTTTCTTCCTGATCACGGAAAAAATCTGTCATGTGAGAAGAATTTCCAACACTTGGACAATTCGCCGTGATCTTTTGCTTGAAAAAATTCAAGTTTCAATACCCTTTGTCGGTTGACCTTGTGCCTCTTCCCGGGTAGACGACTGCGAAGAAATTCCTGAAGATATCGTGCTTCCTCTTCTCGGGAGGTTTACTCCCTAGAGAAGATTGTGCATGCCCTTATCAGGGAACGCAATTTCATGTTGTTTCACCATATTCACAGCCCCCCAACTTAGTAGTCGATCAGAGATCGAGTGGTAGGTTAAATGTCCAAGGGTGGTACTTGTCGTGGAATTCGGCGGGGGTAACTCTCGGTCGGCCCCCTATGGCCGGTCACAGGTGGGTTCTCCTTAGTGGAGCTCAACTCTAAGCTTTTTCAGGTTATCCCAAATTTGTCCTTCTAGGGACATCTTTCCTTTGCGTCGCCTAAGCGGAGCCTGGCCATTAAGAGTGAGATGTTCACCTGTAGGTCCTTAGACCCGATCATTGTTTTGCCGTCAGAAGATGATAGTTATCAATCCCCAGGCTCCAACCCGTGGAAAGGGTCTGGTTACACCCCTGACGTAGTGTATCGGGATGGGTTTCTTTATGGAGATTACAATCGATGTTACGCGTCGGGATACTATTTCTTCGTGGAGATTGTCCTCAACGTCGAGCGTCGGGATACCATTTTTTTCATGGAGATTACCCTCGACGTTGAGCGTCGGGATACTATTTCTTCACGACAAAGGGCTAGGGGTTGCACATCCCCGTCTGAGATGGGACGGAGGGTTGTTCTTCCCGCCTTGCTCTACACTAGGAGATTGGCTAGAGGGCTGCTCATCCCCGTCCAGGATGGGACGAAAGGCTGCTCTTCCTCTCCATTAACAAAATTTAGAGAATGGAGAACTAGTTTAACAAAAATATTTTTTTTTTATTGAAAAGTAGTTTGCTTACAAGCTTCAAAAAGCGAAAGTTTTTACAAGTCTATTGGAGCTCCCCCTCTAGGGTAGTAGCGTTTTAAGTGTTATGTGTTTCTCTTCTGTTTCAAGTTCATAGGTGTCAGGAAGAGGTTTCTTTTTAGTGAGGGGCCAGGGTCTGTACATCCTTGCCCGAGATGGGGCGAATGACTGTTCATCCCCGTCTCTACTTGGCTCTTCCTCTTCTCGGATCTTCCTCTTCCCAACCTTTTTTCTTCTCGACTCTTTCTTGGTCCCCCTTCAGAGTGTCTCTAATATTTGTCTCATTGAAGTTTATACCCCTGGCCAGAGCAGCAACCAAGTTTGGTGCAAGTCGGGAGCACAAATCATAAGATAATCTTTGATACCTTAGCCCATTAATAAAGGTGTTCAAGGCCACAACATTCGGGATGCCTTCGCAACATAGGCTTTCCCCGTGGAACCGAGAAACAAAGTCTCCCAAGGTTTCGGCGATTTCTTGCCAAAAGGAGAAAAGGTGAATTGTCGTTTTGGGTCCCTTCCGAGAATAGTCAAAACGGGCCAAGAAGAGTTGTTCCAATTTAGCGAATGTTGAGATTGAAGCTGGAGTTAAATCTCAGAACTAGGTGCTGGCCATTGCGGTGAGGGTGAGAGAAAATGACTTACACCTCACCCCTACGAAGGTCGCGTGCATGTCCATGAAAGCAACAAAAATGGAGAGGTGATCAACGGGGTTAGTAGTAACGTCGTATGGAATTATTTTCGGGCTAGTAAACCTGTACGGAACCACCTCAAGCACAATATCATCGACAAAAGGAAACGTCATCCCCGAAGGAGGGTCCAACGGTCCCTCCAAGGCCCTATATTTGCACGAGCGCTGCCTCCATCTCAGCAACGCACCTTTCCAATGCAGCTTCTCCCCTAGGCAGTGCTACAACATGGCAATCTTCTACCCAACAACCCTGGGAGGGAAAAGGTGTATAGTTGGAAGCGGTCGGTTTGGCCGAATCCCACTCTCTTACCGGTCGGCCATGCGGACGAGGCTGATTTCTCAAGATGTGACCTTCAGAGTAAATCACATGATCCAATTTTTGGTGGCGATCGTCATCCCTGCATGCCGGAGAATCCGTCCCCCTTGGTCGGGAGCCGGTGGCAGGTAGAGTTCCTCTCTCTCTATGCTCCAGAGAACCGGTCCCTATTGATCTAGGGCCAGTGACAGGTGGAAGAGAATGGTGTCGAGAAAAGTTTTAAATTGGAACAACTGTTGTTCGAAATTATCAAGTCATACCGCTTCTACAGCTCCGGAAGATGGTCTAATATGGGGTCCAGTAAGTGGAGTTAACGGGCCTGCTTGATCGATGGGGAGTGCATTTTCTTCTTTTTTCAGGATGGGGAAAATGGTCCTCGCATTCTGTTGGTGATTTCTTGACATCCCTCTGGTCGAGTTGCTATCCACCGTGCTATTAGGGTCTCTTGGCCGCAAAAACTAACTTGACCTTTTATGCATCTCGCTTTTAGCCAAGAAAAGAGAAAATGATGATTGGATGGAGGCTTTTTGTAGCGGTTCCCATAAACGGCACCAAACTGTTGATGTCAAATTTTGTTCGACACCAATAGTATGGTCTCGTCAGTTCTTGGATAGAGATTGGAGAGGTCTGGAGTAGAGATCTTTGATCCGTGGAGCTTCTGGTCCGTGGAGAGGTCCTTAGCTGGAAAAGGGAGGGCTTGTGTTGGAATTAGCACAAAAGCCTTTTGCGCCGAGAAATGAATAGCTGGAATGCCTTCTAGTCCAAGAAGAGGCAGACTGGGATGCTTCCTAATCCGGGAAGGGGAAGGTCCGAGATGGGACAACAGCCTATTTCCTGCACGCACAATCACAAGTAACTTGGTCGAAGGTATCCCAGAAAACCCCTCCGGCTTGAGAATCAGCATACAGGGGAAAGATTTACAAAAATGCTATCATGTAGAGGGAGCAAATTTGGAATAAATTAAGAATTAAAAAAAATAGAAAACTAAAAAAAAAAAAAAATTAACTACGTCACCCTACTTTGCTTTTCTATCCACTTTAATAACCTTGAAGTCCCTAGAAAATAAAACCGTCATGGATAGATCGTAACATCTTGTTATTTTTAATTTTATCAAATCTTATTTTTCGATTTCTGTTTTTAATTTTTCGCATTATATTTTGTAGATTTTTATTTTTTGATTTTTTATTCACGAAAAATAAAAATTTAAAAATGAAATTAAAAAATAAAAGACTAATATAAATTTGGAAGTAAAAGCTAGAAATAAAAATAGAGGAAGGGAGTATGTAATTTCTTAGATTCTTCACCACAAATTGCAAACGAAGAAAGTTGAAAAAGGCTAAGAGTCAAGTCAAGTTGTATGATGAGGCAGTGTACCAATCGATCCCTAGCTAAAAGATAAATTTGATTATTAGTCCCACAAATTTAGGGTTAGTTTCATTGCAGTCCACCCCCCTTATAGTTACTATTTGCACATTTATCAAGAATGATAAAATGACATATTTTAGGGAATTTGTTGATAGGTCCTAAGACTCAAAACATCATTTTCCAAGGATTATGTTATGTGTTAAAAAATCACTATTACAGAACTCTGCAAAGTGATGATTTTATGAAATAAGACTTATCACCAAATTTTCCTATATTTTAATATAAATTCAATTAAAATTCTTAATATATTTTTTTTTTATAAACCCCCCTTCATTTTTATAAATCTTGCATTATATTTTTATAAATTTTATTAAATTTCATTAAATATATATGGATAAAAATTTAGAATTTTCTTCCACAACTCCTATTTTAAAACAAAATAATTTTTTCACACCCACACAAATAAAATATTGTTCAAAATTCCTATTTTAAAAAGAAAATATACATGGACTCATACTATTATATATATAAAATAGACAGGTGAAGTTTTAAAAATTAAGTGGAATTTGTGTATGTAAAAAAGGAATAATTTAAGAATGATAATTGTTTTGGTACTTATAAACAAATTTAATTTTAGTAGTTTTTAGAAATATATTTTTTATTTTTACTTTTAAGACATCAAGAAAAAAAATCTAATTTTTTTTATTTTTCATAGTTATAAAATGCATTTTGAGGAAAAAAATAATAGCTTGTTATGGCTGCAAAGAGGGTGATGGACGTTGAAAATGATAAAAATACCCCAAATGAAGATATTGGACTAAACCAAACGTCACTTAGGGACCAAGTGTGTAACTTTGCAAGGAGCACATAAACACCCACTAAAAAGTGCAATTTTCCACAAATGAAGACCGAAAAGTCTTCAAGCAATTTGGCCGACAAGTTGGCTCAAAAGTGTACCATAGAGTGTTTGGCATCTAGAGTAAACGCTCTTTATCATAAATCATTTTCATACACGTACCAAGATTTTTTTTACCCATATATTTTGATATAATTTCAATTTCAATTTTAATTTTGTTTTCTATAAACCACTCTTAATTTTTATAAATCTTGTATTATATTTTTAAAAAATTTATTAATATATATGGATAATTTTTTTTTTCATAGTTATGAGATGCACAAGTGTAAGAACAAATTTGAAAGAAAAAAGTAATAATATCTTTTTATGGTTGAAAAAAAAGGAATGGATATAGAAGATAATGAAAATACTCTCAATTTTCTTAACAGTTTTTAACAAATTAAAACCAAATTAGAACATAAGGGACCAATCTTTGAAAATGTCAGGGTTCATTTAAACAAAAATATTTTACTTTGTCTAATTATCAATTTATTCATCTCCACTTCGAAAAGTTATATTTTACTCACTTTTACTTTTAAATAGAGTGAGAAATGAACATTTTTTTCATTTAAATTAACGGCATAGGCTTAAAAATAGATGGTATTAAATATTTTATCTAATTTTTGGATAAAATAGATAAAATTATCATAATTTAATTTTTTAAAAATATTTATGGTAAAAATTAAATCAAAATTAAAACAAAAAGATAAATTCTTAAATATACTTCTTGCCTTCAATATACTTTAAAAAAAAAAAATCAAAGCAAATAAATTCTTTAAGGACTTGTTTATGGTCATAGCTCATATAACAAGCATTTTTATGGGTGAAAACCATAGCCATTACAACTAAAAAAAAAAAAAAAAAAAGGGAAAAAGAAAAAAAAACGTTTTTTTTTACACTTTGCACCCTTGAAGTTTGGCCATTATTTTACTTGTTCCCATAATTGCAAGTTGAACACATGAATCCATTATTTCATTTCGGATGTGGGAAAAAGTCTCACGTGCGAGCAATGGAGCCGGACTCAAGATGACGGGTCGGGTCGATAGATAGAGCCTGACTCGATAGAACAGGGCTGCAAGCCAACAACTAATCATGGGCTGCCAAATCCGATGACCCAAGGTAGGAAGCGTTTGGCCTGCTAATAAGGCCTAGCTGCACAGATGGACCAACCCAACACAGAATGAAGCCCCTAACGGGGGCCTAGAGGTCAGACCCAGGTACGGTAAATCAACAGTAACCATTACCTCACCAACCCCTCCACCCATGCACGGATATAATTAGCATATTATCCCTAAATGGGCGCGGCGCACAAGCAACGGTACGGTGGCTAAGTATGGAACGTGGAGAGGATCGTGGTTATAACGGCTCTAGAGACAATTGACATGAATATATATATATATATATATATATTCTTAACTCTCTGTAAACAATTCTCTGTATACTATTGTATTTTTACCTTCCTTAGAGGAATTTAACCTAAGGAAGGGTAGTGTGTTGTGGAGTTTTCCGGCATGTGTGGCCTTGGTTCATGCACCGGATAAATTTTGACAACATCATTTTGGCGCCATCTATGGGAAACTAAATAAAAAGAAGTTCGCCGATGAGATGAGACAATTATTGTTCGAAGCAGTAGATCTGAACTAGAAGAAGAACATCCCATTCTCCGGGGATGAAAGAATACGCAGGAGGGCATCCAGCTTAGCCCATGCGGTTGCTTTCATTGGCATGGAAAACAATGGCCCTAATAGCATTATTGGAGACGGCTCCAGAACGAAGGCGGTTTACCCCCCATCGAAGAAACAAGTCGACGGCAGAAGAGAAAGGCCTATCAAGAGCCTGATAGCGGCAATGTGAGGGCATCAACAAGTGAAGCAAGACCAACGATAACGTTCAATAACAAGGACAGTGCAAGTATGTCCTGCACCCGCGTGGATGCGTTGGTCGTAACACTTTGGTTTGCTAACTTTGAGGTAAGAAGAATATTAGTTGATACGGGCAGTTCAGTCAACGTCATCTTTGCTGAAATGCTCACCTAAATGGGCATTTTCAGCTCCGATATCGCATCAACCTAGACGCTGGTAGTGGGTTTTAACGGAGACTGGAGCTCTCCAGTGGGAAGGATCGTTTTATCCGTTGTAACCAACAGACGTAGGGATGGATCAACTAAGGTTATGGAATTCACTGTAATGGGCTCGACAACCCCGTATAATGCTACCATGGGGCGCCTCTAACTCCATGCAATGGGTGTCGTAGCGTCAACATGTCATTAATGTTTCAAGTACGTGAAGAATGGTGAAGTGACCACCATCTGTGGGGACCTGCAGGCCGCACCCAAGCAGTACTTTGAGATGAATAAGAATAGGACTACCCAGCAACAATGGGAACAAAGACCCATCAAGGGTCAGATCAACAGCCCAGCTCAATAGCGGGGAAATGTTGGGCATCAGATCAACGTTCCATCTCAACAGCGGGGAAACATTTGGCATCAGATCGACAACCTAGCTCAACAACGGGAAAACGTTTGGTACCAAATCAACAACCCAGCTCAACAGTGAGGAAACGTCTGGCATCATACCAACAACCCAACTTAACAACAGGGGAGCGCTGGAGATTATATCACTAGCCCACCTCAGCAACAGGGCAACTCTCACTCCGATGATCCAACTCAGAAGCGAAGGACTACTGGTACTCAGATCACCCGCACAGCCCAGAAGTGGGGACATAGCAAAGCTCGATCTGTCAACATGGTTCAGCCCAGCAGCTCAGCGTAGGAGATAGATAATTTCAAGGAGCATCCTGGGGTCCTACGACCCGCTGAATGGTTTAAGAAGGTCACTTTCAATCAGGAGACGAAAAAGCTGTAGATTGGTACTGTAAGACCTCGATTTAGCTCGTACGTCATTTTAATTTCAATTGAGAGCATTTAGAAAATTTCGAGGAAGAAAATGAAAAATAAAAATAAAAATAAATAAATAAATAATTAAAAATGAAATAAAATGATAATTGGGTCAAATTGCAAATTTGAGAACTTATCCTAAATTCGAGATGCACAAATTTCAGTCGAATTCTAGAATAAAAATTTTAAGGATCGAAATGTAATTTAAGAAAAACTTAAAAAGAAAAAAAGAATGAAAATGAGTTTAAAATAAGAACGTAGTGGAAGATAGGAGGAGAGAAGTGTAATTCAAACAAAAAAAAAATGAAGTTTCTGTCCGTGCGTTGGAGGAACGCAGCCGGCCGGCAGCAGGGAGATCGAGAAAATGGAGTTCAACGTGGCGGGCGATTGATCACTCTTACACTACCATTCTCATGCATATATATACACAGGCACACCACATCGATGGCCTCCATGGAAGAACACGCCATGATCTCAGAAATCTAGAGAGAAAGAGAGAGAGAATTGGAGGAACGGAGGCTGTCTTGTGATCGCCGGTAGTGTGGGTGTTCTGTTTGTGTTCTGTTTTCCGTTCCTCGTCAGCGAAAGTATAGAAGTCGTTCGGCCAGTGAGAGTTCTGTCGTGGGTGTGTGGGCGTGAGCAGAGTAGTGTTCGGCTGGGGAATTCGCCGGTGGAGGTGTTACAATTTACCGACAATCGGGGGGAGGTGAGTTGTTCGGTTCGACAAGGTGCATGGGTAGGTGAAATCTGTTACCGACAGTGGGTTTTGAAGTCGTCGTTCATCCGTGACGGAGGGGATATGAGTGTTCCGGTGGGGATGGTGTAAGGCCGACGGTGAGGGCAACGAGGCGTGGGAGGCCTCCGGTGGACGGTAACGGTAGAGAAAGAGAGCAGATGGCCGGCCAGAAGTGAACTGAAACAGAAACAGAGACGGTGGCGCAAGCAGGATGAAAAAGAAGAAAGAGAAAAAAAAAAAAAAAAAAAAAAAAAAGGGAAATTGCAAAAACCACCCTAAGAAAATCCAAAACCCATCTCGTAGTCGCCAAATATTTCGGAAACAGGTGAAACTTCAATCGATTTTTAATTCTCGTTAAATTAAATTTTAGTTAGTGTTACAAATCTTAAAATCATAATAATTTCGTGACGATTAATTAATTTTAAGTACGTGGTACATAAAATTAGTAACGATTCGGAATATAGGGTCTGCATTGCATGATTAGGATGTTTTAAATAAGATATTAATTTAGACTCTGCCGCTATTAGATTCGCAGACACTGGCATCCAGATAGAGTGCGGTCAGTGTCAGTTTTGCAAAACGGATATCGAGGTGAGTGTACTGTCTTCTTACTAAACTATTTTTCTATGTATATATATGATGAAATATGTGTTTACTTAAATTGTATAAAGTTATAAATGATATGGATCAAGGTGGATTTGGGTGAATTGGTAAACTGGGTTTTTGGAAGATTTCGATGGTTTCCAAAATGAAACTAAAAATGATTTTTTGTTGAATTTGGTAAAATCAGACGGTGTTTTTAAAAGGAAATAGAAAACATTTGTTTTCCTAAAAATGTATGGTTTCCAAAAAGGAAATAAAGGGTGGAAATGTAATTTTGATAAAATTCAGACCTTTTAAATAAAAAAAAGAAGTGTGAAATATGATCTTTAAATTTAAAAGTTGATTTTGGGAAAAGAGATAGATGTGGTGATTTGACGATATTTATTAAGTTGTGATTTGATGATGTTGTATTTGATTTAACGATGTCATAGTATTCATCTGTTTTGATGGAGTGATGTTATTCGCTTCAGCGGAGTGATGTTATCCGCTACGGCGAAGTGATGTTTATCTGCTTCGGCAGAGTGATGTTAGACGTTTAAACTGCGCAGTGATTATCCGCTTCGGCAGAGTGATGGGTGTTCGTAGGAAGGCATATCCTACGGATGGTATGGTACTGTTGCAAACTCCCGATCATGAGGTTAAAATGATCACTAGGGCTAGTCAGTGTGTGTGTGTTGGAGGTGTGTGTTTGAGATTGGTGCTTGAGATGTGGTGTTTTACGTATATTTGTTGATTTGATATTATTTATTATGATGATTGGTATGATTTTATATTAGATGGATTTGGATGAAACTTATCTCTATCACTTTATTTTCATTACTTATATGCTTATGCTTGATCCATACTTAATTGTGGAAATATGTAGAACGTATTAATATTTTTAAAATGTTTTACTAAGAAGGCAGTACACTCGCAGGTGCAACAGCTAGGAGTCGGTCCCCTACTGGCACTAGGTAGAGCTACGTGATGAAGTCATATAGGCGATTGAGAGAAGCTGTCAAAGGCGAACCTATAAAAGATTCATGGATAGATACTTTTAGGTAAATATATTTCGGGACAGGTGTGTCCCCTATAGTAGATGTTTGTATTATATAGTAGGTGTATATTATCAATCGTTTGGATGTTTGGGTATTGGTGATGTCATGTTGTAGTCACGCCTGCCTCGGGATGACGGGTGTCTGGGACTGGTTGTGACAGGTACATTGATGTGCCAACTTGAGGAAGAAAAACTCATCTAACTACTAGAAAAGAATTTGGATGTATTTGCATAGGCACCCGAAGACATAAAGGGGATTAGCCCTTAGGTGATGATCTACGAACTCAATATCTTAGAGTCTTACCTCCTAGTGAAACAAAAAAGAAGAATGTTCAGTTCAGATAGGAAAGAGCCAATAGAGTCGGAAGTGCAAAGACTACTCAAGCTAGGACACATAAGGGAGGTAGTCTATCCAAAGTGGTTAGCCAACTGATAGGTGTGAAAAACCTATCTATTTCCAATCCGAATTTGTTAGTTTTCGAATATATTTATAGTTATTTTTATTATGTTTTAATTAGTTTTCATACTTTTTGTATAACTCAAGTGTGTGAGGCAAAAAGATAGGAAACTGGAGCTAAAACGATAAGATCGAACCAAAGCAGTTCGAAGTTACGATGGATAAACAAGCTCGAAGGCTAAAAGATAAAATAGGCCCACTACTTAGGCGTCCAGACCACCGCCTAAGCGGTGAAGATGCAGAGAAGAGCAAAATGTTACTGACAGACGACCGCCTAGGCGAAGATTCTATCGCCTAGGCAGAAATCCAGCAGAAGACAAAGAAGGGCTACTGACAGTCGTTCGCCTAGGCGAAAATTCTACCGCCTAGGCGAAAATCCAACAGAATGTTCTCCAATCCACCACCTACTTCACCGCCTAAGTGATCAGACTTAACCAACCTACCTCCGCCTAGGCGAAGATTCCACCGCCTAGGCGGATTTGCCCTGCACAGCCTTTAGATATTTTTAGATATTTTTGAGATATTTTGCTATAAATACCCTATCTCCTCTCCCTTGGCCGGTACTTCTCTTTCCTCTCGTGCATTTTTGTGCCCTTTAGGCTATATTTAAAGCCTAGGGTTAGGGATTTTAGTGGTGGAGCTCGCATCCCGAAGTGGAGAAGACGGCGAATCGATCGTTGAGTGTTCTTAGCGGTTTATCTTCAGACGAGGCTAAGTTCTTCGATCGTTTTTCCTTATTTCTTTATCTTAGGAGCATGTGAGCATATTTAGCTCGTTATTTTCTTGTATATGCAGCTATGGCCTTGAGTTAAGTATGGATTGTAGAAGGGATTAACACTTAATTTATAAATATGTTGTTTGAATGATTTCGGTGTTTCGTTTGTGATTGTTCTTCGTAGTTTGATTGTATTTATCGTATTGTTTGTTTATTATGCTTGGATTGGTAAACGGAAAATACGGGGTTTTGACAAACCCTGGATTCGGATTAGGGTAAACAAACGCCACGATTCTATAACCCGGTCGGGGTTTGAATCGTGGACAATCGATGACATAGGGCAAGACACACGCTACCTAGGGTCGTTAAGACGTTGAGAGGGACCTCTTCGTTGACTCGAAGTCGCGTTATATCCCTCGTCTTATACTTGGAAAAGGTGGCAAGGGAGTTTTAGAACTAAGATTATCGATAGGGTAAATACAACGCGACGATCCAATAACCCGGGAGGGAGTTGGATTGTGTGCAATTAATGACGCTGGGGTCCCATACTCCCAGAGGTTTCATCTCCCCCTTCCATACCTGTTATTAGCCATAAAATTCAATTCAACGACTAACTAGGTCAACTAGAAAAATGACCGTAATTAATATACGTTAATTAACTATTACGCAAGTATCAAAAGCAACCACTGACACCTTATCTTAAAATCCCCTACTGACTAGTCGACTGATGCGTCTTCCTATCTCATGATCCTTTATGCTACAAATACTATAACCTAGGCTCTAATACCAAAATTGTCACCCCCCACCCCGGACACCCGTCACCTAGAGGGCCGGCGTGACATCAACACAACATCACCTGAGGGACAAATCAAACTAGAAAGCGATAGTAGGCATTCATAATTATACAATCACAAAATCGAGCCATAAGCATCTTCTCTAACTAGGGACACACCCGTCCCTGAATTTAATAACAACAAAAGATAAAAACAACAATGAACTTCTCCTAGGTTCGCCTCAGGCAGCACCTCCCAAAATACTCCCTCGCTATACCATCGCAGGACTCTACCAGTGCCAGTAGGAGACCGACTCCTAGCTATTTCACCTGCGAGTGTACTATCTTCTTAATAAAAATCTTTTTACATAATAATATATCAGTTAAATATGGATCAAGCATAAGTATATAGATATCACATAGCTTGTAAAAGTCTTCATAATATATGCAGTGAAAATAAAGCAATATATATAAGTTCCATTTCAAAACCATCTAGTATAAATATCACACCGATCACCATAATAAATAATAAATCACCTAGTGTAAATAAACCATCACATCTCAAACCACCACTCCACCACAACACACACTGGCTAGCCATAGCGATCGTTTTAACCTCACAATCGGAAGTTGCAACGGTACCGTAACATTCGTAGAAATGCCTTTCTACGAAATATCCACACTCCTTTTGGGGAGAAATATAATTCACACCCTTTACGGGGAGAAATATAATCCACACCCCTTACGAGGAGAAACCACACCCCTTTTGGGGAGAAATATAAACTACCCATATCCAACGAAAATTATTTTTAAGCCTTCTATTAGAAACCAACACAATTCCAAAAACCTGCTTGATCCATATCATTTATAAAATCCTACAGTGTAAGCAAACACATATGTTATCATATATATATACAGAAAATAGTTTGGCAAGAAGACAGTACACTCACCTCGTTTCTTGTGCTATAAAAATAGTACCGTCCAAAGCCTACTGGGATGTTGGTGTTTGCGAACCTAGTAATGATAGGGCCTAAATTAATATTTTATGCAAAATAATCAAATCGTGCAATGCAGACCCTAAGTTCCGAAATTTTCCATTTCCCACATTTTACTTATGAAAATTACTATTTCGGTTAATTTTTATTTCATTAAAAATTACTGCATAAAATTTAGTAATACGAACGGTCCCAATTTATTATTTCGGTTCCAAAATTTTAATGCTAGAATTCAATTTAATAAACTAAAATAAACTTAACGGAAAACGTTACTCATTCCGAATCGTTCACAGGCCGCGAGATGGGTTTTTAATTCTTATCGGGGTGGTTTGTGCAAATTCTTTTTTTTTTTTTCCCTTCCTCTTCCCTTTTTTTTTTTTTTCGGTTTGTGCTCAGCCCGCTGACGCCACCACCGGCCGACCCGCCACCCTGCCGGCGACACTCCGGCTACACCTAACGATCTTCAGCAACACACACATGCACACACATACACACACTGATCAGAACATAGCACACATACATACACTGTCTTACATACTCACCCATTCGCACGGTTGCCGACCGAACAGAGCAAAACACACACACATGCACAACACCGAATCAGAACAGCCACACACACGATCGCCAAGGGTTGACGGATGATGATCCGAACAATACTCCCACATACCCACATTCTACAGTATTGAACCGAAACAGAGGACGCACACACGCATGCACCGCTGTAACGGTGACACACACCGTTGGCCGCACCGTGGTGACGATCACTCACACATGCAGTCGAAGCAACACACACATACACACACTGCACGAAACAAGAATCAGAACACATACACTCCGTTGAAACGCCACCGTCGGACGAAACCGAAACCCACCGGCGATCCTACCGCCGATCACATACACATGCATTCACACACCCACTAGAATGATAAAATAAATACACATAAGTACTCACCAGATCGAAGATTGTCGACAAACTAAACAACCGAACCCAACGTCCGCTCACCGGCGATGCTAAGAACGCACCCGTCACACCATCGACGAACCACCCCACCGACCGAACCACTTTCGCTCTCCCTTGAAACTGACGAAGATACCTACACGGTCATGCATACGAGTAACAGCCACGACCACTCCTGCCAGAGGAACACCGATTTAAGGAAGTCCGATCACCCCTCCCTTACTCTGGTCCTCTCTCTCTCTCTCTAAAATTTATCAAATTTCAAATTTGATGGAGGCTTTTTTATCAATACACATGCACGAGTAAGTATATATTGCATGGATTAAGTGGTGGAAAACGGTCCTAGCCTGCCACGTTGCCTCTCCGTTCTCTCCCTTCCGGCGGTCTCACACGCACGAGCGTATGCGTGTGTATATATATATATATATGTTTTAAAAAGTTTTTGTTAAATTACTCTTTTCCCCCTCTAATTTTTTAAAGTATTCTTTTTGAGTTCAATTCAACATTTATAAATCTCTAAAATTGTAATTTGATCCCTAACATTTTTAATTTTGATTTTTAATTGGCAATTCGCATCCCAAGTTGAGAGTAATGTTTTTAAATTTGCAAATTTGACCCCCAACTTTTGATTTGAGTTTTTAATCAATAAAATTTTTACCTAAAATTTTCTAATGCTCTAAAATGCAACTATTTATGACCTACGTTTTACGATTTAGGTTTTACATGGTGTTAATAGAAAAAAATTATAATAAAAAAAATAAAAAACTGAAAACATAAAATAAACAATAAAAAAGAAAAAAGAGAATTAATTCGATCACCCTACTTTACTTCTCTATACCCACTTTAATAACCTTGAAGCCCCTAGAAAATAGCCCCGTCTAGGATAGATCGTAACATCTTGATATTTTTTTATTTATCAAAAATCTTTTTTTTCTATTTCTTTTTTTTTTTTTTAAATTTTCGCATTATATTTTGTGGATTTTTATTTTTTGGTTTTTTATTTACCAAAAATAAAAATACAAAAAATGAAAATTAGAAAACAAAAGAGAAATATAAAAAGTAGAAAATATAAAATATAAAATAAACGAAAAAATTATATTGCAATGATATTTCTGTCAATGAAATATGATGGAGGATGTGTTAAGTAACTAAATTGAAAAAATAAGAGTATGGTAGATATTATGAAAATAAACACGTGCTTCTCGATTTGGAGTTAAATTCAACTTGAATTTAGAAGCAAAAGTTAAAAGGAAAAATGGAGGAAGAGAGTATGGAATTTCTTAGATTTTTCCCCACAAATCGCAACTAAGAGTTATCCCGAAGTTTGCAGTCTAATAGATATGTATCTAGTATCCCTTGTGGAAGATCTAAAGTTCAACTCTTTCTCCAACATATATAGATATATATATAGATATATATAAAAGATAGGCTAAGAGTCGAGTGAAGTCATTTCATGAGGCAGTGTATTAATCAATCCCTAGCTAAAAAGTAAGTTTAATTATTAGTACCTCAAATTTGGAGTTAGTTTCATTGTAGTCCACCACAGTTATAGTTACAATTTGCTCATGTACCAAGAATGATAAAACGACATATATTTTAATATAAATTCCATTAAAATTCTTAATTTTTTTTATAAACCCCTCTTGATTTTTATAAATCTTGCATTATATTTTTAAGAATTTTATTAATTTTCATTAAAATATATGGATAAAAATTTAGAATTTTCTTCCACAACTCCTATTTTAAAACAAAACAATTTTTTTACACCTACACGAATAAAACATTGTTCAAAACTCCTATTTTAAAAAAAATCATGAAATCCTAATATTATATAAAGTAGACAAGTGAAATTTCAAAAAGTAGAATTTGTGTATGTAAAGGAAGGATAATTTTGGAGTGATTATCGTTTTGCTTCTTTTGAATAAGTTCAATTTTAATAGTCCTTAGAATATTATTTATTTATTTATTTATTCATTTTTTTAGGACCTCTAAAAAAAATCCTAAATTTTTTAATTTTTCATAGTTATAGTTATGAGGTGCATGAGTGCCGGAACAAATTTGAGAAAAAAAAAAATAGTAGCTTCTTATGGCTGGAAAAAGTGGAATGGACGTTGAAAATTGTAAAAATACCCCAAATGAAGATAATGGACTAAACCAAAGGTCTTAATGGACCAAATGTGCGACTTTGTAAATCTCAGGGGCTAGATAAACACCCGCCACAAACTTTAAGCCAAAAGTGCAATTGTTTCGGGTAACCAATGAAGATTGACTTGAAATTAGACATGAAGGGCTTGCTAAATAATTTGGCCGTCAAGTTGGCTGAAAAGTCTACCATAGAGTCTTCCTTTCTAGAGTAAAGGCTCTTATCATAAATAATTTTCATACAGCTGTTTTGGTCCCACTGTTTTTTCATTGAAAGAGAAAGCAGCTGCTAAATTAGCAATTGCCCACTCTAAGAGCTTCTTTGTATAAATCCTTGTGATATGTAAACACACACCATACCTCCACCCAAATTAAAAATAAAAAAAATCAACAATGACGGAGTCTGTGGTCTCTTTGCTTGCGCAAAAACTGGGCGATTTGTTGATTGAAGAAGTAATTTTTTTACGTGGAGTGGATGACCATTTAGACAAATTAGAAATGAGCTGAGATGGATGCAAGGGTTCCTCAAAGACGTTAATGCAATTCAAGATCTGGACAAGATTCTCTGCTTGCATATTCACGTTGTCACAGAATTGGCTTACGATGCTGAAGATGTCATCGAAACATTTGTTCTCATGAGGAAGAGTGGCGGAATCATTGCAAACATTCTGAAGAAGTTTACTGTTGGGTGGCAGATCTAGGATATCAAATCCAAGATCTCTTCACTTAAAGAACGCTTGCAAATTTATGGGGCGAGAGCTTCGACATATGGACAACAAGCATTGATTGTTTCCAGATTTGATCGGGAAAGGGAATTAAGGCGTACGTATTCCCACTTTCCTGATCAAGAGGATTTCATTATTGAGTTGGACGATGATATACTGAAATTGGTGGATCATCTAGTGAATGAGAATGAAGGTCACAGTGTTGTTTCCATCTATGGTATGGGTGGTTTGGGGAAGACCACTCTAGCCAGGAAGATTTACAAACATACAAGTAAAGCGACACTTTGATTGTTCAGCTTGGACTTGTATATCCCAGCAATTACAAACCAAAACTGTTTGGCAGTCCATCCTAACTGACCTCAATCCACAGAAGAGGAAAGATATTCGAGACATGACTAACAATGAGTTGGTAAGGGAGCTTAACAACATCCTCACAAATAAGAAATGTCTGATAGTTATCGCTGACATTTGGTCCACGGAAGCTTGGGACTGCCTAAAACCTGCACTTCGGATCAGGAAGAAGGGTAGCAAGATTTTGCTTACCACCCGAATCACAGTTGTGGTTGAACATACGGATCGAGAAGGTTTCCTTCATGAACCAAGGAAATTGACTGATGATGAAAGTTGGAAGTTGTTGAAGAAGAAAGCACATGTGAATGAAGAAGAAAGCTCATCAGGTATTTCGTCACCCACACTCTAGTTATTTGTGTTTATATTTTAGCCCCTGCTAGTGTTACAAATTTTTTCTCAAATTATTATATATAAGCGAAAAACACATATAAAAATAAAAGATACAAAAGATAGGTCTAAGCGACTAAATGGAACCAACAAACCTAGAGCTATATTGTTAAATGTTTTGGAGAATTGCCACAACGAAGTCAATATTAAATTTTGTTGAATTCAACCAAGTCATAAGCTTAACAAGTTTTGTTGGTTGTTAAAATCTTTTTCGTCAAATTTATTAAAATTTATTTCATCGAATTTGCTTAATTGTATTTTTTTGAATTCAATAACAAGATTGATATTAGTTTCTTTAAAGTTTGTTTGTTACATCCAACAAGCATTAGTGTTCAACAACGAAGCTAGTGTTAAATTCATTAGAATTTGTTTTGTTGAAGTTATTGGCGATAAACTAAGGGTTGAGGGAGTGTTTTATAAAACTTAAAATTAAATGTTGAACTAATAGGTGTTGATTTTGTTGAATTTATTAAGGGCCAAATGTATTAAGTATTTCTAATCTCAAAAAATGTATCTATCTATTTTTATTTTTATTTTTTGTCTAAAGTAATCTTTACAACTTTTTCTTTCTAAAACATGCTAACTCTAAATTTTTTTCACCATTTAATACTTTCTCTCTCTACAAGTGTTTGTATAACAATGATGTTAGTGGTGATTGTGGTAGATAGATATTTAATGATTTTAAGTGATAAGTACTAAAAAAATGAGTCACACATCGTTTAAGATTTTGAAATACAAGTGATACTTATATTTTAAGTATTGATTCATTTTTATTATCAAAATACATTTAATTTGATAAGTATATTCAATTTTAAATATTTAATTGTGTTATTGAATGGGTCCTAAGTTAATTTGATAAGGGAAAATTTCAAATTAAAATTAAGATTAATAACTGTGATTTTTTAAATATTGTAAAAGGAAACATATAAATTCGAATTTAAATGGAGGGTGACCTTAAATCAAACTTTGATCATTGGAATATAAATAGAAAGATATGGTGAATTTAAAATACATAATTGATATCTTTTAAAAAGATTTGAGTTCCAAATTTTCAGTGGGCATAATTGTCAAACAAAATTGCCTAAATTCAAAATCAGGACAAAAGTAAAGGTTCAATTATCTTTGACGTTTTTAATGGCAAAAAAATAAATTATGATGGGTTAATTAATATATTGAGGGTTTAAAATGGTTTATAATCACAGTTTTGCCCTTTTTTTTAAGAGTATAGTGAATTACTTTTTTTAATTTGGGTAATTTGGTATATGGGCCTTAATGCCCATACATTAAATAAAGGGTTAATTTCACTTTGCACCTATGTAGTCAGACCGAATTGCACTTTGAGACCGAATTGCACTTTGCGTCCTTGTGGTATTTTCGTCACCATTTATACCTTTGTCCTTAAGACTTAAATGCAATAGCTAAAAATTTAACAGAACTCAAGTATTTTTGTTATTTTATTTAAAAAATAAGGACAATTTTTTCATTTTGTTCTAAATAATTTAATAGAGCCTATTTGAAGAAACTTTTAAATTTAAAGGGTCAAAAATATTTTTGACCCTCATCTCTTACAAATCCCCATCCTAATTTCTCTACCCCACCCCCTTCCTACTCCAGCGATGGTGAACCGAGCAATCACCGCCGCCACACTTACGGTGAACTGAGCAACCACAACCACCTCCACCCCTACTCCACCCTCTTCCTGCTCTAGTGACGGTGAACCGAGCAACCAATGCCGCCACACTTACGGTGAGCCGAGCAACCACACCGCCGTCACCTCGTTCTTGTTGAATATTATAGAAGGAGAATAATATTGGTCATATTTTACTGTAGAGATGTTGAGTATTTATACAATGGAGAGAAGGATAACAAAAGGAAATACAAACTAAGTAATGAAACATCATAAATATTATAATCTACATTAAAGTGAACTCGGTAAGTGAATGATGTGACTAGGTGAGTCAACTAAGTGACTTGGGGAATACTCTAACATGTCCCCACAAGATGGAGCTCTGAGAGGAGAGACCAATATTGTCCTTGAGTAGAAGAAAATAGGTCCGAGCTAGTGGACTGCAACCTTTCGGGGTCACAGTTGGCTTTGGGGATGCTGGGAAGGGCGCTGGAGCACGGAACAGGCATCGTCTAGTTGTCGGGAAGCTCATTTTAGCGCGATCTTGGAACATTTGGGGGATCGCTGTAGCGCGTAACAAACAATGGTTGTCTCTCCAAACAAGTGTTTTGCCGTATGCACGAACCTCTAACTTGCAGAGACCCCTCAAATGTTACACCTTGTGAGTCAGAGGCACGTTGTAACTGGTGGGATTGATTTGTGATGTAGCATAAATAACCATGGTTAAAATTCGTAGGGGATAAGGATGATGGGAGGCACGTAGCAGCGGGCGAGGGGGGCGCTGCAACGTGGTTCCGCCAGTAGCTTTGGACTTCGATGCGCACTGCAGCGCGAACGGGGTACGCTAGAGCACGGATCAGCCAGTGGGTCTGATTCGCTCATTTTCACTAGGAATTCGAGAGATTGGGCCTGGAGTTTAATTTGGAGCATGTTGCTAAGGCTTTCTACAAAATGCACAGCTATGGTGGTGGTCCTCGCAATGGTTACCGTGGTGGATGCCATGGCGGTTTTGGAGAGGGTTTGGTGAAGGAGAAACAAACAATAGAGAGGAAGAAGAGGGAAACAATGGCCTAGAAAATTGTAGAGATAAAGAGAGAGCGGATGAGTGTAAAGGAGAAGAAAGAAAGGTTGGAGCAGCAATTGCAGATGGTTTTGATGAACACTGATGGGTTGGAGGGCTGGTTGAGGGACAATGAGGGAAAAATGATGAAAATGGGTAGTGTAGAAAAGAAAATGGATGAGGCATTTGAGCCATTTGACATGAAAACATAAAGAGATTCATTGCAGCTCAAAAGGAAGGTCAACTTATTTGGATTTCATGTCCCCACCTTTCTCCATTTCAAAGTTTCATCATTTTCTCTCTCTCCTTCTGCGATAAAACAACAACCCTCAACCTTTATCACAATTTTTTTTTCTCATCTCTCATTGCTCACAATCTTCCGTATTATTTCCAACCCAATCTCTCGAATTCCCAGCGAAAATGAACAAATCAGACCCATTGGACGATCCATTCTGCAGTGCACACTGTTCACGTTGCAACGCGCATCCAAGACCAGACCTACTGGCGGAACCCTGCTACAGAGCCCCCCAGCCGACTGCAGCACGCCTCCCACCATTCCCGGAGTTCATACTCAAACCACTTTTTCTCTCTCTTTATTTGTAACGTGCTCTCCAGCGTGCCCCCCCTGAAGTTCAACCACTGCCTAGTGACCAACCAATAAATACTCAACATCTCTATCAATAAAATATGGCCAATATTATTTTCCTTCTATTATCTTCTACACTCCCTTTCTCAATTTCTTTCCAGTCTTCTCTCATCTCCTCCCCCTCTTACATGCTTCTTCCGGAAACTCAATAGTCGAAAACCAAGAATACACTAACTAAGATTCATGAGGATATTTATCTACATGCACATATACATGTTTGTTTCTTTATTAATTGGTTTTTTATATTGATAATCGAATAATGATGAATTACAAGAAAAATCCATTAAAAATTTAGAGGAAAAAAAAGGAGTGAAGGAATGGATCAAAGTAAATAAGACACAATGATGGCAATTTTTTAATTTTCTATACAAATTTGTCCTTTCCTTTTACAATTTAAATGTTTAGTCAAAAAATTACCAATACCATTTCCACAACTACCATTTAGCATCACAATAAATATTTATCACCAGCATAAATTTTCATAAATTTTAACTACCATCACAACCATCACTGCCATCTCTACTAATTGTTTTTGTTAGGTTTAGCTTGTTTAATGTTTTTGTTTTTAATTTTCTGTTGCAGTTCTTAAAAAAAAAAAAATAGAATAGGAAAAAAAAAGTATGGTTTGTAAAATTCATAAAATTTATTGTAAAAATCTGGGAATAAAAGAAATTCAGATTTTGTTTTTCTCAGGTATTTGTTTCTAAATCGTTTTTGTTCCCGAAATCGAGAAATTTGTCTTTTCCTGAAATAGAATCCTCTATATGAAATTGTTTCTGTTACCAAAACTGAAACACAAATTTAAAAAATTTATATGTTCTCGAAATAGAAACAAAATTATATGTTCTCCAAATA
The DNA here is from genome assembly GCA_016647705.1 of Eucommia ulmoides. Classification (NCBI taxonomy): domain Eukaryota; kingdom Viridiplantae; phylum Streptophyta; class Magnoliopsida; order Garryales; family Eucommiaceae; genus Eucommia; species Eucommia ulmoides. Next base: position 159,036 of record JAENRU010000232.1, on the reverse strand, counting down.
GAAACAAAATCTGGAAACAGGTGTCTTCTTAGTATCTTTCTTTTTTTTGGTGTGCGTTCATAGATATTTGGAATAAAACTGTTTCAGGGTCAAAATTATGTGTTTATTATCTTCTTTAGTATTTAATTTATGGAAATGAAAAAGATAGAAAAACAAGTTTTATTATGGTATAATCTAGAAAAATGTTTTGATTTTACAGAATATCAAAAGAAAAAGGAATTAGGGAGGAAAATGCTTACACATTGTGGGGGTTTGCCATTGGGTATCCTTGTTTTGGGAGGAATGTTGATGGCAAAAACTACATTTGAAGAATGGGAAAAAGTGTGTGCGAGTATTAAAGGCAGAGGCATTGGACAGCAACAAGAGATAGAAAAGGTGTTGGTTTTAAGTTATTTTGACTTACCCTTTCAGTTGAAACCATGTTTTACTTACTTGAGCACTTTCCCGGGAGGACTCAAAGATAGAAGTGGAGAAATTATGTCATTTGTTGATAGCTGAAGGTTTCATTTTGTCGAGAGACAGAGTTGGAGATGAAACAATGATAGAGGTAGCTGAGCGTTACTTACATGAATTAGAGCAAAAGAGCATGATAAGCTTGCAAGAAGGATGGTCTGATGTTTATAGATGGATGTCCAGGCCTAAATGTTGCCGTCTTCACGATCTTGTGAGAGACCTCTCATTGTCAAAAGCCAAGGAGAAAAACTTGTTTGAGGTCTTTGGAAATGTGGCAAAAAATGATGATGTTGAGCTTGAGCGATCTTTTCCTTCACGTAGACGGGTCATCGCTTGTGGGAACAATGAATCTGAGCAACATGATGGGGGATCTATTGAACTAAAAAAAGGAGTAAGAACTCGAGGCCTCCGATCACTTATCATACATGAGATCGGTGGATACATCCACCCATATAGAACATGGACTAAAGTCTTGGAGGTAGGTAGAATCAATTCCCATTTGGGGAACTTAAAATTGCTCAGAGTTTTAGTTCTTGAAGGGATCCAATTTGAAGGCATAGGTTTATACATTGTCTTACCAGTGAGGAAGATAAATGGAAGGACAAACGGAAGGACCTGGAATACTTCATACATTGTCTTACCAGTGATGGCAATGGAAGCATTACTCTTAATCGCCTTCAACACTTGGAGTTGCGTGTCGAGTATGACTTCAAGTCAGAACAAAATGATCTTGGTCTCCTTCGAAAATTGGTAAGCATTCAGTGCCTCGAGGAGTTGGGCATAATTGGGATTATATGCAAGTTACCAGAGCATCATCATTTTTCCCTCTCTGTATACAGATTAGTGTTAGAGAGATGTGAACTCGAGGAGGACTCGATGAAGACACTGGAGAAACTTCCTAATCTAACCTTCCTCAATTTAGTTGAGAATGCTTTTGTAGAAAAGGAAATGACTTGTTTTGCTGATGGTTTCCCAAAACTCAAAAGTCTAATACTCTATGATTTGGAAAATCTTGAGAAGTGGATAGTGGAGGAAGGAGCCATGCCCTCTCTTCATTTTTTGACAATTTTGAATTGCTCTAAGATTGAAAGAGATTCCTGATGCATTGAGATTTGCCAAACACCTCGAGATAGAGGTAGACGGCGAAAAAATAGATGATATTGTAAAATGTGGAGAAGGTATTTGAGGTGGTGGTCTAGTGGTAGCCTTTCTATCTTCCCCCACAATTGGTTTGGGGTTCGAATTCCACCAAATGCGTGAGTGGATTTGTTAGGCAAGTACTTGGTGAATGCTAGTGGTCACATAACTGGTCAGCATGTCGTTGCATTTGAGAGGATAATTAGAAGGCGAACAAGCAATTGGTATAGTGGTTTTGCTGGGACAGAGTTGGCATGCGACGACACTTTACTGGAGCGTCAAACAAGTGATGGTATATGAAGTATTCGCCAAAGCCTTTTTATGTTGCAGGAAACAATATTCACAAATTGCGTAATTTACTGTGATTGTAAAGCTTTTGTTGAGGATGTGATAATCACTGGTAAGTTCTCAAAAATCTAAAACGAAACAAGCAGCACGGTAAATTACTTACCAAATTCGATGAACAACTTGATAGTTAGGATGACTTCAAAGGGTTGGAACTATTTATTTGTATTTAACAAGTTTGTAGAATTTTCTGATGGTATATTCATGGAATACCTAACTACCCTTAAAAATATTCGAGCACAAAGGTTTGTTGATCTGCCTATCTAACAAACTTTATTTCAAACTCGTATTTTCTAGTAGTTATGTTTGTAATGGACTATGTGCTCTTTCTTTTTTCTTTTTCTTTTTTTATCCTAGTATAGTAAATATTTCTTATTGTATGTGTGTTTTTGAAATTTAAATGAAGAGAATAAGTATATTGTTTGGTAGAAGTAACGTCATTATAATTTAATGTAGAAACGATACATTAGACTTAAAAAAAAATACATAGTTAAACTGTAATTCACCAACGCCAAAATATTATACATTACTTTCATCATCAAACATTTCAATATCTGACCGATATTCAAGTTCCCTTGAGAATCTTATGTAAGTACGCACTTCGTCAACCAAACCTTCTTGGAGACGCTTACGTGTCATCATTTGAAGCTCGTGTCAATGAATTCGAATTTGTATTCGGTTATTTTTTTCGCGGTAGCGATGCAACGCCATCTGAAGATCACGTGACACGTCTATTGGTATTGTTCGGGCCAACTGACATACTATAAGAATATTGTGTTGCCTGCATCTGTCCACACATATATCTGAAAATAGAAAGATTTGTTAAAAAAACTTTGTTAATGATATTAAAAAAAAAAAAAGAAAAAAGAAAAAAAGAAAAAAAGAGAGAGATTAAAGAGGAATAAGAAAGAAAATATAACAATTACAAATTTCATAATGTTTATGATTTAAATATGGATACAAGATTTGTTACTATTTACGCCACCAACACATATATCCGAAAATAGAAAATACACTTGTAAACAAATCATGCAACCATCGTTTACGGCGTCAATGCAAATATCTCCACCCCCCCCCCCCCCCCCCCAAAAAAAAAAAATAAAAAATAAAAAATAAAATTAGCTATTGTTTGGTTGTATGAAATTGAAGTGTCGGAATCAAAATTAGAAATCATCACGTTGAATTTTTTTAGATATTGACATGCACATACTTTGAATTTTAATTCCAAAACTTCAATTCCATGCAACCAAACACTATCTTAAAATTTAAAAGCAGTATGAAATTAAAAAATACAAATAGAAACTAACAATCTTTATAGGGATCCATTTTGAATTTCAATTCATAGCCCGCACATGTAAAAATTAGAAACATAATTCTCATCACAAATAATTGGAAGTAAAAACAAAAAAGCAGAAACACTAGCCAAACATAAACTTAAGAAACTTTAAGGTATTGTACGTTTAAATTAAAATTATGCGGACCGAAGTGAGATTTTGGTAAAACTTCAAGGGTAAAAAGGGTCAACCCCCCACCCGAAAAGATTAAAAGAGAAAAAGGACGAAAAGCTATGGCAGTAGATTGGCCTCGTCTTCCCAAATCTTTTAGCAAGGAAATCTAGGAGGCCAAAATGGTCAAATGACTTGAACTTTCTGGGGTGTTTTTGGTCAATTAACTCTTCTGTTATTTCCACAATCCCATACAATCCCATTATATATGATCTATATCGTTTCAATAACATAAATAAAAGTGCCAATGGAATGGCAATTTCGCAATAATGAGGGAGATTTTGTCCATTTTTATTTGGCATTTTCGTGAATTTTCCACAAGGTTGGGTAATACGGTAATTTCCGATATTTGATGCCATTTTCGTAATTCTTCTTAATCCTTGTCTGCATGTGTCATTTACTATACAGTCGTATAGTAAACAAAATTATTTGCTTTAATTGTCTTTTACCCCTTTTAATTTTATCTTGCTTCATTTTGACCCCTATACATTAGAAATTTATTTTGTACATGAAGTAAACAAAATTATTTCTTTATTTTGTTTTGTCTTTTGAATAGAAAAAAATAAAATAAAAACATAGATTATGATTGTTTTTTCGATTATTATCTTTAAATATTAAATTTAAGTAAAAAGGATGAAAATGAAATATGAACAAATATTAGGGGTAAAAGGCAATAATATTTTTTAAATAAAAAAAAAAAAAAAGTTTTCCTTTTTTAAGGGGTTGTCTGGTGTAGATTTAAGATGTACTTTAAAAGGAAGAATGCAATCAAGTGATGGTATAAAAGCAACTCCAATGGATACTAGCAATTTTGGATGGTCAAATCCCAAAATGGCTAGTTAAATAGTGATTTGACTATCTAAATTTAAGAATGCATTCCAATCTTAACTAGCCATTTTCATCTATTAATTTTTATTTAATTTTTCATCTAAATTTTCATGTAATAAATCTAAGTAACTCTAATTACATTACAATTAGTAAGTTAAAATTTACAAATATTACTATTTGTTTTAAAAGTTAGAATTAAACCTAATTAATCCTAATTACAAATTCACCCCTCCCCCAAATTACAAAACCACCTCTCTTTAATTTCCGAAACCCTCCAAGTCTCAGACAGATAGAAAGACGAAGACAGATAGATCTACGATGGCGACGATTTGCAATGGCGACTGCGACGGCCGACGAAGAGCTACGAGCGACTGGGACGGTGACTGCGAGACAACGATCTTCAGATCTGTAGGGCAAGACGACAACAGATCTGGCCAACGGTAATTTTTCCCGCGAAATTATTTTTGGCTATTGAAAGAAACCTAGCCAAATTTGGCTCTTGTTGAGGGCGTTAGCCATTTTGGTTATTCAAATGGCTATCCCATTGGAGTTCGTTTTCGATGGTTAAATTGGCTGTTAGAAATTTTGGCTACCCCTTTGTCTATCTCATTGGAGATGCTCTAAGTAACCATAGAGAGCTTTTTTTTTTTTTTTTTTTACCATTTTTCCTTTCCTGGATTTATTGCTTTTTCCTTTCTTGTGATTTAACATTGATAATTGTGGGTTGATTTGATTATTCATTGATGTGCTTTGCTGGATGCTGTTGCTACATTGATAGTCACAGAAAGCACTGGAAAGGAAAAAATAAAAAATAAAAATCCAATGTCAATATCATGAAAAAACCCGGGTAAATTGTATTGCTTTAGATGTTTGCTATATAACTTCAACTAGACGAAACAAATAACAATATTATTGGATAAGTAACGGAACGTTTTGCGCTTTCTTAGTTATAGTAGCGTTCTTAGCACATAACCCGCGGGCCCTTTCAGAAGATGAGATCAACCATTCAACGACGACCTCTGGCTCACTTGCCGGTTCAGATGCTGATAGCACCTCCGGCTCATCGGCCTCGGTCTCAGACGAGCTAAGCTCGATCTGCACGACCTGGGGTTCAGCCACAGTCTCTTCGGAATCAGAAGGATTGTACCCCGGCGAATATGACTCAGACATAGAAGATATGAAGGAAAGAAAAGAAGAAGAGAGAAAGGAGTATCGTGCTCTGAGATTGGATGGATCTTTCACGCTACTCTGGCGAAGAAATTAAGTGTATATTTATAGAGGGGTCGAGAAGTTGAACCGTCGCGATGATCGGACGGTTATCAGAGCGTCGATTCATGCTCAATCAACCACGTGTCGCGCATCCGGTCAAGGTGTCAGTCAAACTTTCTAGGGAAGCCATAAGGCGCCTAACTGGGCTAACCTCATCCACCGGGCTGGTCTGTCCTTCCGTGCCGGGTCATCTTAGTCCTGGATCCCTCTCTCCATCAGCCCGGTTATCCGTCCTGGGGTCGACCATCTTGAGGAACCCTCAGCGTCTCATGTCCCACTTCCACGCTAAGGTTTGGGGAGCAACTGATGTGGGTAAAATTAGACATGTTCCACGTGTCAGCCACTCGGACCAAATTCGCCACGTCTGCGGCACCACATCAGCAATGACCTAATTAGCTCGGTGAATGGATAGCCTAGGACGCCCACTCAAGTCGGTTAGAATGGAGCACTCGAATTGCCTAGCAAAAATGTCCTCAGTCGTTGCCGCAACAAGTCAGGTCGGTGCATTCAAACTGAGTTTTCACCTTGGTGCCCCTGGCCGACCTGTTGACCCTAACAGGTTTGGCCCATGGGCTTCTCCACCAACAGTAAAAAGGCACAAGACCTAGGCCCATAGCTCTAACCCGCCGTGTTCTCACGTGGCTGATTTTTTAGCGCTAAACCGAGTTTAAAGCCCTAATCTTGCGGAGGGCTAATCACTCATTTGCCAATAAATAGGAAACTTTGCCAGCATATTTCAGAGGAGAGAGACACACACTATAGATCGCCGAACAGATCGAGGTAACAGTTCTACTCCAAACGACCTGATTTCTTTCCCCCGAGCTCTTACTCTCACGCCGGAGGGGACACGCTGATCAACACCTAATAACCGATGATTCCATGTGGCTAAAAGCACTATATGGATTTACAAATTTATAAGCATGAAAAATAGTAGATAAAAAAATGACTAATAAAATACAAATATAAAATTTAAAATATATAAAATATAATTAAATTGAGTGTTTTACGGCTGAGGAAACCTTCTGCAATGTCAGAAGCACTTGAGGTGGAGATCACAGTGCCTTTTTGAGTCATATACGAACTGGTGGAATTCCAAGTACGATTCATTTCAAAATAATTGTGATTGGTATTTTTAAGTTCAATCATATGATTCAAGTATTTGAAAAATTAGCTTGGAGGAGATATAATTCTTTACATTTGTTGATTGGCATGTGTTGTGGATCGAGAAATGTAAAAGGATATTTTAGAAACTCTATAGAGTGTGTTACACAGAATGAATCTAAAAAGTCTGAGAAGGAAGAGAGAATGATAATCAACCCGTTTGAGAGAGAGAGAGAGGGAGGGAGCACGCTAAGTCTTATAGTCATTGAAACTCAATGTGTGTCCATGGACTTTAATGATAATCTTTTTCTATCTCCGGTGTTATTGTACTCCGCTTTATGTATCAAATGATTTATGAACTCAATTATATATATGTTGATTAACTAAGTGTTGTAATTAATTATCATAGATAACTTAATAAATAGTTTTCACAAACTCCCTCTTATGCGAGCAGGTGGGCACGTCGTTGTCGACATATTCCTATGGGCATCATGTTTCATTCTCTATTCCACAATATCCCTAGGATCCTGAGATTGGTAAACCTTTACTCTAGCCCTACCGTCTCGCTCTTTGAGGGGCTTGCTGGATGTTAATGCTCGGGGTATGGATTGGACTTCATACAATTCATGGGAACCTGTGTTATTGCCTTTGTATCTGACAACTCCTAAATTTGGTGTGTTTGATGGTTGTCTTATCTGATTTTCCGTCAATATCTAATGAGTTGGTTAATTGTCTTTTATCCATTTGTATTTTGACTTTTTTTTTTTCACCTCAACTTTGAAAAAACACCATACTTTATTTTTTTATTTTGTTTCGTATTTTTTATTTTACGAACTAGATCGCCCTAATTTGTTTCTTTACCCACTTTAATAACCTTGAAACCCCTAGAAAATAATTACATAGATCGTAACGTCTTGTTATTTTTTTATTTATCAAATCCTATTTTTTGATTTTTTTTATTTTATTTTTCACATTATATTCTGTTGTTTGTTTTAAAAAAAAATTGATTTACCAAAAAATAAAAATAAAAAAATGAAAATTAGAAAACAAAAGAAAAATATAAACAGTAGAAAATAAAAATATAAAATAAACAATAAAAAAATATTATGTTGCAATGATATTTTTATCAACGAAATATGATGGAGTATGTCTTAAATAACTAAAGTGAAAAAACAAAAATCTGTTAGGTATTATGAAAATGAACGCGTGCTACTAGATTTGGAGTTAAATTCAACTTGTATTTGGAAGCAAAAGCTGAAAGAAAAAATGGAGGAAGGGTGTATGCAATTTCTTAGAATCTTCCTCTCAAATCGCAAGTAAAGAAAGTTTGAAAAGGCCTAGCTAAAACGTAAATTTAATTATTAGTCTCTCAAATTTGGGGTTAGTTTCATTGCAATCCATCCCAATTACTATTTGCACGTATGCTAAAAATGATAAAATGACATATATTTTAATATAAATTCAATTAAATTTTTTTTTTTTTTTTTTTTTATTACTAACCCCTCTTGATTTTTATAAATCTTGTATTATATTTTTAAGAAATTGATTAAATTTCATAAAAAATTATGGATAATTTTTTTTATTTTGCATAGTTATGAGATGCACGTTTGTAAGAACAAATTTGAAAGAAAAAATAATAATTACTTCTTAGGTTATGTTTTGGTAAATGATTTGACAAATTCAAGGGGTTTGTGAAATGAAGAGATTTCAAAATTCTGAATTTTGAAATTCATTCATTTCATAAATTCCTTGTTTGGATAATAGTTTGAGTTAAAGCATTTGAACGTGTAATTTCAACAAATTATGAGAACAAAACAAAACAGAATAGAACAAAATTTATGGGAACAAAAACATAAACCCATCGCCAAATGCCATACTAAACCCAAATCCAAGAACAAATTCAACAAAATCCAAAAACAAATTCAAGAAAAACTCAAATTAAAATCGACTAGATCGTTCGAAATCATTTGTGTTGAAATCGAAATCGTTCGTTCGAAATGGAGTCGAAATTGGAACCCTAAATTGAGATGGCGACGAACCACGAACCCTCAATTGGAACCCTAATCACAGCGACGAACAATGAACCACCGACGAAGACGAAGACGAAGACGAAGTCGAAGCTGAAGATGACGAAGTTGAAGACGATGAACGAAGAAGAAGACGCTGAGATGATGAAGAAGACGAAGCTAAAGACCACGAAGCTAAAGATGACAAATGAAGCTGAAGAAGAGGAAAAAAGGATTTGACAAATTCAGTCTCTCCCAAAAGGATTTTCAAATCCTTCATTTGAGGCTTCAAGGGATTTTTGTGAAATCCACCTCCTCAATATCCAAACAAAACATTTGCTAAAAGAGGATTTTGAAATCCTTTATCCATTTGAAATCCCTTCTAGAAATACCTTACCCAAACACAAGGTCAAGGTTGCAAAAAGAGAGATGGTCGTAGAACATAATTAAAATATCTCAAATTAGTGGAATCCGTTTAATTTTCTTAACAAAGTTTTCGATTGAACCAAATTGAAATCGAATTAGAACATAAGGGACCAATCTCTAAAAACGTCAGGGTCGATTTAAAAATTGACTCAAACTTAAAGGGAGAAAGTTGACAAAAGTACCCCTGTACTATCAGAATTCATCCAATTTTGTGAAAGAAATTTATAATTGGAATAGATTGACACGAAAATAGTACTTGAGGGACCAAATATGCAACTTTACAAACTTCAGGAACCAAATAAACACCCGCTATAAAAGTTAGGGGCCAAAAAGACTGATTTAAAATTAAATATGAAAGGCTTTGCTAAATAATTTGGCCTACAAGTTGCTTAAAAGTCTACCAGAGTCTTCCTTTCTAAATATTTCTAAATATGGGTTTATACCACTCACCTCTCCTATTATTTTGCCTTAAAGCAGATATCTTCTCTGTCATTTTATAAATACCAGTCAATTTCCTTATTATTTTGATCATAGGTCACTTACTTCCTTTACAGATAAAAAATAATAATTTTTTATTGTAATGACAATTTTACCGTTAACTATTTAAAAATGATTAAATAATTAAAAGTAAAGAATTAAATAACCCTTTAAATTTATTATATATAAATTTTCATCATTTATTTTGTTATACTAACATCCCCATTTAAAAAAATAAAATAATAAATAATAATAATATATATATATATATATATATATATAAACCTTTTATTAAACAAAATAACAAAAAAATAAATAAATCTTCCTCTCCCCTCTTTCTCTCTCCCCACCACCAATCCCTCTCTCTCCAGCGATGGCGGTGGACGATGAGAGAATGGGATAGGGTGGAAGGTAAATATAATTATTTTAAAAAATTAAGCTTAAATTTTTTTATTTATTTTTTTCAAATAACAAAAGCTCATTTATATCTTTTAACACAAAAAATAAAAATAAAAAATCGCTCAATAAGGTTGACTAGTATTTATAAAATAACAGGAATGATTTCTGATTTGTGACAAATGAGGTGAGTGATATAAACCCTTCTAAATATATATTTGGCATCTCCATATGCCCAGGTGTCATGTTTCCATATGGCCAAGGTCATTTTATCAACCCACCATTTTTCTTCAAAGTTATTATTAAGTGCTTTTTCATTATTATGCCCATTATTTTTTTATTTTTATTTTTTCATTTCAAGAACTTGCAATGACACAAAATTTTTAGTGTTGAATTTATAAAGTGTTAAATATATTTATTTTTAATTTTAAAAAACTATCTTGGTACAAATTTTTGTCCTCAAAATAATTTTTACAATTTTATTTTTCTAAAATATTCTCTCTACACAATTTGTTGTCTCAATTTTTTATAAATTTAGTATTATCGCTATCTATCTATCTATCTATAAATTGCAATATTTTATAGAATTGATGTGGAATGGTAATTATGATAAATAGATGTTTATTGGTTTTAAGTGAAAAGTGTTAAAAGAATTAAGTAAATCACATATCACTTAATTTGATAAATATTTAATACATTTAATTTTAAGTATTTAATTGTATTATGAAACGCGCTTCTAACAGTGATGTAACATGAATAAACACAACTTCATCTATCCACTTCAATCAGACTAGTTTTTTTTTTTAGCCTTGTGCTTAGGCTCTCTAGGGGTGTGTACCTTGCAAAAAGTTGCCTTGCCTAAGGTTAGCGAGGCGCAGGAGGTGATTCTTTACACGCCATGGTCATATACACACTCTCTTTCGTGAGAGTGAAGAGTTCAAAACTTGGCGTATTCGAGGTTATTGTGATTAAAAAGTATAATGTTATTTAATTGATCCTCACATGTCGCTAAGCGGCTTCCATCCCCTTTCCCATTAGGAGTGGGGTCAGGGCTGGCAAAACAGGTATTTACACGATGACACGACACGAGACCGACACGAAATTATCAGGTCTAGGTTTTGCTTATCAGGTATCAGGTTGTTATCGTATCAGACCCGATAACCTGATAAGAAATAATGCAGGTTATCAGGTTGACCTGATAACCCATTAGGTTACACGATAAGACACAATAAGAATTTCGTGTATTCAGGTTACACGATAACCTGAGATCTAATAGGTTACCCGTTAATTTAATAAATTATTTTTATACCCCCAAATTATCAAATATTATAATTCAGTACCTAATATATATATTCACATTTTCCTAACCCTACTAATTTAGTCAACTTAACAGGTTAACAGGTTATTAACGTGTAATGGGTTAACGTGTAATGGGTAGGTTAATATGTAATGGAAACCTATCAGGTCTTATCATGTCGTGTTTACCTGATAGGTTTCGTGTCATCGTGTGACACGAAAAAGTATCGTGTCGTGTCGTGTTGATACGATAATTTTCGTGTCATGTTCGTATTTGGGTCTTATCGTGTTTCGTGTTATCGTGTAATGACCTATTATATGACCTGTTACCTGTTTTGTCAGCCCTAAATGGGGGTAGATTATTGCCTGTAAATAAAAAAGAAATACATTAGAAAAAAACAAAAAGGAAGGAACAATGAAATTTCATAGATTCTTCTTCTCTTCCCCACAAATAATAATTTAGGAGAAACAAAAAGGGACTCTTCACATAAGGATCACGTTGGATCACCTTTAGGTTATTATTTTGATGGAGACAAAGTAAAGAATGAAGACTGATTTGAAATAAGACTCAAAGGTGAAGGACTTGCTAAACAATTTGGTCTACAAGTTGTTACAAAGTATAATACTCTGAAATTGCAAACCTTCTTCTTTTCTAAATTATTTATTTGAATACCAACTCTTTTCTTTTGCCACAAATCATTTCCATACACCTACTTGGTATTATTTTATTGTCACCCAATCATTTCCATATTGTATCATATACTATATGAAACCACCGTCCAAAATAAAATATCTCTCCAATCTTTTTATTCCTATCAAATTAATTATCAATTTTTTTTCTGTTATTAATATTATGACCTTGGATGTTTTATGAACTAATCACTCATAATATATATTTTTAATTTGAATATTTTGATGTTATAATTTTAATTCTTGATTTACATATAACATAAAACATATAACATTTTTTAAAAGATAAATTTTTCATATAAATTAGAGAAGGAGTATCTTTAAAGATTTTAATTGATTTTGTCTAAAAATTATTCATATAATTTTTTCAATATTTTTGTAGTGACGTCAGACAACCTCATAATCCTTGGGTTCTTGTTTGGGTTGTCTTGTTTGTCAGGTCTACCTAAATATAAGAGTTGTCCCAAGAGGGTTTTTCATGTCGTCTCCATATCGCCCACCGCTAGGGTTTTTGGGGTCGGTCAGTGGAGTTCGTCTCAATGTCCTGGTCGATCACTCTAGCCTGCTTGGTTAAAACCTCGTAGGGTCGGATAGGCCATGCCCAATCCTTTTATGTAGAGTTTTGTAGATTTCACACTTTATTCGTCGTATAAGTCAAATGGCTCAATTTGTAGATTGGTAGAAATCTACTCAACGTAAGAAACAGGTAACAGAGAAAGGATCTTGGCCTCCTGGGCACTTTATTAGACCTTCCCCGCTCCCTTGTCGCTTTTCTTTTTCTTTAATTCTGGCTTCTTCCAACCAGGCCTATTGTAGTTTGTGAGTATGATATGCCAAAAAACAGTCAAACAACTTGTGTAAATCGTGAAAAATCCATTGTAGAAGATCGAACAAAGTAGAGAGTGTTTGCAACTTGGGTTCATAATTTGACGGCCTCCTCTACTCACCGCCCCCCTTAAAAGGGTAGGCTCAGGGTATTGGGTGTGCCCGAGTACAAGGAGGGCTTTTCAGACCGTTGCTGAGCCAGACACGCCGAGCGGCCAAGGCCATTTGGTTAGATGAGTGCGTCCCAGCTTGCTAGTCACAATCTCCTTCCTGCTCATCTGTCAGTCAGGATAGTCGATGTAGATGTCGGCCTACATATAGATAGAGATGTTCGTGACAAATAGCCGCAAATATGTAGATCTAAGGCGGATCTGAGCAAATCTGTCGTGAATATGTCTAATATAAATATATACACACACATATATGTATATATATATATATATATATATATATAGAGAGAGAGAGAGAGAGAGAGAGAGAGAGAGAGAGAAGGAAGAAGAAGGAGAAAATGAGAGGTGGGGGCAATGGAGACGGCAAGAGGTGAGTACATATTTTAGAAAATAAAAAGGATAAAAAATTAAAATTATTTAAAAAAAGACAAAATAATAAGTTTCAAACTATTTATTTTAAATTAGAAATGAAGTTTTGTTGGAAAGGGGTAATATTTGGATAGTCACAGAACTAAAATAAGTCCTGTTTGATAAAATAATTAAGTATTTAAAACGGAATGGAATAAGTACTTATCAAATTAAATATATCTGATAATAAAATTAAGTAATCACTTAAAAAATAAGTATCACTTAACGAATTTTTCACTTATCACTTAATTTTTTAGTACTTATCACTTAATATCAAAGAATACATAATTATCACAACCAACATTTTATATCAATACTATAAAATCTCGCAAAATAAAAGTTATATATAAAAAATTATATATGAAGAAAACATTAAATTGAGAAAATATAAAAAGAGAGAATTGTAAAGAGAGAATATTTTAGAACCAAAAAAAGTTGTAAAAAAAAGTAGGAATAAAAAATGGGACGCTAACCAAGAAGTCCTAAAAGTTGGTGGAAACTACCAATCAAATCTGCTATTCTTTTCATGCACCAGCAGCGCATTTTGTGTTTTTTCTGACCAAAATGTCCTTCCTATGTAATTTTGAATGCTAGCTTCAAAACACATGAATTTTTTCGTAGTTTCTAATGTTGTAAAATTAATATTTATACATTGTATAAATCAGTAAAATATCATATTTTTTTACGATATGCTAATCATATTTTTTGGACGTATGAATCGTATTACGCATGAATGTTACATGTAACACCCAATATAATACTATCTAATATTGCCAAAATTCATAAACATATTTTTAATGGATGTCCCATATAACATTTATAATCAATAATTATATTAAAACATATTTTCAATGGATGATATATGTAACATTTATATCAATAATATTTTTAGTTGATATTACATGTAAAACATATTTTTACGTAGATGTTACATGTAACATTTATATTTCAGAGAATATAACATGTAACATTAATGCGATTTTCGATTTCTCTCACTAATACAGACCCACATTATCACATATTCACATTTCTCTTACTATAATTCAAGGGGATGTTACATGTAACATTAACACAGACCCACTTTTTCTCACGACAAATTCTCTCTTCTCTCTGCATCTAAGTAAACAAACTGCAAATTATAGGGTGCAATGTGTAAATAGTTAAAAATGAACTTGAAAGCCTTTAACACCCACATCACCATTTCTCTCTCTCTAAACAAAGAAAATCTCAATAGATTGAAATAGAACATAAATAAGGTGACAACGTCCATTGAAATGCTCGGATCTGGGCTACGAAGGTGATAGAGAAGCCGAATTTGGATGACGACGGTGGGGAAGATGTTGGTGACAATAGGAAAGGCGTCAGATCTGGACGGAGATAGCGGAAGTGCATCGGGATAGTGACAGCGGCGAATCTGGGTTGCGAAAGGATTGGCGACGGTAGCAAGGCAATACTCGCGCGAAATCACGGAAATGACATTTAGGTAATCTCATCGCCGATCATTTTTTAAAAAGGGACTAATCAGTGCAAGAAATCACCGGCATAAGAGTTTTTTGTGCAAGAAAAGTAGGTGGATTTTATTGGTAGATTACTATTAATAATAGGTCTAACTGGTAATTTTTCCATAAAAATTGTACAAAAATATTCATTTTGAAGTTAATAGTATTAAAAAATTGAATACTTAATATATTTAGTACTCAATAAATTCAACACTTATAAATTTAATACTTAAAATTCATCACTCGGCACTTAAATTAATCCAAAAGAAAACAAATAATTGATGATAATTGCAGGTTGTTTCCCATTCACTACCACCTCTCCGCCATTCACGCTACAACGCTACCGCCCTCGCCTTCCCACCACTCCTCGCCCCTCTGACGACCTCTCTGTCGCCCCTCTACCGCTTTTGCCACTGTTGATTTGAATCACATCCAAAAGAAAAAAAACAAAAAAAAAAAAAACTCACTAAAAGACAAATCAAAGCAATCGAACGATGGGTAAAGGGTCTTTTCTATAACTATTTTTATAAGTAACGATTTGCCCCTGCTAATTTGTAATAGTTTGCAGCTGATTTATAGCTTCCAATTTCTTTGGTCTCAAGCTTTGTGGAAACCGTAATTAAGAAGCTAAGGTGGCGTTTGGTAACCGTTTCTGTTTCCATTCCAACAGTGGGATGAGAATTGGATGAGATGGGATGGGATGGGAATTTTGTTTTCTTTTTGGGAATAGAATCGCGTTTGGTAACGATAATTTTTTTTTTGTTTTGGGAAGGGAATTGTGTTTGGTAACCATTTTATCCTAAAATCTTTTTTTTTTTTTTTTCTATTGTGGCCTGACGGCGGTGCGCCGTCGCCGGTGCGCCGTCGCCGGTGGCCAGCGGTGCTCCGGTGCCGGCGACGGCAGTGCTCCTGCGTCGGAGACGGCAGTGGCCCCCGCCGGCGATGACCGGACAGCGGTGGCACCGGTGACGCCGGCCGGAAGACAATGGCGCCGTCGCCGGCGACGGCCGGAAGTGGCCGGAAAATTTCCGGCCGGCCGGTGGCCGGCGACGGCGGCGGCGGAAGGCGGCGGTGGCGGCGGGCTATGGTCGGCCGGTAGGTGAATAGTAACCATATGTTTTGGGAATGGAATGGGAATAATGAGAAATAACTTTTTTTTGTTTCTCATTTCTTAAGAAAAAAGTGGGCACAATTCTCAAATGGGAATGAAATGGAAACGGAAACAAAAATTACCAAACGCTATTCCTAAACAGAATTCCCAAAAATCTGGGAATGAAATGAGAATTTTTGGGATGGGATGGGTTACCAAACGGGGCCTAAATTAGCTCGTGAGCTTTGTGTGATTGTTGCCATGGTTCTATGGACTTTTGATCTATTCCAAATCACTACGAAGAAAACTTCAAGACAAGATTGAGCATTTTGTGATGAGAAAAGCATCTGCAATGTTATGGAAGCACTTGAGGTGGAGATCGCAATGTCTTTTTGAGTCATATATGAAACTAGTAGAATTCCAGGTACGATTCATTTCAATGTAATGGGTAGATGATTGGGATTTTTTGAAGTCAATCATATGATTCAAGTATTTGTCACTCTTCATTGGTGGGAATTAAGCATCTTCGTAAGTGAATTCGAGGATTGAAGTATTCACTAACGGTGAGAAGATAAAATAATTTGTGAAAAAAAAAAAAAAAAAATTAGAGAAGAGAACATGAACATAATAATAATATTAAAAAATAATAAAATAATAAATAAGCTTTAAGGGAACATTTGTAAGCTAAAGATTTGAAGAATTAGTTGGAGCAGATATAATTCCTTACATTTATTGATTTGGGATTTGGGTGTGTTGAGTATCGAAAAATTTAGAGTGATTTTTTAGTAAATGTATAGAGGACGCTACACAAAATGGACCTAAAAGGTCGGAGAAGGAAGAGAGAACGACCATCAACTCGTCTAAGAGATAGAACACTAAGTCTCGCAGTCGTCGAAACTGGTCGTGTGACCCTGGACTTTTGGACTGAAAAATTGTTAAGGCATAATGATTATCTTTTATATATATATATATATCCGTAAGGTTTGTGTTCTTGCACTTTGCTTTCTACATCGGTCAAATGATTTCTAAACTCAATTATATATATTGTTGATTAGCTAATTTAGAGTCATAATTAATTATCATAAATAACTTAATAAATAATTTTCACATTTAGCATATGTCTGAGGTCAACTCAATTCCACTGATTGGTAAACTGTCTCTTATGTGAGAGCAAATATGGGCATGTGGTCAACACATCCCTGCAGGTATCGTGTTCCATTCTCCATTTTCCAATCTCCATAGAATCTTGAGATTGGTAAGCGCTTACTGTGACCCTTCTCTCTGAGGGGCATGCTGTGTGTTAATGCTTTGTGTACGGATTGGACTTCATACGGTTTATGGGAGCATATGTGATTGTATTTTTCTCACAAGACTCCTAAATTGTGGGTCATAGTGTGATGGAGACACTCGTTTGATCTGGTTTTCTGTCAATATGTAACGAGTAGGTTAATTGCCTTTTATCCATTTTTTTTGTCACCTCAACTTTAAAAAACCTACATTTTACCCACTTCCACAAAATATAAATTGAAAAATTAAATTTTTCTTCCTTAACTTTAAGGAATATATTAAAAAAAAAAAATGGTGAAAGTATCCCATCGATTTAGGTTTCTCTCTCATTTTTAGGAAAAATCGTTCTTCAAAAAATGTTATAGTGATTAAATGACGAAAATATCTCAATTAGAAGGCGATATGCACGACCTCTTTCCACAAAAAATAATTAGCAAAGTTTTTGATTTACTTAATTGAAATAAGTGTGAAACTTGAGGGATAAATGTGAAATTTTACAAAACTCAGAGTCTACATCCCCCCCCTACTTAGGGACCAAGTTCCAATTTATGATTTTTGACTTCAAATAAAGGGTTAATTTTTGTTTTTCCAAGTTCCAAATTAATTTTCAGGTTAGCATTGGTCCACCTCCTGATTAGAATTTTTAAGTTGAAATAAATTTTTGATTTGAAATAAAAACACTTTCATTTCCATTTCTTTCATCTTATTTTCAGTCAACCGCGCTAGTAGTCTCTCTCTCTTTAATTTTGCAAAACAATTTACCGCATCACTTCTACTTCTAATTTTTAACACGTTTTTTAATTTTAAAAAAATTGGTTTTTAGGAATTTTCAAAACCCAAACAAAACAAATTTTCACAATTCTTAAAATTATTTCTTGATTTTTTTCTTTTTAATTTACCCTCTCTCTCTCTCTCTCTCTCTCTCTCTCTCTCTCGAATTTTCCAAATTCGGAAAATTGCAGATCTGGTTCGATTTGTTCCATATTTGTATCAACTTTATTTTAATTTGTGTCCTTGTTGATTTTGGTGGAGTTTTGTATATTAATTTGTGATTGTTCTTGTTTGACGGTAGTTTTTTGTCTCTACCTTTTGATGTTCTCAAAAGATATATAAATCAGATTTGGATTTTCGCCTCAACCTTTTGATGTTCACCACTGTCATTCGGCGTGAGTTTTGTTTTCATGTGAATGTTTATGCCGATGTGTGTTTTAGTGAATGTTCATGTGGTTTGGTGAAAATGTTGACACCATTGTTTCCCGTTAATCTTAGTTTTTTCAATGTTTTTTATTTGTTTTTGAATATGTCTTCGAATTTTTTAGATTTGCAAAATTTCAGATCAAGAAACATACCTCGACATTTTAAATCTATTTTGATTTGTTGGTTGATTTTGGTTGTGTTTCTGTTTATTCATTGTGAGTGAAGTAGTTACATTAACGTTTACAATTAAAATTAAAACACAACATATTAATATTAATTACTACTGAAATTCGATAATTTTTGCATGCTCTAACAACAAGAATATTCACAAATCTTCATCATTAATTTCAAGGTTTAAAATGGACGAACATCACACTAGATAAAAACGTTAAAATTCTACACACAATGATATGCAATATTCACACAAATCATATGAATGTTCACATATTCCTATATTTTACAGAATAACATTTTTTGTAAATTTGAAAAAAATGATGGTCAAAGAATTAGGACTATGTTCTAAAACACTTTGGAGACCGAAAATTTAATTAAAATAATTAGAAGTCTATTTTTATAATTTCTATATTTTTGAGGACTAAATAATAAAATTTCACTATAAAAATTGATATTTTTTTTTGGGCAAAAAAAAGATAACAACACAGACTAGTAATCAGGCGGAACGCTCGCAACGTGCATATCCGCAATCAACAATCTCTCAAAGAGGTTCTGCAATCAACAATCAACTATAAAAAATTACCAAACTTATCTTAACTGTCAAATGGGTGCCTTTGCACATGATTGTTTTAAAATTTAAAATAAATAAATAAATGATTCTTAGAAGGTTACAGCTTAGCCACCGCTTTAATTAAAGGAAAAATTACCGGTTGAATCCATTATTAGCCTTAATCTACCAATAAAATCAGCTTATGTTTTACAGAACAACGCAGTCCCTTGCCAGATTTATTGTGCACCGATCAATCCCAAATTCGAGTACCGTACAATTTTCGGTGACTGATTTGCCCTCCCGTTGTACGCGAAAACGATTTTCATTTTTCAATCCTGTTTTTTAGTTGTGAAAACATACTATAAATACCAAATCATTACGTTTTTCCTAATATACGTTTCATTTCGAATTTCAAAATCAAGAAATCGTCGTAGATGTAGAGAGAGACGATTGAAGTAGAACAGCTATGGAAAGGCAATTGATGAATCATTCTGAGCCGATCAACAACAAGTAACACACATCCTCATTTGATATATGCCAATCATAGTGATTTTTAGGGACATATTGATTATCAAGTTAGGGTTTTTCGACAGTAACGCGTACAAAGATCTAGTTTTTGGTTGATGAAGTTCTTGTTGTCGAACATACGTGTATGAAAATGCTTTACGAACGCATGATAAAGTGTTCTTAGTTGTTGATCGACATACATAGGAGTTTTTGGATCGAAATGTAATGCAGTACAATAACACACATGACATTGTACATATAGTGAGTTACATGTAACATAAGCACAATTGTGTGTTGATGTACATAACGTTATACGTATAGCGTGTTGCATTCTTGATGGCGTGTTACATTTTTTAACAAGGAAAAGGTGTATATTACATGTAACATAAATATAATTGTGTGTTCATGCACATAACAGCGCACGCATAGCGTGTTACATTCATATAGAGTGTTACATTTTTTTAACAAAGAAGATACATGTTACATGCAACATAAGCATAATTATGTGCTGATACACATAACGTTTGTACGTATAGCATGTTACATGTAACGCAAGCATAATTGTGTGCTGATAAACATTACGTTTGTACATATAGCGTGTTACATTATTAGGAAGTATTACATTTTAACAGAAAAGGGCCGTGTTACATGTAACATAAGCATAACTGTGTGCTGATACACATAACGTTTGTATATATATCGTGTTACATTCTTAGGCCGTGTTACATTTTAACGGGAAAGAGGTCTATTACATGTAACAATAAACATAAATGTGCCTTGATATTACATTGTAACATCATTTTTTTAGGACGGAGGCGTGTTACATGTAATACAGGTACTCCACGGTGTGAATATATAGTGATATTAGATGTAACATTTTTTATTTTGCAAAAAAATAGGGGGATCATGTGTTCTGATAGTTATTGGTATGTCAGCAAGGGTCATTTTTTGATTGCATGCATGTCTAATTACGAGGGGGTGAATGCAGTTTTGAGGATTTCCAACAACAACAACATTAGCGATTTGTGTAACAAGATTGTAAGCAAATGACCAAAACTAGCTAAGTCAAAATTTGACTTGTCATATGCATTGCGTGGCCATTCCAACTGCATGCTTGCTGACCAAAGTGACTTTGAGGAGATAATATTGCTAACAGCGCATCAGAACATTGAGTTGTTGGATATATGCATCCAGAGAAGACTGAACGATTCTAGCAGATCGAATGTTGCATCAACGAGTGCCACTGCACTGTTAAACAGTGGCGGAGACAGCGAAGATGAACTTGACTATATAGGTAGTTACGGCAACATTTTGCAGCGGAGTAATGACAGGGTATTATTGTCATCTCAATGGGCTAATGGGATCCAAGAGGAGGGTAAAAAATTCAGAAGCGGAACAAGTGAATTCCGGGATATATTAAAAAAATATGCAATTGAGATTGGATTCAATTTCTATTATTTAAAAAACGACAAAGTGCGCGTGACAACTGCATGTGCTCTTAGGGAGGAAAAGAAATGCCCATGGTTTGTGCACGTACGTGTAATGCGGGAAAATGGTATATTCTACATCCAGAATCTGGTAAACAAACACACATGTGGGTCTGCTTTCCGCAAAAACAAAAACAAACAAATGAGCTCGGTGATTGTTTCCGGTTGTTTGATCGATGACGTATGGACAAACTCGAAAACGCGCCCTGTTGATGTAGTTGACAATTTCAATAGGCAATATGGTATTGAGATCTCGTATCGCAACGCGTGGCTTGGTGTAGAAAAGGCCAGAAACAGTGTGTTTGGGGATTATTCAATATCGTACAACCAATTACGATGGTATGTTGATAAATGTAGACAGACGAACCCGGGAGTCCTGTTACACTCGATTATGATGAGGACACAGGACATTTCAGACGCCTGTTTATCGCATTCGAAGCATGTATTCATGGTTTCCACTTCTGCCGACCAATGGTGTTCCTTAATGGAACATTTCTTACCGGCCAATATAAAGGGAATTTATTAGCTGCGACGACAAAAGATGGCAACCAAGGTAATGTCAGTAAATGATTTTTCATATTTAGTGTATAGTACATCATTTTTTCCGCTGACACTAAAAAACTAAAATGTATATTACATGTAACAAATATATCATATGTGTTTATTGATTGAAGATTTTTTGTGATTGGGTTGTTTTTGCAGGGATGTTCCCAATTGCATTTGCGATTGTGGATGCAGAAAATGATGAGAATTGGAATTGGTTTTTATATGAATTTAGAAAGATCATTGCGGCGGATCTTGTGATAACGTTTATTTCAGATCGTCATAATAGTATATTAGAGGGAGTACATAATGTATTCCCATATTACTACCATGCATATTGCCTATTGCATTTAAAGATGAATCTGAGGGCTACAATGGCTGGGAGAAACATTGAACTCAAGGAATTAATGATTCAAAAATTGAACGGGTTGGCGTACGCACACACACCGGAAGTTTATAAAATGTTGTATGATCAGATAATGTATGAAGGCGGAGAAAAAGTTCAGCGATTGATGCATGATCTATCTACAATGAAATTCAGTAACGTTTTTTTGGGGGAAAACATTACGGTGAAATGACATCAAACATGGCAGAATGTTTCAACTCTTGGATAAGTGAATATCGTCATTTGCCTACAATATTGTTGATTGACAAAATTAGAATACGGTGGATGGACCTAATGTCCGGTAGGAGACAAGAATAAAAAAATATGGATGGATATAATATCATTTTGGGATAACAAATTGTGCGAGTTGATTAATGAAGGAAGAACATGGAATATCAGCTCATCTGGTGATGGCTGCTCATCTGGTGATGGCTGTTATGAGATTCATTCATCCTCATCAGCGCTAGTTGATACGATGGGACGATCATGCTCGTGTAGACAATGGAAAATAAAGGGGTTCCCTTGTGTACACGGTTGTGCAGCGATTAACAAGAGCGGCTTGCCGGCAAATGATTACATAGAAGATTACTTCAACGTCAAATTTTACCGTGAGACCTATTCGAGAGGAATATATGCAATCCCGACAATCTAATGACCTAAGTGGGTTGAGAGCGAAGCAATTATATTACCACCATTGTCAAAGAAGCAACCGGGTCGGCCGAAGAAAGTAAGAATACCGTCAAGGGGTGAGATAAAAGAAAGAAAGTGTGGGAGATGTGGAAAAATTGGAAGACACAACAGGAAGACATGCAAAGACCCGTTGGCATAAGACTGAGTATATCAAGAGGTTATGTTTTTAGATTCGAGAGGCGACGGTTGAATTTCATTTTTTTTTTAACAAAACACAGATTTTGGCATATCTAGTAATTGACATTTGTATTCAACAATGGAACAATAAATATTTTTTTTTTGCATTCCATATTTTTTGTAATTGTGTTTTTTGGCGAAGTTCTTGATGATTTTTTCAACACAACAATAATGGATTTGTTACATGTCACATTATCATTTTTTAGTTAAACGTTTTCTTTTCTTTTTATTTTTTTATTTTTTATTGTGGCAGATGCTAAATGTAACTAACCTTTTATTTTCATACAAAATAATGTTACATACAATAGGGACTCAGCACCAAATGTTACATGTAACAATATTACATTTTTTTGTTACATATTGTACAGGTCACATAAGTAAATGTGTAACCCAGGATTACACCCCAAAATTAAACCGCCATTTGATAACTTGTCAGAGAAAAGATGTTTTTTTTTTTTTTTTTTTTTTTTTTTTTTTTTTTTTGAAATAATGGGTTTTGGTATTCACGTCTCATTAGCATAACTAGTCCTTAGTTTTGGAAAGGAGAACCTTCCATATTCCCTAAACGATTGAACCCTAACAATCTGCAACGCCATCGCCTATCATTGCCGGTCTCATAACCTTGATTTTTGTATCAATTACTTCACAATGGTGTCTACACGGCAAAATATTATCACTAAGAACCCCAATACTATGGACAATCCCGTCAACCTTTCCGACGAAGGTAAGATTGATGCAATTTTGGATGACGATCTCAACTGTTTCGGCGTAGAAATCAGACGATAGGTCTTAGTTTAATCGTTTGGACTCGTAGTTTATGGTATGCAACCGTATATTGAACCTTTAGGAGTGGCAATTTTTAGTTATCATTTGTGCGTGATAGAGTCCTGTTTTGCATATTGCTTTTTGTGATTTCTACAAATGATACTGCGATTTGTTTAGTGCAGTTGTATATGTCCAGTGATTTCGCCATACAAGTACGTCAACATGATATGGATCGATTTTCTTCGTGCACAGTTATGTGATTTTAGCCGTACATCATGATTTACTTGGTGTGGTGACAATACGCCAGTCACAAATCTCATATTTTTGGTGCAAATCGTTTTTTACCGGATTTTTGAACTAGTTCTTCAGCTATTGTCGATGTTTTTTCATAATTTCTGCGCACAAATGTTACATGTAACATTTCAGTTTATTACTGGTTGTGTGCTCAAAATTTTGTCGGTGTTTTATAAGTTGTTCACAGATGTTACATGTAACATTTTCAGTATTCTTATCTTATTGTGTACAAAATTTTTTGATTTAGCTGTTGTGAAATATAACATCAATACATGAAATGTAATATTAATGTACTTTTTCATTTTTGTCGATGTTTCAAATTTTGTTCACAGATGTTACATGTAACATTTTTAGTTTATTACTGGTTGTGTACCATTTTCAGTTTATTGCTGGTTGTGTGCTCAAAATTTGACGATGTTTTATAAGTTGTTCACAATTGTTACATGTAACATTTTTCAGTATTCTTATCATATTGTGTACAAATTTTTTGATTTAGCTGTTGTGAAAATGTAACATCAATACATGAAATGTAACATTAACGTACTTTTTCATTTTTATCGATGTTTTCAAAATTTGTTCACAGATGTTACATGTAATATTTTCAGCTATTCTGGTTCTGTATACAAAAAGTTTGATCACATGTTGTTGGAAAGAGATTTGCAGTGCAGGAAATGTAATATTTTTTGTTGTGGGGCTTTACGCATTAATATATATATTTCGCAGATGACACATTACCTGCTAGTGATGCTCATCACAACACAGTATCGGCTGTTGATGCTTATGAAGTGCACCGTGGAGATGATATTGAGGATGGTAAAAAAAAAAAAACGTTTTTACACCATTCTTATTTGCTTTATTTTTAGAATTTGGAAAATTTTTTAGTATCTATTGATTTATGTGCCAATAGCGTCAACAAGCAAACAAGGAGTAGCGACAATTGGCCAAGCCCCATCAAGACTGATCAAATACCGATGTAAGCTTTCACAGGTCTCATCAGTCATCTATGAATTACAACTAGGTGATGAACATATATTTTATTTACGTCACACCCCCTTTTGGAACACCATGAAAGCACTGATGAATGATCAAGATGACAAGGTTTCAGCCCATCGAATCAACAGTCTGATAGTGAATATTATCCGGTGCTATCATCCGGAAAAAAAGGCATTCAAATTGGGGCCACGTTTTGTGGAGTTCACAAGCAATAATGTGCAACTTATTTTTGGTTTCCCACATGGTGAAGTACAACTGCCCGGTAGGTACGCAAAGAAGCAAGATTGTGTATTCTTAGCGCGTCAAGGTTTGAACACGAACAAGGTAAGTGTTGTATAGTTAAAGCAAATGTTACATGCTGCCATCAGACACCAAGACGAAGAATGTGTGAATGATGTTGTTCGAAAACTGTGTCTTCTTTTGTTGACAACCTGCTTCTTCAGTAATAAGGGGCAGTATGTTCGAGTATCAGACCTGAACATTGTCGAGGATTTGGATGTTATGGAAACTTACAAATGGGCTGATGCCATTAATTCAAATTTGATGTCCTCAATTGAATGTGGGTATCAGAGACCGAGCTCTGTAATTGGATGTGTCATTGCTTTGCAGGTAATAAAACCTTGCTAATTTTCAGTAGTAATTGTGCATAATATATAACTTTTTCTACAAAATGTTTTATGTTGTTTTTCCAGTTTTGATTGTGCGAACACTCAAGGTTGATCCCACCAATGGCATCAAAGATGGTTGCAGTCCCTCATTTTTTAAAATGGGATATGATGGCGTTAACATCGGTTGCTTCCGGACTAGATTTGCTGAATTTAACTGCTGATCAGGTGTGTGTTTTTCCCCTAAATTTTTGAAACGGGACATGACGACATCGATGTCAGCCGACCCTGGATTGCACAATTTAACTGCATACCAGGTGGTTTTTTTTTTTTTTTTTGTTAAATGTAACAGAATTTGTGTTACAATAAAAACAGGGTATAAAATGTTACATATAACACATTTTTTTTTTTTTTCTGGGGTGGGGTGGGGTGGGGGGATGTTTTAGTGTATTTCTGATACATAACATTGTTTTTGCACTTTTTTATTGATGAGTTTAGGTTATTCGGGGACTAACATCAGAACTAGTGTCAGAGCTCAGGGCAGGTGTTGTACTACCTATGCATAGTGACACAGAGACTAGTTCATCTAATACCAGTGCTAAGATTAAGGGAGAAGAGGAGGTGTCTGTTGTTGACGATATGTCGTCCTTTGATTTGTTAATATCACAGCCATTTGGTGACGACGTTGTTAAATTTTGTGGAGCTTCACAAAATTTAACAAAGCTTGTCGAAAGCAATCAGAAACTATTACGCAAGGTTGATAAAGTGACGACGAAGTGCAAGAAGATCAAGAGAAGAATGACAAAAGAAATTCAGCATTTGAAAGGTCAGATAGAGTGGATCGGTGATGAGAAAAACCAATTGCAGGCTGAGATAGATAGATTCATGGAAGAGAAAAAGAACACAGACGAGAAGTTGGTTGAAGTTGAAGTTCACAATGTTACGCAACAAGAGAGGATGGTGGAAAAGCTTGAAGAAGCTGTTGTGCATTCGGTAACGCAGACAGTAGAGAAAGATAGGGAACATACTGAAAAAATGTCTGGTCTGACAAAGTTTTATCGGTGTGAGCTTGAAGACAGAGACAATGTGATTGTCAGGCAAGCATCAATCATTGCTGCCTACAATTCACCGCCAAGGACGTCAATTCCAGCAAAACCGAAGCTTAGGCGCAGTACGCGTTTAATGGCTGAAACCAAGACACCAACATCGCTTGTAAAAAACGTCAAGAGTCGCGTGAGGACACAGAAGACTGATGATGACTCAGTCCACAAATACGATGTACCTGTCAAGAAACCGCGACGATTGAAGAAAAAGTATGATGTACCAGTCCATGATGTTATGAAGAGCAATGAGCAAAGTACATTGGTCCAAAACGACGATGAACCTCAAGAATTGCCTCCACGCAACAGCTCCGTTGCAAAAATGATTGCAGACGATGATTGGGACAAACTCAATCTGATTATACGGGAGGATGGATGTGAGTAAGTTTAAGTGTCAAATATGCTATTCTTTGAAACAATGGACATTAGATGTACATCATTTTTGTTTTATTTTTTAAATTTATTATTGTAGAGCATTTGTTTGGGGAGCAGAATGGGTGTTCGCTCAAGTATCCATCATTGATTTGATTGGGTTGATGTGGAAGACTCAACTCTCAAATATTGTGAGTCACTTATTGTTATAACAGGAGACGAAATGTTACATGTAACATTTCATTTTTGCGATGTTACATGTAACTTTCAGGTGTAATGTTACATGTAACATTTTAATAGTTACATCTCGTGATTTTTGCGTCAATGTTACATGTAACATTTTTTACAAGCCTATATATGTATGTTACATGTAACATGCAACATGCCGGTCATGTTACTTACACTTTTTTTTTTTTTTTTGAAATATACAAGTGATTATAACATTATGTTGGTGATTAATAAAACGTTTTTTAGGTCATCAATGGATGTATGGAGATGATGTCTCTTGATCAAGAAAAAGTTGCAAGTGATTTAAAAGGGATTGGTCATGATTTGCCAAATCGGTCATATTTCATCAATAGTTGTTGTTGGGTAATCAAACTGTTACATTTTTTTTTTTTTTTACATTTTAAATGTGTTTTTTTTTTTTTTTGTTTGATTTGCATGCACACATTTGCGTGTTACTAATTTTTTGAAATGTTTTACAATATATACAGTTTTGGATTACAAAGGGGGACAAGAAAATATTGGCTGACAATCTTAACCAAAAAATTATAGAAGCATTTTCCGACAACTATAGATTTGTGCATTTCCCAATAAATACTGTAGGATTGACATCATCAACTGGACACTGGACACTGATTGTCTGTGATAAGCAAGAGAAGAAATGGACACACTACAATTCGATCAACCTCCGACGTCCGGGAGATGTTGATAGATTTTACGAGAATGTAAAAAGACCCGTGAGTTTCAATAAATAGGTTTGAAGCTTTTTTGTTGCAGAGCAATGTTGAACGAATAATCCTCACCATTTTTCTTCCATGTTCAAGTGTAGGTTCGTTATGTTAATGCATTATTGTCAAAGGAAGCCAGCGAATATCAAATGTTGGATGCTGAAATTTCAAACTCCAATAGTGTGCCAGATCAGGGATCATCTGTGTAAGTGCACTTCATTTTATCGCTAATTAATTATGTTACCCAAACACACCAGTTATTGATGAATTCTCTTAATATAATATATTTCGCAGCGTTGATTGTGGTGTTGCTATAATCCATGTCATGAAAAGCATATTCAACAGCGTTCAAATCAATGTTAATTATGGCATTGAAGGTTTCAGAAGAGAAAGAGCAGCACTCGTGCACGAATTCCTCAATGATCCACCCAGATCTTGGACTTTCGATAACTTGCAAACAAGGAAAAATAACGAAACACGTCGTGCAGAAGAAGCATAGAACAACTAAAAAACTAGAGTTTTGTTTTGGGTGGATTATAATAAGTTGCTTTTTAACCTGTCTTTGTTTGGTTTAAACATCATACGTAGCTAGATTTCATTTTTGTATGAAAGGTATAATTGAGTTTTTGTTGTTTTGGATGCACGAACTATTATTTTGGTGGTTTGACACTTATTTGCACGTTTGGGTTGCATCTCAAAGACACAAACTGAAAAAAAACTTAAAATTTTAATAACCAACGATCCAATGTTACATGTAACATTTTCCAGGTCCAAAAAGTATGTTACATGTATCATTGTCATGGACACACATATTCAGTAATGTTTAACGATAACCCCCCTTTGGATATGGAATTATTGGCAAAACGTGCAAATGTTACATCTAACATCGATGAAATTATCGTCATGTACACATACATTCACATTTTCCAGTTTCAAAATGGATGTTACATGTAACATTTTTATAACTTCACATATCATGGTTACGAATTATGTTGGCATGGACACAACGCGAAAATGTTACATGTAACATCAATGAAATCATTGTCATGGACACATACTCAGTAATGTTACATTAGATGTTACATGTAACATTTGTTTTTTCTTTGCACATCATGTATATGCATGCAACACGAACAGATGTTACATATAACATTGAAAATGTTACATGTAACATGATTTTACAACGGATGGCTTGAAATTTTTACTGATCTTTTTAAATGTTACATGTAACATCAGTTACATCAAGAAAAAAATCTACAAAAATGCGATTCACATTTCTTTTCCAAGAGAATCAAACGATATACAGTGTCCGTAATATACTGAATTCGTTACCATATATAGATCCCGAAAAACAGGGGAGGTTAGCAACAGAAGATGCGCTATTAAGCGTGAGGCGCAACAGATGGGCAGTATCATCACTAAAATGGCAAAAGGATCAGGCGGTGTAAGAAAATGTGAGAAGGTTTAATTGGTAGTTTTCAGCATGTTTGGGGACTGTTTAGTTAGTGCCCATTAATTAAATACTACTGGTAGTGGTTATTTATTATATCTTTGACCTCAATTGAATATTGGGAGATTTTTCTTATAAATGATGAAAATTACATATATACGATATTATAATCAACAAATAGCTTTCATGATCATCATTCTTTTCCATAGTACATTTATTTCAATCCCGCAAAGTTGAAAATGTTGTTGATAATTTTTGACAAAAAATTGATTGTGCTTCGTAGGTAACTGACTTTTTTTTTTTTTTTTTGCTTGTTTTCACATGACATTGATTTAGGCTTCTCTCTCATTTGTCTTTATTTTTTCAGACAAATTATTTTCGGAAAAATAATATAGTAATGAAATGACAAAAATATCTCGATTAAAAATCCATGTGCACGACACTCTTTCCATGAAAAATAATTAACAAAGTTTTTGATTTACTGAATTGAAACAAATGTGAAACTTGGGAGATTAAATAAGCAATTTGATAAATCTCAAGATCCACATAGACGCACCCATATTTTAAGGACCAGGTTCCGAAGTAAGGTTTTTGAGCTCCAATAAAGGGTTAATTTTTGTTTTCCAAGTTCCAAATTAATTTTGAGGTTAGGACCTTGTGGTTAGATTTTTTAAGTTGAAATAAATGTGGGATTTGAAATAAAAACACTTTTCATTTGCGTTTCTATATTTCAGCACATTTTTAGTCAATCCCATTAGTAATCTCTCTTTTCAATTTTCCAAAAATTTTAACCGCATCACTTCTACTTCTAATTTTTAACACGTTTTTTAATTAAAAAAAATGGTTTTTAAGAATTTTCAAAACCTAAACATAACAATTTTTCACACTTCTTAAAATTATTTCTTGATTTTTTTTTTTTTCTATTTTTGGAGAGCTGTTTTTAAGTTCTAAACCAGCACTTTAACAAGGTCAAGATAATTACAATACTAATTCATGAACCTTTCAAAAATATGAAATAATGTTTCCAAATTAAAAAAAAAAATGAAATTAAAAAAAATCTCAACAGTTATTAATTAGCTTGCTTCTAGATTAGGATTAGGATGAGTGATTTTTCAAAAAAAAGTCTTGGTCAAGTTAAATAATGGATTTGGATTAAATTATAAAGACATGAAACTATAAAAATATTGGACAACTTACCTTCGCTGTCTAGTGGGTGTCTTTGCACATGTTTGTTTTAAATTTAAAATAAATAAATAAAAATGGATCTCGTAAGGTTACAACTTAGCCACCGCATGTAGAACGGAGGTGGGGGTGCGGTGGGAAAATCATGAACACGGTGCAGTTGAACATAGGAGAGGGTGGGTTTTTGAGAGTTGATAAGCAAATATATTTTTAACGCGGAAGTTTAACAAAATATTTAAATAGATCCTATTAAATTAATAAGAGGGTTAATTTCCTTTTGCACCCATGTGGTTAGACCTAATTATAATTTGGATCTCTCTATTATTTTTATCGCCACTTACACTCCATCTACTATAGACTTAATTATAACAGTTAAAAATTTAACAGAACTGAGTCTGATCGTATTTTGTTATTTCTCTTAAAAAATAAGGATAATTTCATCATTTTGTTTAATTTGAAGGACACAAATGAAATTTAACATTAATTAATAGATTTTCATTGACTTTTAACGTTTGACCATTAAATTTACCGGAAAAGTTTAACAATTGCACTTAAATCTTAGGAAAAAGTATGTTTTAAACTCTCTAACTATTGACACATTTCTAAGTAGTTATCCTAAGTTTAGGCATTTCATTTTAAACCATCCACATATAAACACAGTTTAAAAAACCATTCTATTAGATTTTTAGTCAAATATAACAGATTTCAGGGGCAAAATAGTCTTTTACTATTTTTTTTTATATATTTTTCTTCTTTTATTTACTTTTTTTTTTTTTCACCCCTCTCTCTCTCTCTCTCTCCTTCCCTCCCTGAACATCACCGATGCAGCCACCCCCCGTAACAAGGGGTAAACCACGTCCTATCACGTTGTGTGAAGCACCCCTTGTTACGGGGATGGTGATGTAAGACCTCAATTATAGCAAATACGTCATTTTGGTTACATTTTAGTGTAACTGGAAAAAAAAATAATAATAATAAATAAATAAAAATAAAAATAAATTCGGGGTGAAATTGGGTCAATAAAAATTCAAATTCAAAATCTAGGGGTCAATTCGCAAATTTAGGAAAAAAAAATTAAATCCAAACTTTGAGGGGTTAAATTGACATGAAATTTTCAATTGAAACTTAAAGGGCTGAAATTGCAAATTTTAGAGACTTTTAAAAATTTCAATTGATTAAAATTAAGATTTAAAGAAAGTTGGGGGGAGAGAAGTGAACCCACTAAACGCATGCAATACATACGTGTAATGATCAGAACATTTCCAAAAAATACTGTAGGATTGACATCATCAACTGGACACTGGACACTGATTGTCTGTGATAAGCAAGAGAAGAAATGGACACACTACAATTCGATCAACCTCTGATGTCCGGGAGATGTTGATAGATTTTACGAGAATGCAAAAAGACCTGTGAGTTTCAATAAATAGGTTTAAAGCTTTTTTGTTGCAGAGCAATGTTGAATGAATAATCCTCACCATTTTTCTTCCATGTTCAAATGTAGGTTCGTTATGTTAATGCATTATTGTCAAAGGAAGCCAGCGAATATCAAATGTTGAATGCAGAAATTTCAAACTCCAATAATGTGCCAGATCAGGGATCATCTGTGTAAGTGCACTTCATTTTATCGCTAATTAATTATGTTACCCAAACACACCAGTTATTGATGAATTCTCTTAATACAATATATTTCGCAGCGTTGATTGTGGTGTTGCTATCATCCATGTCATGAAAAGCATATTCAATAGCGTTTAAATCAACGTTAATTATGGCATTGAAGGTTTCAGAAGAGAAAGAGCAGCACTTGTGCACGAATTTCTCAATGATCCACCCAGATCTTGGACTTTCGATAACTTGCAAACAAGGAAAAATAACGAAACACGTCATGCTGAAGAAGCATAGAACAACTGAAAAACTAGATTTTTGTTTTGGGTGGATTAGAACAAGTTGCTTTTTAACCTGTCTTTGTTTGGTTTAAACATCATACATAGCTAGATTTCATTTTTGTATGAAAGGTATAATTGAGTTTTTGTTGTTTTGGATGCACGAACTATTATTTTGGTGGTTTGACACTTATTTGCACGTTTGGGTTGCATCTCAGAAACATAAACTGAAAAAAAACTTACAATTTTAAGAACCAACAATCCAATGTTACATGTAACATTTTCCTGGTCCAAAAAGTATGTTACATGTATCATTGTCATGGACACACCTATTCAGTAATATTTAACGACAACACCCTTTTGGATATGGAATTATTGGCAAAACATGCAAATGTTATATGTAACATCGATGAAATTATCGTCATGGACACATACATTCACATTTTCCAGTTTCAAAATGGATGTTACATGTAACATTTTTATAACTTCACACATCATGGTTGCGAATTATGTTGGCATGGACACAACGCAAAAATGTTACATGTAACATCAATGAAATCGTTGTCATGGACACACACTCAGTAATCTTACATTAGATGTTACACGTAACATTTTTTTTTTCTTTGCACATCATGTATATGCATGTAACATGATTTTACAACGGATGGCTTGAAATTTTTATTGATCTTTTTAAATGTTACATGTAACATCAGTTACATCAAGAAAAAATTCTACAAAAATTCGATTCACACTTTTTTTCCAAGAGAATCTAACGGTATACAGTGTCCGTAATATACTGAATTCGTTACCATATATAAATCTCGAAAAACAGGGGAGGTTAGCAACAGAAGATGCGCTGTTAAGTGTGAGGCGCAACAGATGGGTAGTATCGTTACTAAAATGGCAAAAGGATCAGGCGGTGCAAGAAAATGTGAGAAGGTTTAATTGGTAGTTTTCAGTGTGTTTGGGGACTGTTTAGTCAGCGCCCCTTAATTAAATACTACTGGTAGTGGTTATTTATTATATGTTTGACCTCAATTGAATATTGGGAGATTTTTCTTATAAATGATGAAAATGACATATATACGATTTTATAATCAACCAATAGCTTTCATGATCATCATTCTTTTCCATAGTACATTTATTTCAATCCCGCAAAGTTGAAAATGTTGTTGATAATTTTTGACAAAAAATTGATTGTGCTTCGTAGGTAACTGCCTTTTTTTTTTTTTTTTGGTTTTCACATGACATTGATTTAGGCTTCTCTCTCATTTGTCTTTCTTTTTTCAGACAAATCATTTTCGGAAAAATAATATAGTAATGAAATGACAAAAATATATCGATTAAAAATCCATGTGCACGACACTCTTTCCATGAAAAATAATTAACAAAATTTTTGATTTACTGAATTGAAACAAATGTGAAACTTGAGAGATTAAATAAGCAATTTGATAAATCTCAA
Organism: Eucommia ulmoides; assembly: GCA_016647705.1. NCBI lineage: Eukaryota > Viridiplantae > Streptophyta > Magnoliopsida > Garryales > Eucommiaceae > Eucommia > Eucommia ulmoides. The sequence continues at coordinate 125,059 of JAENRU010000232.1, read as the reverse complement.
GATCCACATAGACGCACCTATATTTTAAGGACCAGGTTCCGAAGTAAGGTTTTTGAGCTCCGGTAAAGGGTTAATTTTTGTTTTTCCAAGTTCCAAATTAATTTTGAGGTTAGGACCTTGTGGTTAGATTTTTTAAGTTGAAATAAATGTGGGATTTGAAATAAAAACACTTTTCATTTGCGTTTCTATATTTCGGCACATTTTTAGTCAATCCCATTAGTAATCTCTCTCTTTTCAATTTTCCAAAAATTTTAACCGCATCACTTCTACTTCTAATTTTTAACACGTTTTTTAATTAAAAAAAATGGTTTTTAAGAATTTTCAAAACCTAAACATAACAATTTTTCACACTTCTTAAAATTATTTCTTGATTTTTTTTTTCTATTTTTGGAGAGCAGTTTTTAAGTTCTAAACCAGCACTTTGACAAAGTCAAGATAATTACAATACTAATTCATGAACCTTTCAAAAATATGAAATAATGTTTCCAAATTAAAAAAAAAAATGAAATTAAAAAAAATCTCAACAGTTATTAATTAGCTTGCTTCTAGATTAGGATTAGGATGAATGATTTTTCCCAAAAAAAGTCTTGGTCAAGTTAAATAATGGATTTGGATTAAATTATAAAGACATGAAACTATAAAAATATTGGACAACTTACCTTCGCTGTCTAGTGGGTGTCTTTGCACATGTTTGTTTTAAATTTAAAATAAATAAATAAAAATGGATCTCGTAAGGTTACAACTTAGCCACCGCATGTAGAACGGAGGTGGGGGTGCGGTGGGAAAATCATGAACACGGTGCAGTTGAACATAGGAGAGGGTGGGTTTTTAAGAGTTGATAAGCAAATATATTTTTAACGCGGAAGTTTAACAAAATATTTAAATAGATCCTATTAAATTAATAAGAGGGTTAATTTTATTTTGCACCCATGTGGTTAAACTTAATTATAATTTGGACCCCTCTATTATTTTTATCACCACTTACACTCCATCTACTGTAGACTTAATTATAACAGTTAAAAATTTAACAGAACTGAGTCTGATCGTATTTTGTTATTTCTCTTAAAAAATAAGGATAATTTCATCATTTTGTTTAATTTGAAAGACACAAATGAAATTTAACATTAATTAATAGATTTTCATTGACTTTTAACGTTTGACCATTAAACTTACCGGAAAAGTTTAACAATTGCACTTAAATCTTAGGAAAAAGTATATTTTAAACCCTCTAACTATTGACACATTTATAAATAGTTATCCTAAGTTTAGGCATTTCATTTTAAACCATCCATATATAAACACAGTTTAAAAAACCATCCTATTAGATTTTTAGTCAAATCTAACAGATTTCAGGGGCAAAATAGTCTTTTACTATATATATATTTTATATTTTTCTTCTTTTATTTACTTTTTTTTTTCTCTCTCTCTCCTTCCCTCTGAACATCACCGATGTAGCCACCCCCCGTAACAAGGGGTGAACCACCTCCTATCACGCCCGGGGGGGGGGGGGGGGAAGCACCCCTTGTTACGGGGGTGGTGATGTCTTGGGGAGAGAGAGAGAGAGAGAGAGAGAATAGGGGGAAAATAATAAAAGACTATTTTGCCCCTCAATTCTAAACTTAGTGGCAGCGACGACGCCGAAGCAGAGACAAACACAAGTAGAGAACTGGCAACGGAAGGAGAAGCTTCGTCGGAGGACTGAAATTTGCGTTGAAAATCATTGGGACCACGTAGACAGATCTTAACCTGAGGAAGGGGCTACGCCGGAGGATGAGATTTGAGAGAGTTCTGGAAGAGAGTGAGAAAACTTGAGAGAAAGGGGAGGAGGATCGAGCGGCTGCGGCGACACAAATGAGAGTGAAATGAGAAACCCTAGATAGAATGAGCGGCGAATCAATTGAGAAATGGGGATCTAGGTTTTTTTTTTTTCATATATATTGAGAGGGGTTTCGTAATGTAAGGCCCAAATTATAGTACGTACGTCATTAATAGTTGCATTTTAGAGTATGGGGAAATTTGGGGTAAATCTTTGTTAAAAAAAAAAAAAAAAAGTTTAGGGGTCAAATTTGAAATTTAGAAAAAAAAGTTTATTGTAACGTGTATATATATATATATATACGTTACAATACAGCCCTAATATTTGGAATATTAGTTTTATTTAAAAATTATAATTTTAATATTTATTGTCGGTTTAGTTTATTTGGAATATTGGGTTTACCTTTAAAAATTGTAATTTTAATATTTCTTATTGGTTTGGTGTTGAATTTTTGGTATTTATTTTTGAAATTTAAAAAAAAAAAAAATAGGGCCGGGGGCCCGTGGGTTGGGCTTTGGGCTTAAAATTTTCTTATAGGGTCGGGCTTGGGCATAGAATTAAGGCCCGATCACCGGGCCGGGCCGGGCCGGGCAAGGGCCCAACATTTTTTTGTAATACACTAGTCTAAGCCCGGCACGAACCCGGCCCGACCCGGCCCATGACCATCCCTAGTGATTAGTATGATTTTTATATTAGTTGAATTTGAATGGAACTTAATTATGTCGCTTTATTTTCCCTGCTCATATACTGGGGATTTTACGAGCCATGCGGTATCTATAAACTGACGCTTGATCCATTTAGATGTAGTAGAATGAGTTTTATTATTAAAAAAATATTTTTACTAAGAAGGCAGTACACTCGCAGGTGAAGCAGTTAGGAGTCAAATAGCTAGGAGTCGGTCCCCCTACTGGCGCTAGGTAGAGTCCTACGATGGAGTCATGTAGAGGGTTGAGATGAGCTTTCTGAGGCGAAATTGTGAGGGGGTTCATGATATTATATTCTGCTGTTATTATATTTGGGGAACGGGTGTGTTCCCATAAAAAAATATGTATATCTCCGTATAGTTGATGGTTTATGCATATTGTTGGGTAATAGATGGTTGGTTGGTTGTTTTCGGAGATGTCATGATGTCGTCACGCTAGCCCGGGATGTTGGGTGTCCGGGACGTGTCGTGACACGTAATATGTCAACTTTAGGGGGAGGGTTATGTAATTATCGGTCTGGTTCGGGTATCTCAAGTGGGGTTAAATGAATAACCGATTTGAAGGGCTGGGGTTTTCGGGGCGTGCGGGTTCGAGTATACAAGGAAAAACTCTCAGAAATTCCGACCGGGCCGACGTCGGGTCGGACGGGTCCGAGTGGTCAGGTAGGGTCTTTGGTTAATTATTTCAACCTTAGGTGTAAGTGGTGACAAAAATATCACAAGTGTGCAAAGTATAATTAAATCTAACCACAGGGATATAAAATATAATTAATAATTTTTTTTAAAAAAAATTGGAGAACTTTTTAAGTTCTAAACCAAACATGACACCTTAACAAGGTCAAGGTAATTACAATATTAATTCATGAACTTTTCAAAATTCTGAAATAGTGTTTTCGAATTTAAAAAAAAAAATCTCGAAAGTTATTAATTAGCTTGCTTCTATATTGGGATTGGGATGAGGAGTGATTTTTTTTTAAAAAAGTCTTGGTCAACTTAAATAATGAATTTTAAAATATCAAAACTTGAAACTATATAAAAATTGATCAACTTACCTTCGCTTGTTTTAGCCACCACTTTAACTAAATACTAGTGGTAGTGCTCGAGGCACATGAAGAAAAATATAAAATTAAGGTCAATTAAATGATTTATTTTTTTATTTGCAATGTGAAGAGCTTGTATAAATCGTGGTAGCCACCACTTTAACTAAATACTAGTGGTAGTGCTCGAGACACATGAAGAAAAATATAAAATTAAGGTCAATTAAATGATTTATTTTTTTATTTGCAATGTGAAGAGCTTGTATAAATCGTTGTGATATGTAACAATACATAGACACTGTCAAATAAACACCATCAAGCTCCTTGCGCTCTAATTGACAATGGCTGAGTTTGCGATCTCTTTTGTCCTACAAAAGCTCGGCGATTTGTTGATTGAAGAAGTAAAATTCTTACATGGAGTGGATGACCAATTCAAACAAATTAGAGATGAGCTGAGGTGGATGCAAGGGTTCCTCAAAGATATTGATGCAATTCAAGATCTGAATGAGGTTGTCCGTTTGCAGATTCACGATGTCGTAGAATTGGCTTATGATGTTGAAGATGTCATCGAAACATGTGTTCTCAAGAGGTGGAGCGGAGGAGACATCGGAAACATTCTGAAGAGGCATAGTGTTGGGCGGAGGATCCAGGATATCCAATCCAGGATCTCTTCACTTAGACAACGCTTGCAAATTTATGGGCCGACAGCTTCGACAGAAGGCCAACAAGGATTGAGTGTTTCCAGATTTGAACGGGAAAGGGAATTGAGGCATACTTATTCCCATTTCCCTGATAAAGAGAATTTTGTCATTGACTTGGACGATGATATACCAAAATTGGTGGGTCATCTGGTAAATGAAAATGAAGGTCATGGCGTTGTTTCCATCTGTGGTATGGGTGGATTGGGGAAAACCACTCTAGCGAGGAAGATTTACAATGACGTAAAAGTAAAGCGACACTTTGATTGTTCAACTTGGACTTGTATATCCCAGCAATGGGAAACTAAAACTGTTTGGCAGTCCATCCTAACTGACCTCAATCCACATAAGAGGGACGATATTCTCAAGTGGAGCAACAACCAGTTGGTAAGAGAGCTGAAAAACATCCTCACAGATAAGAAATGTCTTATAGTTATTGATGACATTTGGTCCACGGAAGCTTGGGACTGCCTAAAACCTGCACTTCGAATTGGGAAGAAGGGTAGCAAGATTTTGCTTACCACCCGCAAGAAAGATGTGGCTGAGCATGCAGATCGAAAAGGTTTTCTTCATGAATTAAGGCGATTGACTGAAGATGAAAGTTGGAAGCTGTTGAAGAAGAAAACTCGTCTAACTGAAAATTCATCAGGTAATTCCTCCCCTGTTAGTGTTAGAAATCTGTCTCAAATTATTATTATTTTTCGATAAGCAAAATATAGAAATAGTTGCATGGCAATAACAAATCCAAACTCACGTTGTCAAATATTTTGGGAAGTAAATACAGGAAAAATTACAATTCAAGCCATTATGAACTGAAAATTCTGGATATTGGGAGACCATGTAAATGGCATACCTTGGGTGAGCACTAAAGCGGGGGTGTTTGCGAAATGCCCTGGGGGTTGGGTGGGGGTGGGGGGTGGGAGCCCCAAGTCGCACTAAGCAAAGCAATTTGTTGAGTTTAGATGTTATTGTACATCAACTACTTATTGGAAAAAATCGAGTTAAAAAAATTGAAGTAGAAGTACAATTGATAACTTAGATTATGTTGTGAATGAAAATATATACGGAAACAAGTAATGAATTCCAATTTAAATGGAAGGAGTGATAATTTTGAATTCAAAAATAAATTATCAATTGGAATATAAATTAAAAGATAATGTGAATCCATACCCCGAAATAAATAAATGGGACGATCATATGAATCTAAAATACGTAGTTAATATCTTTCGAAAAATTTGTCAGATTTTTAGTGGACATGATTGTCAAACGAAATTGGGTTAAGACTTACTTTGTCCCCGTAGCTTTTCAAAAGGAGCTGTTGAACTATTTGGTAAATTTGTTAAAAAGTAGCTGTTAAAAAAGGAAAGCACGTAATGAGCATTTGATAAACATTTGTGTAAAAAACTTTAAAAGGCTATTAAATTACTAAAATAGAATATATATTATATTTATTTATTTAATTCCTAATATTAAAGAAATCTAAAAACAAGATAAAAATATTTATTTCTATTAATTTATGATTAATATAAAAATTTATAAATAAAAATATCTTACGTGTTGGAATAAAAAATTCAAATAATATAGAATAAACAATTTAAATATCTTGCATCTTGCAAATAAAAAAAAATTTAAATATCGTTAAATAATTTAAAAAAATTATTTTGTAATAATAAAATAAAATAAAAAGGTAATTTTTTTGTTAATTGCACTTTATAGCCCTGTAGTTAGACTGAATTACACTTTGCACTCCTACGGTATTTTCGTCACCATTTACATCCCTTATACTTAAGATTTAAATGCAATAATTAAATTTTTCATTGGTAAAAGTCAACATTATTCTTGCAATTAATGTTGACATTTACTCCATTCAAACTAAATAAATCACATTCAATTCAGTTGATGGAAATGATTTAGAAAATATTTTCGTAGTCAATTATTCATAATGGATCCAGTACGCGATTTATGTGTTAATATAAAACTCTTGATGATTTGACATGTTGCGTTAGGTATTATAAATTCAGATTTGTAGTGATAAATCCCAACAAGTGGTATCAGAGCATACTTCATGTTGAATTATTAGGGTTCTTGAGTTTTTCAAGTTTGTAGAATTTTAAGTTTGTGTTTTCTCTATTAAAATTTGATTATTTGTGAAATAGTGGGAGAAAACATTAAGATTTTTTGTGGTTTATGTGATTTGATTCAATTTTTTATGAATACTACGGATTTGTTACGGATCTAAGGTAAGAAAAATTCCATTTTTTGGATTTTTTTTGGGTGTTTTTGATGCAGAAATTTAAGATCCGATTTAGATCTAATCGAATCAGTCAACCAATTTGGTCAAGGAGGGTTTAGATAGTTTTGACACTTGTTCGTATTTTGGCCATGATGTTCTCGTAAAAACTCCAATTGAGGTGATTTAAGATCAAATGGAAAGCTCAAAAAGATATCTACAACTTTTATGTTTTGAGTGTTTCCAGAATTAGATTGAATCGTGGCCAAAATCAGGCTTGAAATTACTGCATTCAGACATTTTTGACACATGTTCATATTTTGGCCATAACTTTCTTATCCAAACTTCGATTGAGGTGATTCAAGATTTTGTGGAAATATAAGAAAGAGATATATAAATTTAATGTTTTGTGTTTTTCCATAATCAAATTTAAGCGTAGTCAAAATCGAGCTTGAAGTTACTGCACCTACATAGCTGATCGAATTGGTTATTAGAATTTCACAATTCAGTTGACCAATTGCTTCAAAACGCCATTTTTCGGGTCTGATCGATTCGGTTGACTGAACTATATCGGTCAGTCAATCGACTGCTTCAGAGCATAGGTCAATTAGCTTCTATCCAATTCGATCAACTGAATTTTTCAGGACCAATCGACCTATTCAATGCCCCAACGTTAGAAATTTTAATCCTTTGCATGACATTCGATCAATGGACCATTAGGACAGTCGACTAATAAAATCTTGTATCTTAAAATAAATTAAAATGAAACAATATGTTACCAAAGTAATCTTTGTTGCGTAGTTTTATTTTATTTTCGGATATTAAGATGTTGATATTTGTTATGACGCACCCTGTTTTTCTGAAAGAGAATATTAAATAATAATTAAGCATAAAAGAGAGGGATTTTTAAAGTGCCGGTTTTCTCAAAAAGTACTCAGGCCATTTTTTTTTTTAAAAAATAAGTAGTCGTCCCCTAGTATTGGATTTAAATAGTGTGCTAGGTCACCGAATTTTAGAAAACAAATTTAAAAGGTCTAAGTAAAAATTGAATCCAAAAAACATGGTCAAACCAAAGATTAATTTGAAGGCTCGGGGGTTGGATACGCTCGGGAAAGTGTTAAGCACCCCAAGATGCCCGTTCGAAGACGGTACTTTATGTCCAATTAAATCAAATTAATTTATGTCCGAATTTTTTATTTTATTTTGAAATCTTTTCCTTCTTATGAAATCTTTTTGGTATAAAAAAATAAAATGAGACAAGTTTTTGTATTTTTTTCGAAATATTCTCCCGGTATGACATCTTATCAAATATTAAGGATTCGACAAGGATAATCTCCGGGGGATTTTATGTATGTTTCCGAGAGATTTTTTTTTAATTTAAATTGGCAAACTAAAATAAGTGAATAAGAATAGAAACATGAATCCAAAACTAACATCTATATGAATCCTATTTGTTATGCAAAAATAATCTAAAACAAGGCCACGGAAAACTCTACCACGATTTATCGAATTGTCAAATTCATCTTAAAGTTCGTAATGATTGATTCCTACAAACTAAGATTTTATTATTTTTGTAATTTTATTTTTTATTTTTTAGGGTTTTGATAAGAAAAATAAAAAAAAAATTAAAAAAAAAATGCATAAAAATAAATAATAAAACAACTTTCACCTAACGCTTGGGGTTACGTTTAAGCATGAGAAACGCACCGCATCGGATCGTTAAACGACTTGCTTTTTTAGATTTTCCTCTTTATGAATTATAAAAAAGAATGCAGAAAAAAAAAAAAAAAAAAAAGTTAGATACGGGTGTTCTCGTCTAAACGCTCAAGAGTTCAGATTAAGAATGGAAAATCTCATCCTTGCGTTTTTCATTGAGTCATCGGACAATTAAAATAAATAAATCTTATATGAATTTAAACTATGGAGACATTAAAATATGCTGGAAAATTTAAAAAAAAAATGAAAACATACCTGTACTATGCCAAGAATCCCGATACTCAGGTTTTTCTCTCTCGCAAACCACTCTCCGAAAGGACTTTGAGAATCACTCTTCTAAGGGAGGTGGCTCCTTTAAATTTATGAATTAATAAGGTGGGAAGATGAGGACCTTATTTATAGGAAAGGATGGGGCGTGAAAATCACGAGAAAACATTAAAAAATTAGGTTTGGCCGCCAAACCCAGTCCAGATTGAACTGGAAAAGGGTAAAAATGGAAGAAGAAGGTAGAGAAAAGCCCTTAGGGTTTCGGGTGTGCTAAGAAAAGAACAACTTCCACCTCTCACTGAAGAATGTTCCCCTAAGACTAAAAGAGAATATGAGAGGTGGAACCGTTCTAATCGCATAAATCTTATGATATTCCAACGCAGCGTTCCAGAAACATTTAGGGGTAGTATATCCGATGAGGTAACTGTTGAGACGTTCCCCAAGGAAATAGAAAAATGTTTTGTAAAGAACGAAAAGGCAGAGACAAGTATACTTTTAGCTAATCTTGTTTCGATAAAGTATAAAGAAAAGGGAACATAAGGGAGTACATTATGGAAATAGAACTAAAGGCACTAAAGTTAGAGCTGTCCAAGGACTAGCTCATGCATTTAGTACTCATTTCTCTTCCTGCACAATACAGTCAGTTTACAATGAGTTATAATACTCGAAAGGATAAATGGACTCTTAATGAGCTCATATCTGACTGTGTCCAAGAAGAAGAAAAGAAATAAGCTAGAAAGGACAGAAAATGCTCACTTAGCCACTACCTCTAAGGGTAAGAAATGACAAAGAGATAAAGGTTAGGAAGCTGTAGTTGGAACACAACAGCCTAAAAATGCTCACTTACACACTATCTCTAAGGGTAAGAAACGACAAAGAGATAGAGGTCATGAAGCTACAGTTGGAACACAACAGTCCAAATTGCAAAAAGAATCAGAATCAAGAATTTACATGTTTCTTTTGCAAGAAAGCAAGACATATGAAAATAGAGTGTTCCAAGTATGTCGCATGGCGTTCAAAGAAGAGTATGCTTCTCACTTTAGTTTGTTTAGAGGTTAATTTAGGTTTTGTACCTAGTTACACTTGGTGGGTAGATTCTGGTGTTACTACTCAGGTAAGTGTGTCTATGTAGGTTGCCTGTGGAGCCGAAAGTCAATTGATGCTGAAAGATATATCTATGTAGGCAATGGTGAAATAGTTGTTGATAAGGAAATATGAACTTTTAGATTATCTTTAAAGACTGATTACGTTTTGGATTTGAAAGAGATATATGTTGTACTGTCATTTAGATAGTATTTAGTTTCTATTTCTACTTTGGACAAATTTGATTTTTCTTGTTTATTTGGAAATAATAACATCAATCTTTGACAAGATTCAAATATTATTGCAACTGGTTCTTTAATTGATAATCTATAGTTGTTGGATACTATTACTTCACATAATGAAACTTTATAGATAACTATTTGTGGTACAAAACACAAATTAGTTAATGAGAATTCCTCCATACTTTGGCACAAGATTCTAGGACATATATCTAAACGGAGAATAGAGAGGCTTGTTTTTGAAGGAATTCTTCATCCCTTTAATTTAACAAATTTTAATGTTTGTATTGAATGTGTAAAGGGAAAAAAGACAAATATAAGAAAATTGGATGTCAATAGAAGTTCGGATGTCTTAGAACTAATACATACTGCGGACTATTACCTACGGCATCTTATGGACAATAGTATTTTATTACGTTCATGGACGATTACTCTCATTATAGGTACCTATATTTAATTCATGAGAAGTCTCAATCTTTTGACGTATTTAAGTCTTTTAAAACTGAAGTTGAACTTCAACTTGGAAAGAAAATTAAGGCTGTCAAATTGGATCATGGTGGTGAATACTACAGGAGACGGATCAGGAAAACAATGTCCAAGACCCTTTGCTAAATTCTTGGAGGAATGCAAAATCGTCCCACAGTACACCATGTCGGGCAAACCTGGCATGAACCGTGCTGCTGAGAGACCAAACAAAACGCTTAAGGACATGGTAATAATTATGATAATTCATTCTTCTTTACCAAAATCACTCTGGGAAGAAGTGATTAAGACTGCAGCATATATTCTGAACAGGGTACCAAGTAAAGCAGTAGTTAAAACCCCTTATGAACTATGGTTAGGCATAAAGCTTAGCATAAGACATTTACACATTTGGGGTTGTCTACTTGAGGCAAGGCCTTATAGGCCAAATAAAAGAAAACTAGACTGAAAAACAGTTAGATACTGCTTTGTTGGGTACACTGAATGGTTGAGAGAATTTAAGTTCTTTTTAATCCCTCTAGCCTTATAGGCCAAATAAAAGAAAACTAGACTTAAAAATAGTTAGGTATTACTTTGTTGGGTACACTGAACGGTTGAGAGAATTTAAGTTCTTTTTAATCCCTCAGATTAAATATTTTTTGAGACGAGATATTTGAGATTCCTTGAGGGTGTTAAGTTTGAGGGGGAAGGAGAACATAAGGAATATTGTCTTTGAAGAAAGATCTACTATTAATAGTGATCAGGTCTCTATACCTATTGCTATTTCAAGACACAATTTTCTTCGAAAGAGAATCTTTTATTGACGGTGATTAGGTCCCTATACTTATTGTTGTTCAAGACACAATTCCATCTCTAGATAACAATGTTCAAGCTCCTATTTCTGACATTGTTCCGGACCAAGACAACAATGAGATTATTCTTCAAACACAACCTATTAAACAAACTCAACAACCTCAAGAAGTTCCATTAAGGAGATCCACCAAGAAAAGGAGAAGTGCAATTTCGGATGATTATATCGCCTTTCTCCAAAGACATAAGTTTAACATAGGGACAATGGAAGATGATCGAATCGACTTCCATCAAGTCAAATAAAGTTCATACTCTCAAAAGTGGATTATAAAGAGACTTTCTCTCTAGTTTCATCAAACAAGCTTCCCGTCAATGGTGTCACAAATTTCATCAAATCATTGTCTCATATGGTTTTCAGGTAAATGCAATTCATGATTGTGTATACTACAAGTTCAGTGGAAGTAAATTCCTTTTCTAGTGTTATATGTCGATGACATACGGATGGGTAGCAGTGATATAAGCTTATTGCACGAAACCAAGAGATTTCTAACTAAGAATTATCTTAGGGACACCTCTTTTGTATTAGGAATAAAGAAACACCGAGATTGCTCTCGGGGTATCCTTGGGTTATCACAAAAGAGTTGTATCAACAAGGTGCTTGCTGGATTTGACATGAAAAATTGTACATTAGGAAATACTCATGTCACTAAATGAGACATGTTTAGTCTCACTCAATGCCCCAAGAAAGAGTTGAAAAAGAAAGAGGCGCAAAATATTCCCTATGCGTCGGCAGTAGGGAGTCTTGTGTATGCTCAAGTATGTACGCATTCGGATTTAGTATTTATATTTGGAATGTTGCGCAGATACTTAAGTAACCCTAGTATGGACTATTAGAAACCACCTAAATGGGTTATAAGGTATTTACAGAAAACAAAATATTACATGCTCACTTATTGAAAGACAGATCATTTGGAGATCATTTGGTATTCTAATTCTGATCAAGTTTCTAGTTACTAAAGAGAGAATTCAGAGTAGGATAGTATCTATAGAACATATAGTAACAAACCCCATGATTGTGGATCCACTCACTAAAGGTTTGTCACCTAAGGTATTTCATGAGCACACTACTTGTATGGATGTGATTTTATCTGATGATGTGCGGGTTTAGTGGGAGTTTGTGTCTGTTGAATGTTCTTTTATTAGATACGTATATGTGATTTTTTTAGAATAAAGTAGATATTAAATTTTATTTACTCTGAATGTGTTGTCTCAAATTTTGGTTTAACATAAGGATAGAAAGACTAAGGATTGATCTCACTAAAGACTAAAGTTGTACCAGTTGGAAATAGGTCTGTCTGAGATCACATTGCATGTAATTTTCATGTTACTCATCCACATATGATGTAATATGGTGATCATCGTGATTTAGTCACAACTATATTGCGACATAAGCAATAATTCCATTGCAAATATATGAGATGCACCAGATTGTTTAAGAAGATGTCTAAGGATAAATAACATACGGATGCGCTCCTAAGGAATTTTGTGATATAATTATTTCAGGAATAATATGCAGCCCAAGTGGGAGATTGTTAGGAACTTTTATTTCGTAATTTATTTTTGGCAACATATTATTAACTCAATTATAAATGCTATTTTAATTTAATAGGCTAAAATTAAGTGATCTAATTAATTTGGATAAACCCGTAAACTACTCAAAAGAATGTGGATTAAATGTGTAAATACCAGAAACTATTAGGGTAATTAGGGGATTATGAGAACTCCAATCACACCATATATAAAGAAAACATTAGGGTTATGGTGCCCAATACACCAAATCATTTTGATGGCTCCCTTCTCTTCATCTGGAAGAGAATTGATAATCTCATTGAGGAACTCAAGAGATATGGTTGAGGAAGATCACGTACTCACTCGATCCGTGCCCTACTCGTGATCGATCGTCGCAGATTTTTGCATCGGAAGTCGATTGTTCATAATGGATCCAGGTACACGATTTACATGTTAATATAGAACTCTTGATGATTTGACATGTTGTGTTACGTATTATAGATTCAAATTTATAAGGATTAATTCCCAATAGTAAGGTCAGGCATAGGTTGTACTGCGATATTCCAATACTAAAAGGTTGCGCTCACAACCTGGACAAGGGGACTCAAGTGCTTAAGGTCATGCGTGCGACTTTGGATAAAAGGCAAGTGTCAACTTCAAGACATGCCTAAACACAAAAATAAACTTACTAGAGATAAATACACATGGAAGAACCTAGAAAAATATAGATTTAGGAGATAAAATAGGAATGAAAACAGAATGATCAAGTATGCACATTGTTTTTTTTGTTCCTTCTATGATTTTAGTTTAATAGAGATAATTGCCTTTAAACTCCCAGTACTTTACTTCTATATTATTTATCTTCCTCTACTTTGATAGCCTACACTTTACCCTCTTCTAAATATAAGCCATATGAACATTAATATTATGTTAAATGAATATTTGAAATTACTTAATTGTCTTTTGCTTTAATTTAAATAATTTTTTAAAATTGTAAAATATTAGAATATAGATTAAAATTGTATGCACTCGAAATAGTTTAAAATATTTAATAGGGTTAATTTCCTTTTACCTCCTTGTACATTTTTTTATCACTTCAGTCCCCACTACTTTAATAAGTTACACTTTCTTATCTTCTACTCTCTGTAATTTGGGAAATTCTGTTGAGAACATGAGATGGGCGCCAAGAGCAGGTGTTCACGAATCCCTAAGATATATTTTTTGTTGCAATTTGACCTCTACTTATTGTTTTTGTTAGCTTTAACTTGTTTAATGTTTTATTTTTTAATTTTCCATTTCAATTCTTAAAAAAATAGAATAGAAATAAAACAAATATAGTTTATAAAATTCATAAAATTTATTGTCTAAATCTGTGAATAAAATAAATTCAGTTTTTTTTTCTCAGGTATTTATTTCTAAATCGTTTTTTTCCTAAAATTGAGAAATATTTATGTGCCTAAAACAAAAATGTTTATATCAAATATTTATGTCACCAAAACTGAAACAGAAATCTGAAAAATTTATATGTTCCCAAAATAAAAACAAAACCTGGAAACAAAGGCCTCCTTAGTATCTTTCTTTTTTCGGTGTGCTTTCATAGATATTTGGAAAAAACCGAAATAGCAAGACCAAAATTATGTGTTTATTATCTTCTTTAATTTCTAGATTGATTTATGGGAATTAAAAAAAATAGAAAAACAAATATTATTATGGTATAATCTAGAAAAATATTGTGATTTTACAGAATATCAGGGGAAAGAGAAATTGGGGAGAGAAATGCTTACACATTGTGGGGGCTTGCCGTTGGGAATCCTTGTTTTGGGAGGAATGTTGGTGGCAAAAACTACATCTGAAGAATGGAAAAAAGTGTGTGCAAGTATTAAAGACAGAGGCATTGGACAACACCACGACGTAGAAAAGGTGTTGGCTTTAAGTTATTTTGACTTACCCTATCAGTTGAAAGCATGCTTTAATTACATGGGCACTTTTCCGGAGGACTCCGAGATAGAAGTGGAGAAATTATGTCATTTGTTGATAGCTGAAGGTTTGGTTTTATCGAAAGACAGAGTTGGAGATGAAACAATGACAGAGATAGCTGAGCGTTACTTACATGAATTGGCGCAAAGGGGCATGATAAGCTTGCAAGAAGAAGGGTATGTTGATGAATGGAAATTCAGGCCTAAATGTTGCCATCTTCATGATCTCATGAGAGACCTCTCATTGTCAAAAGCCAAAGAGCAAAACTTGTTTGAGGTCTTTGGAAATGTGGCAAAAAATGATGATGTTGAGCTTAAGCGATCTTTTCCTTCGCGTAGATGGGTCATCGCTTGTGGCAACAATGAATCTGAGCAACAAGATGAGGGATCTATTGAACTCAAAAAACGAGTAAGAACTCGAGACCCCCGATCTCTTATCAAACATGATATCAGTGGATTCAGAAAATGGACTGAAGTCTTGGAGGTGAGTAGAATCAATTCCCATTTGGGGAACTTAAAATTGCTCAGAGTTTTAGTTCTTGAAGGGATCGACTTTGAAAGCACAAGTTTATGTAACGAGGGAATTGGCAAGCTCGTCTATTTAAGGTACTTGAGTCTAAGAGGTTCTATAGTTAAGATCATACCATCATCCATCGGTAAGTTGGAGCAGTTGCAAACTCTTGACTTGCGTACTGATTCATATAGATGTTTTGTACCGAGAAATTTGTTGCGAAAAATGGGACAGTTGAGACATCTCTATCTTCCTGAATTAATCGAAACTTCAAAGATTTGTACAATTGGCGGTGGGTTGCGACTAGATTGCAAGAACTTAGAGACATTGGAGAACTTCGATAACATTAGGTGTAATGTCAAAAATCTTTTTAAATGCACCAAGTTACGCAAACTAGATGCAATTGTGAAAGATAAACAAAAAGACCTGGAATACTTCATAGATTGTCTTACAGGTGATGGCAGTGGAAGCATCACTCTTAGTCGCCTTCAACACTTGCAGTTGAGGGTCTACTATGACTTCAAGTCAGAACAAGATGATCTTGATCTCCTCCAAAAATTGGTAAGCATTCACTGCCTTGAGAAGTTGACAATAAATGGGATTATATGCAAGTCTCCATATCCTCATTAGAGTAGCTCTACTGTGAACTTAAGGTGGACCGAATTAGGCTTTAATGCTTTGTAGGAGAGGAAATGACATGCTCTGCTGAGAATTTCCCAAAACTCAAATATCTAATGCTTTATGGTCTGGCTAATCATGAGAAGTGGATAGTGGAGGAAGGAGCGAAGGGGATAGTGGAGGAAGGAGCCAAGCCCTCTCTTCATTTTTTGAGAATTGAGATGTGCTCTAGATTGAAAGAGATTCCCGATGCATTCAGATTCGCAAAACATCTCCAGATATGGGTAGAGGGCGAAAAAGTAGATGATATTGTAAATGTCGAAAAGGTATCTTCACATGGAAAGTGATGCTGACTCATATGAATATGATATTGCAATCCTTATTCTATTAGAATATTAGCGCCATTAATTACTCTTTACCCCCCTTATATTCATGTACTCTTGTTCAACTGTTCGGATTTTGCCTCTTCTTTATCATTTTCTTCCTCTTTTTTCCTTTTTTTCTTTTTATTTTTTCTTTTTATTTTTTTATTGTACTCTTGTTCAACTGTTTGGATTGTTTTTCTAGATCAAAAAGAAAAAAAAAATAAGAAAGAAGATTTAACAATTATAATTTTCATAATGTTTATGATTTAAAGATGTAGAAGTCATAACTTAATTATGGATACTAGATTTGTTACTATTTACGGCACCAACACAAATATTTAAAAAAAAAAAACACTTTGAAACAAATCATGCGAAACATTGTTTATGGCGTCATCGCAAATATAAAAAAAAAAAAATACCTATTGTTTGGTTGTAAGAAATTTAAGTGTTGGAATCAAAATTAGAAATCATCACGTTGAAATTTTTAAATTTTTGGCATGCGCTTACTTTGAATTTTAATTCTGAAACTTCAATTCCATGCAACCAAACACTATCTTAAAATTTAAAAGCAATATGAAATTAGAAAATACAATTAGAAACTAACAATCTTTATAAGCATCCATTTTGAATTCCAATTCATAGCACGAACATGTAAAAATTAGAAATAGAATTCTCATCCCAAATAATTGGAAGTAGAAACAGAAAAGTAGAAACACTAGCCAAATGTCACCTTAAGAAACTTTAAGGTATTATACGTTCAAATTAAAATTATGAGGACCGAAGTGAGATGTAGGTCAAACTTCTGGGGTACAAAGAGTCAACCCCCCACCCAAAAAAGGAAGAGAGAAAAAGGACGAAAAGCTATTACAGTAGATTGGCCTCGTCTTCCCAAATCTTTAGCAAAGAAATCTAGGAGGCCAAAATGGTCAAATGACTTTAACTTTCTAGGGTGTTTTTGGTCAATTAACTCTTCTGGTATTTCCCAATCCCATTATTGTATGAAAATAGCCCAAGGGAGTATCTCTCTTCATTCCCACTATCACCACCTTGTGCAAAGGAGGATGAACTCTTCTATTACTGCATGACTGAAAAAAAAATTACACTACCCCTAATGTTTAAACTTTATTGTACTTTGTATTCAATATATTTTAATTTCCTCGCTTGTATCCTAAAATTTCACATTTGTATTCAATTGATCCTTCTGGAAAGATCCAACCATCTTTTTGCCAAAGTTGAACACTTGTTCATAGTTTGTCTTAACATGATTGTTAAAAAAAAGGGTTAATAATACTTTACCCCCTATGATTTAGTCAATTTGTACTTTATCCCCCTATAGTTTAAAAATCGTCATTTAACCTCCTGTGGTCAGATATTTGTTGCACTTACCCCCCTATATCAGGGGGGTAACTGGTTTGAAAATCTAACCATTGGCGGGGTAAGTGACGATTTTCAAACCACATGTGGATAAGTACAAATCGGTTAAACCACAAGGGGGTAAAATTTAATTAACCCTTAAAAAAAATAAAAAAAAAAATAGAGATTTTTGCACCTTGCACCCTTGAAGTTTCCGAGAAATCTCACTTTAGCCCTTGTACTTTTAATTTGAATACATAAAAACCTGACGTATCCATATCGTCAAGTCAGCCATTCTTTCAACTTTTTATGTTGAATTTTACCGACCTGGGTGATTTCGTGTTTAACACATTACTAGTTTTCGTCATAAAATGATAAAGTTACTGATTTGGACTAATTTGATATGATTTTGATACTTCAGGGTTTAATGTGTTCAAATTAAAAGTACATGGGTTAAAATAGGATTTATTTGAAACTTCAGGGGTGCAAAGTACAAAAATCTCTAAAATTAAAAGGGTCAAAAAGTTCTTCTTTAGGAGCAAAATGTTTTTTAACTTCTAGAAAGTATCAAATTTTATTGCTTTCCTACTAACCGATGATTCCATGTGTCTAAAGGCACTATATGGATTTACAAATTTATAAGTATAAAAAATAGTAAATAAAAAAATGGCTAATAAAATACATATATTAAAATTTAAAAGATATGAAATATAATTAAATTCAAACACTCTAGAAGTGGGGGTGTGAAATTTTTAAGCGTGAATTTTCTTCCAAAAAATTTCCATGATCCAATCTCATCCATCTATTTCCCTCAAATCAATATCAATCCCTAACAAAAAAACATTAAAAAAAAATATAGGGTTAGTTACATTTTACTCCTATGTGGTTTGATCAAATTACACTTTACACCCCTAAAGTGTTGTCATCAAAAGTTTAAGTGGATTGCGAATCTCCATAGAGATCAGGAGACTAGACATAGGTAGGATTAGCTTGACTAAATCATGATATATCATTGTGTGCTACATTGTTTATCTTCTTATGTTGTGTTTGGGTGTGCATTTAGTGTTAAACACTTATCCGCTGTGTAACTAAGATAATGATTAATTTAGAAAAGTTGATTATTTGATATTAAGTGTTTAAAATAATTAATTGTTTAAATTTTATAACTACCCAATTTACTCCATCTCTTGGGTAGTTCTTTGGGTCAACAATTAGCATCGGAACTGGTTTTATCTTGATTAGGCTTAACACCCTAGCTAAACACAGTCATATGGAGTGTACTGATAATGATATTGTATGTGAGTCATCTGTTTGCCTTGATGCTATTAGTGAATCTCTTGTTTACTCTGATAATCAAGATCCCGTTAGTGAGTATAATAAACATTGTGACAATGAGATTACAAATAAGGCTATTGAGATACTGATTGTCTTTACTTACGTTTTTGGAAAAGAAAATTTGAAACTATGGAAAAAGATTGTGATTCTTGAAAATAAAAAGTTTGGCATCACTAAATCTCTTAAGAAGAAGAATTTGGACAAGTATTTTGAAATTGCTAAATTTAAATGCTTTATCCGAAATTGGTAAGTTGCTGGAAAAAATTGATTCTTTTGAAAAGGAGAATGAATTTTGAAAAATAATATTTATGATTGTCAGCAAAGTGATTTTAAAAGGAAAAATCTTGAAACTTTAAATGAGACCTTGAACATTGAGTTGAATAACGTAAGGTGTGAGCTTGATAAAACTCGTTTAAAAATTCATTCCGTTGAAAATGATTGTCGAATTCTTCAGAATGATCTTGAACTTATGTATAAAAAAATAAAAAAATTAGTCTACAGGTGAACGTTAGTTCGTTGAAGCGATCACTTGAAAAGAATCAAAAGGAGTAAAGCGTAACAGTGGATAAATTCAAGGATATTGAGAAAACTAAACTTGTTGAAAAATCTATAGTAGCTAAAGCAACTCCTCAATATCACTATCATTATTGTGCTCCTGTACGGAATAATGATTATCTGAATAAATGTCCTAACAATGCTGAATGTTTTTAAAGGAATTAATTTTTTAAGTTTTGTAGCTACCCAATTCATCTCCCTCTTTGATAGTTCTTTGGGCCAACAGATGTGTCTGTTCCAATAGGTATCTATCAAATAAACGTGATATTTGAGATCAAGACGTGCTCCCATTCACAGGGTGACTATCCATGAAACTTGGAGCCCACGTGGACGCTTCGCGGGAGCCCAACCCACTCCATAATCCAACACATTTAATATTAATTGACATTTACACCCTCACGTCAGGTCAGGTCGTATAATATCCGTTTATCCCTTTTCTCTTTCTTTTATTCGCGTGAATCATGTCGGGTCAATATAAGAGTAAATATATTATTAAAAAAATTCTATTAATTATTTAACCATTACACTTAAGTATAAAATGACAAAAATATCATAACAGTGTAAAATGCAATTTAACAGCATGGGCAAAATTGTTCACTATTTTTTTTTGGGGGGGAAAAACATAGGTTTGTATTTATTTAAGTAATTATTTTTTGGGGGGAAAAATAATTTAATTACATTCATATAAATATGATGAGGCAAAAAAATTATGCATTGATTTGCACTTTGGTTCTTCAACTAACAATTTTTAAAATTTGGTCCCTCAACTATCAAATTTTGTGTCTTGAAGGTCCAAGTATTTATATTTGAAAAATAAAATTGCAAATTGACCTATAACTTTGGATTTGAAAGTGAAAATTAATTCATAATATAGGGAGTCAATGTGAAATCAACCCATAATTGAGGGAGCTTAGCCTATTCGACATTTAGTAATTGGATCATTTAGACATGAATAGGATAGTTTATGGACCAAATTGATCAAAGTGATAATTCAAGGACCAATATGCAAATAATTTCATGGGGGGTCTCAGTGTACTTTTTTACCCCAATTAATTTTGTTTGTTTTTCTCTTTGTTCCTTTCTTTTTCTCATTCTTCTTTAGATTTTGACTTTAAAAGAAATAATTGTGCAAATGGGGACACCAAACCAAGAAACGAAATGTTACATCTCTTACCAAGTTATTGGTTTCTATTGGTAAATTACATTAATTGCCTCTTGAATTTGGCATAAACACACAAAAATGAAATAAATGCTATGTAAAAACATTACACAGAAACACAAACACTAAACAAATGCCATCAAAGAATCAAAGAAGAGATAATTTTTTCTAGATTTGAGAAAATCAGCATGAATATGAGAAAATCAACATTTTGTTCATAAAATGAAGAAAAAGAATGCAAGTGTAAGTGTTTCTACTTCACTGAACACACACAAAACGATACAAACGCTAAGCAAAAACATTAAACAGAACCACAAACTCTAAGGTAGTGTTTGTTAGTGATTCTGTTTCCAGACTTCGGTTTCTGTTCCCATAAATTTTTTTAACAGTAATAGAAATTTGGGACATGGTTCTGTTCTAAACATAGAAATTTGGGAACAGGACAATTCAACTTTTTTAGAACAGAAACACTAAACAAATGGAACAAATACGATTATCTGTACTCAACATATTCTTGGTTATCTGTACTCAACATGTTATTGGACTTGGGAGAGGGAGGAGGCAGGGGCTGGGTGGTGAGGATGAGGAGACTGGAGATTGTCGCCACTCCCAAATCAGGACCAATTCAAATGAGGCAAAAAAAAAAAAAAAAAAAAAACAGAAAACTGAGAACAGAAACACTAAAGAAACAAAAAATTTGTTTGGGTGTACTGCAGGGGTTGGGTGGTGAGGATGAGGAGATCAGACATTGCCGCCGCTCCCAAATCAGGACGAATTCAAACGGGGCAAAAAAAAAAAAAAAAACCAAGAACAGAAACACTAAGGTGGCGTTTGGTAACTGTTTCTGTTTCCATTCCAGCAGTGGGATGGGAATGGGATGGGATGAGAATTTTGTTTTTTTTTTTTTTTTTTTTTTTCTTTTCTGTTTTGGCCTGACGGCGGTGGCGCCATCGCCAGCCGGCTGGCGGTGCTCCAGCATGCCCGGCCGGCGCTCCTGCAACGGCCGCCGATGATTCTCCGGCGTCGGACGGCGGTGCCCCCCGCCGGCGATGACCGGACGGCGGTGGTGCCGGCGACGCCGGCCGGAAGTCAATGGCGCCGTCGCCGGCGACTGCCGGAAGTGGGCGGAAAATTTTCGGCCGGCCGGTGACCGGCGATGGTTGCCGGAGATGACCGCCGCCGCCGGCAGTCGGCGGATGGTGGACGGCGGTCGGTGGTCGGCGGCGGTCGGCGACGACGGACGGTGGTCAGCCGGTAGGTGAATAGTGACTATGGGTTTTGGGAATGAAATGGGAATAATGAGAAACAACTTTTTTTTGTTTCTCATTTCTTAAGAAAAAAGTGGGCACAATTCTCAAATGGGAATGAAATGGAAACGGAAACAAAAATTACCAAACACTATTTCCAAACAGAATTCCCAAAAATCTGGGAATGGAATGGGATGGAAATGGTTACCAAATGGGGGCCAATGAATTAACACTTAACAGATGCCATCAAAGAATCAAAGAAGTGATTTTCATTCTAAAAAAATCAATATGTACCTGATCGAGGCACGACAGCGACGGTGGATAGTGGTACTTGATGAAGGGGTGAGAATTAGTGGATGATTTCTTGAGATGGAGGGTGAGAAAATCTTTACACAACCAATTCAATCACAACCACAGCAACACAGCAACATCGACGATTTTGAAGGCAACCAGAACAGAGATCGACGATTTCGAAGACCTACCTGATGATTTCGAAGGCGAGATCGACGACGACGTGTGAAGAAGAGGGACAATGATGGCGACTGCAAAGGATGGCTTCAGGGCTGGATCTTGAGGATGAAGAGGACTGTGATGGAATGGTTTTATAGCAAGTGAATGACAACAGAAGCGAGGGAGAGAAGAAGAGAGACGACGATGGCGGTGGCAAGAGACGGCTTTAGGGCTGGATCTTGAGCATCAAAGGACTGAATCTTGAGGATGGAACGGTTAGGGGCTGAACCACTGGATCTTTAATTATTTGGAGCCAAAACAAAAAATAGAAAGAATAGAAATGGGCGAAAAGCGAACCCTACACCCCTGGCTTAGTTAGCACCAAAAAAACCAACTCATCCACAACCAACTCAGCGTTAATCTCATATGTCCATTAAATGAAAAGCAATCCTAACCCTTAAAATGTCCTAGTCAGCAAACACCATCTTATTTTATTAATAGATATTTGATCGCAGATTCAAAAAAAAAAATCTTCTTCCACTTCTAGTTGTGATGATTGAAAATGTTTCAATTGAAAATAAAAGCATTTTAAAAACTCAAACCTATTCCTCTTGAACTAATGTTCAACCTTGCTGCTTGAACCTGTTGCCATCACCGCTGTTGTTGCTTCTGTCGCCGTCGTTACCTTCTGCCAGTGTGGAAATGGTGTTTGCAATTTAGGGTTTTCACAATCGTCGACCTTAGCTTCTTTGCAATTAGGGCATGATAAATGGGAATAGAAAGTTTTATATCTTCCATTTTCATAACTTGAATGAATGAATTGTTTGATTTTTCCTTGTTTAGCTTGATGGTAGTTTCCAAAAATACCTATGCAGAAAGATCAATCCATAGTGATGCATGAGCTATTGTATGTGAAAAGATGAGTTTTTCTCAAAATAAAAATAATTGATTGAGTTTTAATTGTTTGGGCTTGTCTATTAGAGCCCATACAAATATCAAGTGTGAAAATGAGTGTCTAATTAAAAAATCACTACTAAAAATAACAGAGTTATTTATTTTGAGACCGTTTTTCTTTTTAATATTTGGCAAATTTTTAAATTTTTTGATGAATTTTTTGTTGGACTTGGACATGTAGGCCCTTAAAACACATTTTTTAATTATTAAGTTACAACACGCGTATTCGCTTCTGGGTTGAAGCGCTCAACGTAGTCTCCCAAAGATTTAGTGGGCTCTTGCCGAAGAGTGAGGATATGAGCCATAGTCTTTGGCCTCCGCCAGGAGTGACTGAAATGAGTCAAGAACAACTGCTCGAGCTTCATGAAAGTGGAGATGGATGATGGCTTTAGACCATGGAACCAGGACCTTGAAGCACCTGTGAAGGTGATGGGAAAGTCTCTGCACCGCAATGCTACATAGGCTATCTGCATATCCATATGAGACTTAAACACAGACAAGTGGTCAACAGGATCTGTCGTCTTGTCATAAGGACTCATTTAGGGTGGGTGAAGTGCGTCGGTGCTACTTCTTCCAAAATTTCATCCACAAAGGGAGATCTCACATCTGTGATAACGCCTAGTCCTTCTCGGCCTCCTTACACCTCCTGGAGACAGGCTTCCATATCAGTCAGGTGGTGCTCCACGGCCTCTCCTGCTCGGCGCTCCCCTGCGTACGATTATCTACAGCTCAGGCCGCAGTGTAACGGGAGGGAGGTGAGTAGGATCTAGCTTCACGTTCATGTCGGCCTCGGAAATTGTACCCGGCTGGCTGATGAAGAGCTCGATCATTAGGGAACACAAACTGGTCTTTCGGCACAAATTTGTGTGACAGAGAAGGTAGAGATCTTGGCATTACTGAGGCCTCTCATGACCCGCAAGCTCAGGGTTGAAAGGTGGAGGGCAGCCCTCGGGAACATACCCATTCGAAGTGGTCATGTAAACAACGCGATCCTTGAGGTGGTTTCTCGGGCGCTACGATTTGGAGAGTTGGTTCACCCTGAACAGAGGGGCAGCAGCAAGTGCACGTGGAGGAGCTGTACACACGTCTTGAAATCACTCATTTGGCATTTAAGGAGAGCAACATGAGATGCCTCCACAGTTCCCGAGGTTTGTCCCGCAGCCCTATGTGGCAAAGTGGATGGTCCTAGCTGGTCTTGGAGGGGCTAGTTATCCTCTTCGATGGGTGCTGGAGGGTGTTTCCTTGGAGTTCTTAACGTATCTTCTCTTTTTTCTGTTCTAGGTCTGTCTGTCCGACCAGACCTTATGATCATTGGGGCTCAGCTGAGTAGAGAGCAATGATCAGAGAAAGGCTTTTTGCACACTTCTCATAGAAGGCGCCAAACTGTTGGTGCATAAAGCTGGTACACACCTTAAGTATGGCCTAGTCGGATGACGGGTAGGTCCTCTTGCTGAGGTGAAGTCGGTTGTTAAAACTTCCTCACGTAAGCTGTAATGGGTCCTATGAGGACTGACCTGTTGCGCCTAGAGTCTTGCTCCTCAATGACCTATATCTGCACAAGGAACCTGGTCGGAGGTTTCCTAGAAAGCCCCTCCAGCATGAGAATAAGAGCTCATAGAGAAAAGGATTTCAATATACTTTAATTAAAAAAATGAGCATTACTTTACGCCATTGATTTATTCTAATATTTATAGAAATAGAAATTACATAGTAATGGGTTTGGGCTTTTGGGCGAGAAGCCCATTGGCCTTTGTTAGGCTTGGGGAGAAACTGTTGGCAATAGTAGACATGGAGCTAGGGCCCAGATGCTGACTTGGTGATGCTCGAAAATACCTTCATGAATATCCAAATGAAAATTTTGCTAAAAAAAGATTTTTTTTTTTTGGTAGAAAAGAGACAACACAAAAAAACTAGCAGCTAGACAAAACGCCTTCAGCCTCCATATCAGCTAGCAGGATGCTTTCGATGCCCTCCGGAGGTTCTTCAAGGTGGTGCATATCTGATATGTTATTAGTTCCCGTTCGAACAAGAAAGTCCGCGCAGCGATTGCTCTCCCTTCTGACACCACGAAACTTGAAATCTTGATTCTCAGCAATATATTTGCAGTCCATAATCCATCCTCTTAAGAGATGAGTGTCCAGGCATTCCCTTTTGATAAGATCGATGGCTTCCTGAGAATCTGACTCGATTATCACTCTTTCAAATCCCCTGGAAATCGCCAGGCATATACCCGCATGTATTCCTCTTATCTCTGCCTCCAAGCTAGTGCAAGTGCTAAGATGCCCGAAGTAGCCAATTAGCCAAACCCCTTCCTTGTTACTAAACAGACCTCCAAAGCCACCTCTCCCCGGATTACCACGCGCACTTCCATCCGTATTGAGTTTGTACTGACCTGCAATAGGGGGAGTCCATTTAGTATCCGGAATAAAAATAGTGCCATTGTGGGACTTAGAGGGATGAAACGCTTCCAACATATCCCACGCACTACGGTTAATTTTGGAAGCGATCACGTAGGAATCCAGATTAGTCCCTTCGATGACCTCTTTATTGCGACTTTTCCAGATATTCCATAAGATGGCCACAAACAAGTAAAACGACGAGGGATTGATGGATTTTCCTTTGGTGTATTTAGCAATCCAATTTTGGATACTCATGTCATGTTCGCGCCACAAGCTATTCCTGTCAAGGAACATGGCCCAAACAGTCCAAGCCTTAGGGCAATTTTTGAGGGCGTGGTCAATGGATTCAATAGCTCCATTACACCTCTTGCAAATAGCCGACAAATCCATTGACCATTTAGCTCTCGTCTCATTTGTCAATAGCCACTTATAGAATATTTTCCACAAAAAGAATTTAATTGATTGCGGGATTTTTAACTTCCAAATCCATTCCCATTTGAAAGTGGAATTAGGAGCATTGAAATCCGCAGCTAATAAGTAGGCCGATTTAACTGTAAATTTTCCCGAATTTTCCGAAAGCCAGATAGCTACATCTTTTTCCAAAAAAATTGGGGGCTCAGAACTCAGGATATCATTGACTTGATCATCCAAAATTAGGTGAATGATTGGCAGAAGAAACCAACTACCTGAATCATCCATAATATCGGCAACTTTGAGATCAAAATTCTTTTGGAGTTCATCATTGCCTAGGGGACCATTCCCACACCACCAATCAGTCTAAAGGTTGACATTAACACCATTTCCAATTTTTCATTTAATTCCTTTGGCAATGATGGGGCGGGAACGAAAGACACCCCTCCAAATATGAGATCCATCATTATGTTTCTTCCAATTTTTTGGGTTTCTATCAATGTTATATTTACTCATAAAAACATCAACCCACAGTAAGTTTTTGCTTTTTGAAGTAATATTCCAAGCGAGTTTAGCCATAAAAGCAGCATTAATAATTCTGGCCTTTCTAATGTTTAGGCCTCCCATGCTAATAGGAGCACATACCTTTTCCCAGCCGACAAGGTGGTATTTCCTGCAACCATCCGAATCTCCCCAAAGAAAGCTTCTGACCAGTTTGTCTATCTTATCACAAAATAAAAGGGGAAGGGGAATGGTTTGCATATAATATAATGGAATCGATGTTAGCACTGACTTAACCAGCGTGGCACGGTCTGCTATAGATAAATTCTTAGCTTTCCAATTTGAGAGTCTTTTTTGCATTTTCTCCAAAATAACATTAAACTGACTCCCTTTAAGTCTGTCCAAAATGAGAGGGGTACCTAAATAAGTCCCCAAATCCTTGCATAGCCGGATATTTAAGTTATTGCTAATGTCCCGAGCAAGTAAATTATTAACTCTAGGGGCAACAAACAATTTCGATTTTTCAAAGTTAATGGTCAGACCGGATGCTGTAGAAAAAGCCTCGAAGGTAAGTTGAATAGCCTTGCAAGTCTCTTTATCAGCTTTAGCAAATAACAGAATATCATCAGCAAAAAAAAGGGATAAAACAGGTCTCTTTTTTGCCACTTTCAGGCCTTTCCACCTTTTTTTTAGAAACTTCTTCAGAAATTAGGAGAGATAACATTTCCATACATAAAACAAACAAGTAAGGGGAGAGGGGATCCCCCTAACGGAGACCTCTTTTGAAGGAAACCCCTCGAGGGGTTCCCCATTCCAAAGAACTCTCGCCGCAGCTTTCCTAACACAGTTCATCACAAGATTAATCCAGTTAGAGGGAAAATTGAAGAATACAAGAGTGTTCTCAAGAAAATCCCAATTCAATTTATCATAAGCTTTTTCTAAGTCAATTTTTAAAATCATTCCCCCTTTCTTACTCTTAGATTTCTTGAGTTTATGAATCATTTCTTGGGCAATAATAATGTTATCTATAGTTTGTCTGCCTGGAATGAAGCTGCTTTGGAAGGGACCAATGATATTAGTCAAGTAGGGTCTTAGTCTAGTAACCAGAATTTTTGTAACCAATTTGTAAGGCACATTACACAGACTAATCGGACGGAATTGGTTGATTTTTTCTGGAATGTCAACTTTGGGGATAAGAACAATAAATGTCTCATTCATCTTAGGTGGCATATCCCTATCATTAAAGCAGGCTTTAACAAAATCACATAGGTGTAAAATTATGGTCGGGATAGTTAGATATTTTATGGTATTAAGTGAGAAGTACTAAAAAATTAAGTAAGTCTCACATTATTTAAAATGGTTTATACCAAACACATCTCCTGTCTTTTGCACTTATACCAAAAACTTCCCTTGTCATTTGACAAATACTAATTAACTCCATTGACCAATATTTTTCTGTGAAAATACCATTTTATCCGTGTTTTTTATCAGATATTATACAATTAAAAAAACTCTAAGTAAAATTACCGATTTACCCCTTTATTATTCATTTGCTAGAAAGTAGAACCGATGGCGAGAGAGAGAGAGAAAGACGAAGAGACGAATTCTCAGCCTCCGACGAACTCTCCATCCTATTTCGTAGCCTCCTACGCCATCGATGGCCCTAAGAATGACAGATTTAGAGTGATTCGTCGATTAGTTCGATTGTCGATTCGTCGTTGAAGAAGGAAGATCTCTAAGCCTACGGCGATCTGTCATTCTTCAATCTACACTACAAGAAAAAAAAAAATTTATCACACTTAGTAAATATAATTTATCTCGGTTTTTGAATAATTCGTGATTATAAAATTATACATGATATTTAATCTCATTAAAAAAAATAATTGTGTGATAAAAAAACGTTTTATCTCATAATTTTAATTAACTGTGATTGTATGCAATTAATTTTTATCACAGTTTTGATTTTAGCCAAGATAATAAAAATTCCTTCTGCTTTTTCCTCCGATCCGCTTTTTCCTAACCTCTTAAATCTGACATCTCTTCCTTCTCTACCCTAGAATACCTTAGCAGTTGCTCTCTCTCTCTCACGCGCGATTGATCGAAGCCACTCTCTCGATCTTGAAATCACTACGATTTCTCCATCACCTTCGCCATCGACATCGAGCCCTAGATCGAACGGTGATCGTCATCTTCCTCTAGCGCTATGGCTCTCTTCCACAAGGTATGTCCTCATCCCTCTCTCTTTTATATGCTCTATTGAGTATTGGTTGGTACTCTACATAAAAAAGCCAATCTCAACCGATTAAATCTTAGGTTCAATTTAGGGCTTCTTAACTTTATTTGACACTAAGCTAAGATGCACCCGCTTCTTTCTTCCTTTCTCCCTCTGTTATTGTCGTTCCAGCGTCATACCTCGTCGGCGCCGTTCCATCTCTATCACCCACTGTCGTTGTTCATCACCATCACCACGCCCAAGTACTGTTTTCTCCCTTTCGCAATTTATCATCAATGTAGGTTTTCTTTCTTTCCCCGACTAAAACTGAGCAAAATCGAAGCTATAAACTAATATAAAGGCACCAATTTAGGGTTCCTTCAACTAAACTGATCAAAAATCCTACCAGGTAAAGATGATTGCGACTCCATCTCAGCTTTTGGTGCTGCTCCGACGGTGGAGAAAGACCCCAATTGATTCACGACTGCACGAATCATCCCCGCGACTATGGAAAGTCATCGAAGGCTGGAGAATTCAATGAAATCTTGTTGGTGTCGAAGAGGCGAGTGAGAGAGACCTGTAAGTGCTCTCTGGATTTTCCTCTCATGTTTTTTTTTTTTTTTTAATTCTCTTATACACTTGAATGAGTTTGAATAGAAATTTGGATCGAATAGAAGATATAATTAGCTTACTCCAAATTTCAGGCTTGTTCGATCCCTAACTCTAATTAGTTGTATTAAATATAATCGTTCATTCAAAAATGGATTTGGTAACCCTGATTTATGTTCTGAAATTGCTACTGCTATGGACCAGCATTCTATCATGTTCTGTTCCCTATTTCGATTTTATTTCTAATTTATGTTCTCAGATTTCTGTTTTATTTTTGTTGTTTTTTTGGTTCTGTTCTGTTCGCAGTTTCTTTGATGAAGTTAACAAGTTTACTAATTTGTTTTTTTATTTTTCAAGTTTGTAGGAAATTTCTAGCACAACTGGTTAATCAAGAATACCTCAAGGTAAAATGTTCATTTTATTATGAAATCTAATAAATTTGAGTTGTTTTGATATTATTGATTGCAATCAAATGTGAAATAAAATATCTTCTAATTGCTACATATTTTTATTAGGATTGTTGCTTGTTAAACTATCGCTTGTGGGCCAAGGTTTGTCTTTGATTATTTTCAATAAGTATATTCAGTATAATTATTTCTTTCTACTAATGGGCATTACCTCGCGATGTTGGCACATCATCTTTTGCCCTATTACCCTCAACAAGGTGCAGGTTATACATCTGGTTAGCTTATTTGCTATGTTCTTTTTTGCCTCTTAATGATTGTTATACTTCTATTTTTAATGATTCAAGTTCTTTTTCTTCTGTGAAACATTTTACACAAATGAAAATTATCATAGTTATTATCAACTATGAGGTTAGCATAATTTCTCTCAATATGGGAACAGAAAGATCAAATTAATGTCACCCCTGTTTCATTTTTCACCTCCATTAACAGAAGCATGAGGTGATGATAGATCCTTAATTTTCAAGTCCAGTGATCTTCAATATTAATTCATCCTTTGAAGTTATATATTTGAAGTTTTATTTGGGTCCTTTCATGCTTTAGTTTGTCACATAGCGAACTCAATATTGCAACTACTTTTTGGAGGAGAAGCGACGAAAGGCTATTGCAGAACAATGGACTGGAAGTTCAAGGTTCTTAAACTTCATGCTTTATGAATTTGATATCGATGTACTTTATATTGTTTTGACTTGATGAAGTTGATGAAAAAGAAAATGAAGAATGAAGTTGATGATGTGGGTAATGATGTTTTATTTGTGATTGGACGATCATTTTTAAACATTTGTACATGATAGAAAATTCAAGTTTATGATTATTGTATTGAAAAACAGTGTTATTTGTGTTTTTCATGTTGATGTAAAATTCTTATCATGCAAAATTTATTTTTAGTTATTTTTTATAGTAATTTTATAAAATTGTGGCTTATTTTTATTTTTATTTTTAATATATATATATGAGAAACTATCACAGTTTTTAAATGTGATAGAAAATAGGCTAATCATCTCGATTTAATACAAAATTGAGATAAATATTGTCTAAATAATCACGTTTTTTTTTTTTTTTTTTTAATTTCGTCACATATATATGATCTTTTAATCACATTTGAAAACCGAGATTCAAAAAGTCTACCATTTTTGTTTTTAACTGTGATTAAAAGTTTTTCATCTCGATTTTTAATTGTGATAGAAAATCTATTTTTAATCACACTGCATACTATCACGCTTTGATTTGGGACCAAAAACCGTGATAAAAACCTTTTTATCACGGTTTTTAACTATGATTAAACACTTTTTTTCTTGTAGTGCTATCAGCCGAAGACGAAATCAGCCTCCCATCTCTCAAACCATCATCGTAGCGGCACTCATACGGCGTTGATTTAGGAATCGACACTCATATACGGCGTAGATTGCTACCGGCAGGTACGTTTTCCCCACTTCTACCCTCGGCTACGCTCATGGTGTGGTGGCTGGGATGGATTTTGTTAATCTCCAATCCTTCGCCACTGCAATATGAAAAAATGATTCAATTGAAATCCAGTTTTTTTATTTCTAGAGAGAGAGATTGAAACCTACTTTCCTGACCTAATTTTTCATCTCTATTTGTTTGAATTTTGAAATTGGTTTTGTTTGTTATCAATTGTTTGATCATCAATGATATGAAAAAAGGGTTCAATTAATGGACATGAACATTAGCTGTGGCATTGAAGGGAAGAATCGACGAGAGACGACGACGACTCAGCTAATGTGTCTGATTTGTTATTGTATATGAATTTCTGTTGTTTTTTCAGTTCAATAAAAATGGGTGTGAAACAATAGATTGTTATGACCATGAATTTTGTGTCTTTCACATAATATCAGCCTTCTTTGTTTGCGTAAGCTGCTGGCTTTTGTTAAAAAAAAAAAAAAAAAAAAAAGGGTTCAATTGAAACCCAGTTGTCGATTTCTAGAGAGAGAGAGATTGAAACCCACTTTTCGATTTTTAGAGAGAAATTGAAAATCGAATTTCAATTTCTAGAGAGAGAGAGGGGAGTTTTTTTCGCATATCTTGGATGAGCTGCACAAGAAAATTGAAGGCCAGAGAAAAACTAGTACAATTAGATGACGAGCAACTGGTGGAGCTTCGGGATATATTCCAATTGTTCCAGCTCGGCTCAAAGAAAATAGAAGAAGGCAGGGAAGAGGTGGAAGAGAATCAAGGGGTATATTTGTCCAATAAATTAAATTAAGAAAGGGTATTTATGTCATTTTATTGAAGTTAAATAAGTTTGAGGGTATTTTCGTCAACAACAATGATGTGTCAGCAATTATGCACTGACAGGGGAGATAAATGGTATCAATTGTAAATTATAGGGAGTTGATTGGTATTTGTCAAATGACAAGGGAAGTTTCTGGTATAAAGCTAAAAGACAGGGGAGATCTTTGGTATAAACTCTTATTTAAAAATTTAAATAATTTTGTAGTGATACTTATAAATAATTATTTCATTTTATTATAAAATATGCTTAATTTGATAATACAAGCTTAATTTGATAATAACTTAATGTATTCAGTTTTATTAAGCAAATCTCACTTAAATTAATTATGAATAAATCTAACAATAAATATGTTTTATACGGTTTCCACATTCATGCATGTTTTGTTTTACCACCACGTACCCTCACCTGTCTAAAGCCATTGCGATTGATACTTTAGAGCTTCCAAGCAGCCCAAACAGTTTCAACGGCGGACCATGGCTGATATAAAGAGGAATGGAGAGAGAGAGAGAGAGAGAGAGATGAGGAAAAAAAGAGGGGAAAAGAAAAAATAAAAATGACATTTTTTTCCCTTAAATTATAGCACATCCATCTTAAATGATCAATTTCCGTCTAACTTAATCCCAATATTTGACCGAAGATCTACATAGAAAATCGACCGCAAAAAAGAAGACCACATTGAAAAAGAAATGAATTGGAGGGCCACATAAAAAAAAAAAAAAAAAAAAAAAAAAAAAAAAAAACCTATAAATAGTGTGACCAAATTTTAATTTGCCCTCAATTATAACAATCAAAAAATAAATTGCTAAAATTAAAAAAAAAAAAAAGCAAAAAAATGGAAGTGTATAGTCAAAATTGATCTTCCACATTTGTATAATGGGTTAATGCTTGATGATCACTGTAATTAGAAATACATAAATTATTTTCCTAACAATAAGCATATAAAGGCTGATGAATTTGACAGCAACACCAATAAGCGTGTGTTTGTGCGTGTGATAATTTATACAATAAGCCAAATTTTTAGGTTATGGATTTCATTGAGACTAATCAAACCATTGTTAGTGCTATGTTTTCTTTTCTGTATATTTTGTAATTGTAGAACTCATTGAAGAGGACTTCAACCTTCAAGACCGGAAACTCGAGTTCTCTTCTGGCTGGGAAAGAATAAGCGGTTTGTTTTGAGCGTTCTGTATGTTTTAGATTAAAACGTCTACTGCAGTTCTTTTTGAATTGTTTCATATTTGAAAATCCGAGTGATAATTATGTTGGAGTATTTTATGGGTTAACATTAATTGAATTAATTGTTTTACAAAAACGGGTTAATGGATAGTCTATTATTAAGCAGTCCAAATAATCAATGATCATATTTTGATTTGGGTTGTAACGTCTTTATGTAAAAACTCAGTTAAGTGACAAGTGTAGATTTAGGGTTTCGTTGAAGCCCGTTATGGAAGGACCCAACAAGAAACCCTAGTACATATAATTAGGCCCCCTTCCTAATTTAAAAAAAAAAAAAAAAAAAAGATTTTTTCCCATTGAGAGCCGCCACCACAATAATCTAGATCATAGGGAATAAGACCTAGTTAGTAATCCGCTGCGACAGATTCAATCTCCTGCAATAGCCCAAATAGGTACGTATTCGATTATCGTTCTTTATTGTTGTGCCCTAATATTCATGTATATTTACAATTATTATTCAATTCCGTTTTACTGTGATTATGAGAAATAATCAACAAATTAATGATGTAACACATTTTATGAGGGGCGTTCCCTGCTTGTTTTTTTTTTTTTAATAAATATTTTATGATTTGAACTAAAATGAATTTTAGCAATTTATTACAGTAAGTTTGCATGAAGTGCCGTTGCAGAAGATACGAAGCCATTTATATTATAATACTAAAAGCGGAAGCTAAACCCTCAAATGAACCGCAACTCAGAATTGCTGATAAATGATGATTTTTCCCACTGGCGTTTCAAATCGCCAACTCCGTTTCCTAATCTGCCGTTTCAAAACCTTCTCCTCTCTAGGTGATTGTCGCCTCTACCATAATGAATGAATTGATTCTCCTACAGTACCCTGCCATTTCAACAGAACCCTGACGTTCCTCATTCACAAATGTGTAGATGCAACATGCAATCCAATTTCCTTCTTCAATTATCAGCCTCCATAAATAGTACACCTGATTTATCGATCCCACGGCGATGATTTGGAGCTCAAGAAGAAGCAAATAGGATGTTGTTCTTTTAGAAGATGGTATGTATTCTCTCTCTCTCTCTCTAAAGCTTATTCACCATCACTGGTAAATTACTCTGCACACTCATTGCACACTCATTGATCGAAGCCCATCGCAGCCTCCATCCTCATTCATGACAACCCTCATTGAGAGAAATACAACTTTTGGGTGAGAGACCGAAACCAAATCCGCTCGATTATAGTTTATTAACTGTTTAAAATTTAAAATTACAATTTTCATTGGTAGATTTTTGAGAAGGCAGAGTGTTGGCCTAGTAGAATACCCAAGAGAGGGGTGAATTGGGTAATTAAAAATAATCAGAATAAAAATCAATAAATCAAATAATTAATTTTATCCCTAAATTAATCATTATCTTTATAACACAGCAGAATTAATCAATCAACTAGGTGCACATACAAACAATAAAAATAGACAAATTAAGAAAGCAGAACACCAGAGATTTATACTGGTTCATCAAGCTACTCTTGGTTAATCCAGTCCCCCGAACTCCACGAAGGTCGCACCCACTAAAACCTAGTTTCCTTTAAAGGTAGGAACCAAACCCGCACACCGATTCTTTTACAGGCTCAGAATCAACATTTACAATTTCCTTTTCAAAGGTTAAGGAATAACCTCTACTTTTTACAGGTTAAAGAATAACGTAATTCTTTTTAACACTTAGACTCAAGAATCAAAAGCTCACCAAAACACTCCAAATATCCTTTTACCTGGTAAGGATTGAACCGTTACAAAATCACTCACAAACACGCAATTCTTATCCAGGAAGAATTACTACCTCAATCTTTTTACAGGAAAAGACTGAAACTCAGCTACCCTTGATTAAATATCCCCAATGATATTTAACCTGTCACAACTCACAAATACAAATATTGATAAGTAAATCTCACTCGGAGTTTCTATCATCCCAGATATATATAAACTCAATTAATATCTCAACTAGTGATAGAATTATGTGAGATGCTGAAATCTAATTTTAACAATATATGAGTAGCAAATTGGAGTACATAATCAGATTCAAGAAATTGTTTGAAAGAATTTTTTCTTTAAAAAAATCAAAAACAATTTCTAAGATCAATTTCTAAAATACAATAATAAACAAATAATAATCAATATGGAAAGATCTTACCCGGAATCCACAGAATTGATGATGAAAATAGTATAGCTTCAATTCCGGTATCAATACAAATTGATTGCAGTTGATTATCAGAATCATTTTTAGAACAACTCACAGTATCGTTGAATGATAACTCTTATAAACTCTCTCTCAAAAAGATATAGACTGATTTTTATCTCTTAGACTGATTAGAATGATTTGCTCTCTTAGAAAATTCGCAGGTGTATATAAAGGCACATGTAATCAGCCTCCTAACGGCTAGTTTACAAGTGTCATAACAATAAAATACTCTTATAGACCCTTCATAACATGATGACTTCATTTAGGTTCAATTTCACTTAATAACAACTTTCAAAACTCTCAATTAAATCCTCAGAGTATTTCTCAATTAAAACAAATAAGTATAGAATCCATTTTAAGTACCAAATTGAGAAACTTTAATAATTAATGAATTATATTGAAATGATTTAATTAGTATATGAACCATATCTCAAATATTAAGAATATCTCTGAAATCTCTCTCAAATCTTAACCAAAAAGGGCTACTTTTGGATTTAAAATCGGATCAACCAATATTCTGAAACTGAGCGTTCAGTCGACTGCTCAGTCGATTGAATGATACTGGAAGTAGCCCATGCACTTGATCGGTCGACTATTCAGTCAACTCGCAGATTTAGGGAGTTTGCCAAGCTTCCACCGGTCGACCGCTCTATCAACTCATAGATTCAGAGAGTTTGTCAAGTTTTTATCGGTCGACTTCTTTGTCGACTCGCAGATTCAGATAGTTCATCTTCTTTCTCTGGTCGACTCCTTAGTCGACTGCACCTTCCTGAATCACTTCTCTGATCTCGTTTTGAACTTACTTTCCTTTACAATTTTGCCATTTTATCCATATTTATATTCAAATGAATTCCATTAATACTCTTATATTCTATTTTAGTCATTCAAGAATATTTATTTTTAATTCACATAGGAGCAAATAAATATACTCAACCAAAACACACATAAAAGATAAAATTCATTTTGTGTCGTGTGTGTATTCCTAAATGGGATATTCAAAAATTTATATTTACCTGGAATGTTTTACCTAATGTCTTTAAATTCTTAATACTTCTTCATCATCTTGATATCTTTATTTAGCATCCATTCACTTTGACATCTTCATTATGGGAACTTTAAATCACTGAAACACTTGATCAAATATTAGTTCCACCAAAATATCAATACTTAATTGTTCATCAAAATCTTGGGATTAATAATCTCCCACTTTTTTATGAGGACAATTAACTTTGATATTTTCTTTAAAAATAAAATATAACCACACTCCCCCTGAATTCGAGGACGGGTTCTTTAACTCATTTAAACATCATAACGAAGATTTCAATAATTAACAATTTAAAAATACTCAATAAAGCATAACTTTTAAATTTCTCTCCCTTTTGATTAAAACACAGTATTACAATTCTCCCCCTAAATAAAACATCACTCATTTCTCCCCCTTTGTCATCTTCAAAAACAATTTAGGTAGGGAAGGAGGAAACAACAACTATGTAAGTTACTCTAGGCAAACATCATTGTGCCTAGCTATTCCCAAACCACGAATGATTTTCACAAACTGATCTTCCGCTAGTGGTTTGGTAAAAACATCAGCAAGCTGGTTGGAGGTATCAATATACTCAATAATAATATCATTTTTCTGAATATGCTCACGAATAAAGTGATGTCTAATCTCTATGTGTTTAATTCGTGAGTGTTGTGTAGGATTCTTACTTAGACATATAACATTTTTATTATTACAAAAGATTGGAATCTCCTCCATACAAACTCCAAAATCATTTAACTGTTGCTTAATATATAGAATTTGAGTACAACAGTTACTAGCTGCCATGTATTCAGCCTCAGTAGTGGATAAAGCTATCAAATTTTGTTTCTTACTTGACCAAGAAACCAAAGCATGTCCTAACAAAAGACATGATTCGCTTGTGCTTTTTCGCTCAACTTTGCAACCAGCAAAGTCAACGTTGGAGTACCTTACCAATTTAAAATCACTCCCCTTAGGATACCATAATCCTAGATCAGTCATCCCCTTTAAATAATGAAAAATTCGCTTAACCGCAGTTAAGTGAGATTCTTTAGGACAAGACTGAAATTTAGCACAAAGATAAACACTATACATAATGTTAGGTCTACTAGCAGTTAAATACAATAAGCTACCAATCATACCTCGATACATCTTTTCATTAACGCTTTTACCCGTATCGTCTTTTTCAATTTTTGTAGCCGTTGCCATGGGAGTTTTGTACTCTTTAGCTCCTTCCAAGCCATATTTCTTTAACAGCTCCTTGGTGTATTTAGCTTGGTTTACAAATATTTTTTCTTTGGTTTGTTTAATTTGCAATCCAAGAAAGAAATTCAGCTCTCCCATCATACTCTTTTCAAATTCAACCTACATTATCTTACCAAACTCTTGCCAAAGATCCTCATTAGTAGATCCAAAAAATGATATCATTAACATATACTTGTATTAAT
This sequence comes from Eucommia ulmoides, assembly GCA_016647705.1. Taxonomy (NCBI): domain Eukaryota; kingdom Viridiplantae; phylum Streptophyta; class Magnoliopsida; order Garryales; family Eucommiaceae; genus Eucommia; species Eucommia ulmoides. The sequence goes on along the minus strand of JAENRU010000232.1, from coordinate 87,161 downwards.
AGAATATCATAATCAGTTTGCTTTACAAATAGTGTTATATCACAAATACCCCTTCGAAAACCATTTCGATCAAATATCGGTTGAGTCTTTCATACCAAGCACTCGGAGCTTGTTTGAACCCGTACAAAGTCTTGCGAAGTTTAAATACATAATCGAAAAATTTGTCACTTTCAAATCTTGGGGGATTGTTCCACATATATTTCTTCAGCTAGAAAGCCATTTAGAAATGCACTATTTACATCCATTTGATATAGTTTAAAATTACATGAATATGCAAAGGCGAGTAGCATTCTAATTGCTTCTAGTCTAGCAACAGGAGCATAAGTTTCTTCATAATCAATTCCTTCTTCTTGATTATAGCCCTGGGCTACTAATCTTGCTTTATTTCTGATTACCATACCAGATTCATCATTTTTGTTTCTAAATACCCATTTAGTATCAATAACTAAATGAAAATCCAGTTTCGGAACAAGATACCATACTTTGTTCCGCTCAAATTGAACTAATTCATCTTGCATTGTGGAAACCCAAGATTCATCAATTAGCGCCCCATTTATATTTTTAGGCTCAATTTAAGATAAGAAAACAAGATTAATTATATCCCTAAGAGAAGATCGAGTACTTACACATTTTTCGAAATTACCGATGATTTCTTTAATTGAATGCCCCGGTATTTTCTTTATAGCTTTCGGTAAAGTCGAATCTTTCTCCTTAGGTTCCTCCTCTTGTTGAGACTCCTTTGTTACATCATTTCCTTGGTTTTGGTTATTTAAGATACCATTCCAAATTTCATATGGGATTTTGTTAAACTCTCTACGAATTGATACCCGATTTATCACGTGACAAGCAATACTTACTACTTTGGCCCAAAAGTAGGTTGGTAAACAATTTTCATTTAGCATTGTGCTGGCCATCTCTTGAAGCGTTATGTTCTTTCTTTCCACTACACCATTTTGTTGAGGTGATCTTCGTGCAGAAAAGTTGTGAGCATAATCATGCTCATCACAGTAACTTATTACTTCATCATTCTTAAATTCTCTTCCTCTGTCACTATACCGGTAATTTTACCCTTTACGTTGTCTCTGAAAGTTACATGACTTCCATCTTTAGGTGTCAAAGATGTAAATTTTCTTTTATCTCCCGTCATGTGTCGAGAACAATCACTATCCAGGAACCATTTATCCTTACTTATTGATGCTTTTAGAATAACTTCACCACCAGTGGCCATTAAAGCAAGCATTGATGAATCCTCACTATTTAATTCTTCCGAGCTACTTGAATCGATATCATCTAAAGTAGCCTTCATCGATTTCTTCTTACTCTTCTTTGCTTTCTTTTTTTTCTTTTTTCTTCTTCTCTTTTTCTTTACCCTTCTTCGGTTTTAGGGCAATCATTTTGAAAATGACCGGTTTTACAACAGTTGTAGCATTCCACTTTGGACATGTTGAGATTTATTTTCCCACGGAATGTGCGCCAAGTCATTCTTCTAAAATTGTTTGTGAGAAGTGATACATTCTTCTCTTGCTCACTATCAAGGCTTTCATTATCACCGTCATCCTCTTCTTCAATTTTTTTAACTTTTAGTGCCAAGGATTTCTTCTTGCTATTTTTGGTATCATCCTCATAGCCTTTGATCGTCGATTCATGAGTCATCAAATTACTAATTAGATCATCGATGTCGTATTTGCCAAGATCCTTGGCTTCCTCGATTACTGTCACTTTTGACTCCCATATTTTCGTCAAGGACCTTAGGACCTTTCGTACTCTATCCTTCATAGAGTATGGTTTTCCGAGTTGATTTATATTGTTGTATATGTTGTTGAGACGAGTGTACATCTTATGAATCGATTCATTTTCCTCCATCCTGAACAACTCAAATTTCTCATAAGCGCATTGATTTTTGACTGCTTCACTTGACTTGTCCCTTCGTGGGTGACTTGTAACTTATCACACATCTCCTTTGCGGACTTTCAACCTGAAACTCTAGAATACTCATTAGCATCTAAAGAACAAAAGAGAATATTGATAGCTTGAGAATTAATAGAGAGTTTCTGCTTATCGGAAACAGTGAGTTATTCATTCTTCTTCTCAACTCTATTTTTCATTGGAATAAATGGACCATCCTCGATTGTTAGCCACACGTCATAATTTGTAGCTTGAAGAAAGGCTATCATCCTGTCTTTTCAAAATGAGTAACTTTCACCTGCAAACAAAGGTAGTCGGTGCATAGACTGCCCCTCACCTAGTGTGCCTACTATGTGTGCCATATGATCTTTGTTAGCAAAATAGTTTCGAGCTAAACCAACTCTGATGTCAATTGTTGACTCTGTAGAATACTCAAGAGGAAGGGTGAATTGCGTAATTAAAAATAATCAGAATAAAAAGTTAATAAATCAAATAATGAATTTTATCCCTAAATCAAATATTATCTTTATAATACAGCGGAATTAATCAATCAACTAGATGCACACACAAACAACAAAAATAGACAAATTAAGAAAGTAGCACACTAGAGATTTATACTGGTTCACCAAACTACTATTGGCTAATCCAGTCCTCTGAGCTCTACGGAGGTCGCACCCACTAAAACTAAGATTCCTTTAAAGGTAGGAACCAAACCCGTTCACCGATTCTTTTACAGGTTCATAATTAACCTTTACAATTTCCTTTTCAAAGCCTAAGGAATAACCTCTACTTTTTACAGGTTAAAGAATAACCTAATTATTTTTAACACTTAGGCTCAAGAATTAAAACCTCACCAAAACACTCAAAATATCATTTTACCCCGTAAGGATTGAACCGTTATAAAATCACTCACAAACATGCAATTCTTATCCAGAAAGAATCACTACCTCAATCTCTTTATAGGAAGAGACTGAAACCCAACTACCCTTAATTAAATATCCCCAATGATATTTAACCCGTCACAACTCACCAATACAAAAATTTATAAGTAAATCTCACTTGGAATTTCTATCACCCCAGATATATATAAACGCAATTAATATACCAACTAGCGATAGAATTATGTGAGATGTAGAAATCTGATTTTAACAATATATGGGTAGCAAATTAGAGTACGTAATCATATTCAAGAAATTGTTTGAAAGAATATTTTCTTTAAAAAAATCAAAAACAAGTTTCTAAGATCAATTTCCAAAATACAATAATAAACAAGTAATAATCAATATGGAAAGATCTTAACCGGAATCCACAGAATTGATGATGAAAACAGTATAGCTTCAATTCCAGTATCAATACAAATTGATTGCAGTCGATTATCAGAATCATTTTTAGAACAGCTCACAATATCGTTGAATAATAACTCTTATAAACTCTCTCTCAAAAAGATATAGACTGATTTTATCTCTTAGAATGATTAAAATGATTTGCTCTCTTAGAAAATTCGCAGGTGTATATAAGGGCACATGTAATCAGCCTCTTAACGGCTAGTTTACAAGTGTCATGACAATAAAATACTCTTATAGATCCTTCATAACATGAGGACATCATTTAAGTTCAATTTCACTTAATAACAACTTTTAAAACTCTCAATTAAATCCCCAATGTATTTCTCAGTTAAAACAAATAAGTATAGAATCCATTTTAAGTAGCAAATTAAGAAACTTTAATAATTAATGAACCATATTAAAAGAATTTAATTAGTATATGAACCATATCTCAAATATTAAGAATATCTCTGAAATCTCTCTCAAATCTTAACCAAAAAGGGCTACTTTTGGATTTAAACTTGGATCAACCAATATCCTAGAAACTGCACATTCAGTCGACTAAATGATATTGGAAGTAGCCCATGCACTTGATCGGTCGACTATTCAGTCGACTTGCAGATTCAGAGAGTTTGCCAAGCTTCCACCGGACGACCTCTCTATCAACTCACAAATTCAAAGAGTTTGCCAAGCTTCTATCGGTCGACCTCTCTGTCGACTCGCAAATTCAAAGAGTTCATCTTCTTTCTCCAGTCGACTCCTTAGTCGACTGCACCCTTCTGAATCACTTCTCTGATCTCGTTTTGAACTTACTTTCCTTTACAATTTTGCCCCTTTATCCATATTTATATTCAAATGAACTCCATTAATACTCTTATATTCTATTTTAGTCATTCAAGAATATTTATTTTTAATTCACATAGGAGCAAATAAATATACTCAACCAAAACACACATAAAAGATAAAATTTATTTTGTGTCATGTGTGTTCCTAAATGGGATATTAAGAATTTATATTTACCTGGGTTGTTTTACCTAATGTCTTCAAATTCTTAATACTTCATCATCATCTTGATATCTTCATTTAGCATCATTTACTTTGACATCTTCATTATTGAAATTTAAATCACTGAAACACTTGATCAAACATTAGTTCCACCAAAACATCAATACTTAATTGTTCGTCAAAATCTTGGGATTAACATAGACTTTGAGAGGAGCTTATGGAGCTTATTTGATAGGCTGGTGTTATTAGGACAAAATAAGCACCTCCTAGGAGTGCAAGAGAAACTGTAGAAATATGGTGGAAGCTTCCATGGTTGCTGAGATTGTTACCAGATATAAAGGAACTTTAAATTATTTATTTATTTATTTATTCTTATGTTTTGAATTGGAGGGGCATTTCTAATCCCTTTCTTATGAATCATTCGACCCTAAACTCAAATTTCTGTCTCTGATTTTGTTTCATTTTTTTTTATTTCAAGTTTCAGTAACTACAAATGTTCCTCAAGGTAATGCCTTTCTTTGTATTTTTTAACTTTAAAACACTAAAATGGTGCAATTGTATGAATTTAATTATTGTTTTTTCTTCATGCAATTATTTGGGTTTTTCTTAAAATTTCATTGATTTTTGAATTGGGTATTTCGATTTTCAACTAATCGGCTCAAATTCATGTAGATGATTTTGATTTAGATATAAAATGTTAGAATTTTTTGTTAAAAAATCACTTAATTTCATTGATTTTTGAATCGGGTATTTCGATTTTCGGTTAATTAGTAAAAATTAATCTTGAATGTGATGTGCTAAAAATTCACTTAATTTCATACAAAGATTATATATATATATATGTACACGTATGATGAATCTTATTTATGTATATATATACATAGATAGGAAGTTTTTGGGAAATTTCATTGATTTTGAATTGAGTATTTCGATTTTCGATTAATCAGTAAAAATTCATGCAGACGATTTTAACCTTTAGATGTAAAAGGCAGTAGCTTTGTCCTAAAAATTCAATTAATTTTGGACAAAGATTATATATTTATGTATGTATGTATGTATAGGAAGTTATGGGAAATTTCATTGAATTTTGAATCGGGTATTCAATTTTCGAGAACTAGGTACAAATTCCTGTGGATCTAATAACATGAATTTAAGTATTATTGTTGCTTCTTTATACATTATGAAGATTAAGTGAATTTTTAGCACGAAGGTATCGCCTTATATATCTAATATTGAAATCAACTACATGAATGTGATGTTAGCCAAATTCCTTTGGTTGAAGACTTGAAGATTATGTTCTTCATCAACTGCTTAGCCTGTCCCCTTTGCCATTTTCTTGGTGCCTTTCCTTCATGGTTACTTTTTTTCATTTCTTTTCCAGGAAATACACATTTGTTCTTTTTTCACTATTCATGTCAATTGTTAATATTCTTAAAACTCACTCTTAAAAGCTTCTAGAGAATGAATATGTATCCTATATAAAAGTAATTTGTTATTGTGTGTTAACTTATAGCGCTAAGAGGAAGTAGTAGACCAATGCCATTGGCATGGCAATGAGCAAACCAAAGTATCACCCTACAATAGCAAAAAATAAAAAATCTGAATTTCAGAATACGGTCAAGAATCGTGCGCAGGTTAATGTATTCATATACAATGAAGAATTAGTTCAAGAAGTGGGTTTGTAGTTTAATTTTCAATTTTATGATAGGCACATACTGATTTCTAATATACCTAAAGTTGAACATTGCCATTGCAATTCCTCCATACAAGAATATAGATATTGATTTAACCACAATATTGGGCAATTGTACTCCCCACCTATAATGAGTCAACGCATTTGATGAGACCAAGGCTAAGAAATTGCTTTATGATGGCATTAGGGGCATGATTGTGAGTAAGTTTCCTAGTTTTACTGGCAATCTGAAGCATATGCAAGACCAAATTATTCCTAGCACGGTTGCATGTGTATTGGGTTGATTAGCAGCTTTCTCCCCACTGCTGAAAGAATGTGCATGGTTTTTGCTTCTGTTAATACTGTCACTTCCTCCTCCTCTTCCTCCTCTGTTGGTTTTGCACTTTTGCTTCTTGCGGGGCTTCAAGCTCTCATTCAAACATAAGGCAATGATAACACTATATATTTATGCTTTTTCTCTCTCTTGAAAATGGTATATGTGAAATGTATAACATTATTTATGCTTAAAAGTGATGCACAAGTATAGTGTATAACTGGCAAAAGTTCTTCTCTTACGAACAAGTATAGTGAGTCTAAATGTATTTGATTGGAATTTTAGTAATATTAATATTTTTTAATTCTCAATTAATATTTTCATAATAATTATCATCCAGATTCATTTATTTACATGTTGATTTCTTCATCAACTCTTTGTTTTCCCAATAGGTGCATCTATGTTTATATATATGGATAGGGAAAATTGATGAAAAGTCTCATTTTTTAAGTTTAATTAGGTGAAAAGTCTTTTTGTATTATTAGATTTTGATTTAATCCTTTAAATTAGATTCCACTTGTGTTTTAGTCCCGCATTGCAGGAATTGTAGGAAAATTGTAGGAATTGTAGGGAACCCTTAGTGAGTACATTGGATTTTTATAGTGAATTCTGTTACATGTAACTAATGTTAATTACAATTTCATAATTGCTATTTTTCACACATATTTAAATATTTTTGGTTACATGTATTTTAATTACATGTTACAATTACATATATATGTGTAATATTTTGTGACGTAACTGAAAAAATATCAAATTTTTTAGTTATATATCAGAGACATGTAACTAAAAAAGTTACATATTATTGGAATATGTAACTGAAGAAATTAAATTTTTTAATTACATATTGGAAACATGTAACTAAAAAATTACACATTATTGACACATGTAACTGAAAAATATCAAACTTTTTAATTACGTATCAGAGACATGTAACTAAAAAGTTATATATTTACCTTTAACTAATTATATATATTTTGTGACATCAAACAAATTTTTTACACACAAAATTGTTATATGTAAAAAAAAAAAAAAAAAAAAAAAAAAAAAAAAAAAAAAAAAATTACTTGCAACTAATACAGTAATATTACACACAAAATAGTTACATGTAACTGACGCGTGATTATTATATGTGTGAGGCTTCTACCTTTTTAAAATATATAGGACTAAATCAAAAGTTTTTAACGCCTCTAGGAGTTTTGACCAATTAAAGTCTAAATATAGGACTTCCCACCTATTATCCCATATGGATATGTATCACTTGCTAAATACCTATCTCTTTTTTTTTTTTTTTTTTGTCAAACACCATTTAATTCCCCTATAGGTAAAAAAATATTGAAATTTTTATTGTAATGATAATTTTATAATTAAAATTTAAAAGACATAAATATCCCTTCAATTATTTTTGTTATATTTTTATCCATTATCTTTTTACGCTAACATCCAGACTTCAAAAAATATTTTTTACTCCTTTCCTTCTTAACAAATTCAAAAAAAAAAAAAATCGGTGGATGGTGGCAGTAGGTGGGTTAGGGTGAGATGGGTTGGGGAGAAATATGGTTAAAAAAAATTTAGGAGTAAAAAGTATTGTTTAAAAAAAAAAGGGTGTTAGTGAATTTTTGTAAAAATAAAAGAATAAAAAGTATATATTTTAAATAAGAGAAGGACATTTATATCATTTAAAAAAAATCTAATCTAATACATCCAATCTAATAAGAATAGTTAAAAGTAGAAGTATAGAGAATGAATGAAGGATGATGAATAATTGCTCTTCTTTAGCTTCTAGTGCTCCCAAAGACACCTTTCTTTATATTTAGGTGTGTTCTCTCATTTATTTTTTTCTCATCTCTTTTAATTATTTTATGATTTTTTTTTTTTTAATTTATGCTTTAAATGCAAATCTTCTCTTCATCTATCTCCAATATTCTAACATGTTATCTCCACCCCAATTGCCTCTTGAGTTTCCAGTTCACTGCACATGTCCTTTCATGCTCCAGTTCATTACGCCGTTATAAACTCCTATTCTCATTTGAAGAGCCATGTAAGTAAAGTTCTTCAACTGTACATTTGAAGTTTGAATTTTACAATAATCAGATCAGATTAAAGCAAGTGTTTCTAACTCTTATAAAATATATTAAATATAAAATAAAAATATCAATTGTGCTTGATGTATGATATTCAAATAAAATTATATATTAATATAATTTATTTCTAGACATGCATTATATGCGGGTCTAAAACTAGTATTACTGAAAACCGAAGGTTCTTCTCTGCATGGATATGAACTTGTTCAGGTGGATTTTGTTTCGTCTTGAATAGTTTCGTATTAAAAATGTACACAAAATGCCTTATAATACCGGTAAATGAAAATAGTTTGTTGATGTAGTTATTAGTTTATTTTATTTTGAAGTCTCTTGTTCTTACACTAGAAATGTTTCTATATGAAATATTACCGACATTTGAACTAGTACGGTTTTTTCTTTTCTCAAAATTTAATGTGTTTTTTTTAATATTATTAAGGCAAAAGACAGGGCATCAAATATGAAAAGATTTTATTATCCTGAGGAGCCCAATCCGAAAAAAATAAATAGGTGTGCTCTTACAGTATGTTTGGTTAGTAATAATAAAATTGAATTCTGATGGAATAGAATGGATGTATATTCAAAATTCGATTCGATAAAGCATGTCGTTAGGATAAAACAGAAAAGGATCATGTTATGAAGAATTGACATGGCTGAATTGATGTTTAGATAAGAAATGAGCCGCGACCCATATGTTCATATTATAAAGATGAATTGTGCCCGAAATCACAATAAAATATATTTTTAAAAAATTAAAATTAAAATTAAAATAAAGGAATAATTTTTTTCTATTTCATCCAAAAAATTAACAGAAAATTTAATTTCATCTATTTTTAAGCATATTCTGTTATTATAAACGGAAAAAAAAAAAATAGTTTCTCACTTTGTTTAAAGTGGTAGATAAAGTGATAATTAAACAAAGTAGTGGGACGTAAAAGACAATTCACCCCATTAAAATATTTTTATTGTTTTGGTTCAAACAACAATATGTAAATTTTGATTACATTATACATAAATGAAATATACAAATTAATTTATATAATTTTAATAACAAAATGGGTCCTTAATGTTTTAGTTTTTAAATGAAAAATACACATTAATTCATTAAAAATAGCAAAAATTACAAATTTGGTCCTCCTATTTACTATATATTTTTTATGTAACTTTCCAATTTTTTTTTTTTTTTTTTCAACATAGCCCTTCTATCTGCACACTATTTTTTATGTGGCCCTTCTATTAAAAATATAGGTTAACTTTTACGAAATTTGGTCATGTAACTTTGCACATGCCATCTTTTAGGGGTAGAAACATATTTTTTTTTTTTTTCCTTTGCTCTCTCTTTCTTCTTCGGCTCTCTTCCCTTTGATATTAACAACCAATTCATTTCACTCATTCAAAAAAATTAAATTAAATTAAATATATAAGAAAAATAGCAAAATTTCCAAACGAATCATCTCTATCTCTAATTAACATTTTAAAACCCCTTTGTATGAAGTAAATTTCACTTTGTCTACTAATATATATAAGAAATGTTTATGAATTGAGTGTTAGATACATCATAGATAAGACCAATTTCTCTCTCTCTCTCCATTCTCTCTCTCAAAAATATCAGCTTCTCATTTAAAGAGAATAGAGAAGAAGAGAGAGAAAGTAAATAAAAAATAAAAAGAAGAAAATTACGTTTTTACCCCTAAAAGATGACATGTGTAAGTCACATTATGAAATTCTGTAAAAAAACAAGGGTTAATTACACTTTATCTTCCGTAGTTAGGTCATTTTGTATTTTACTTCCTATAATATTCGCATCATCACTTTGCATTACAGGGAAGAAGAGCTCAATTGGAAGATAAGCTTTTCCAAATCAGTGGTAGCATTGAATGATGGTCCAAATTGAGTCATTTCTAATGCATCATCTATATCATATATTATTTTGATCTTTTATTTTTTTAGGGAATTTATTTATTTAGAAATTTCACTAGAGAAAACAAGGTTTGATCTTCTTGATTAGCAAACATACTTTTATATTTGGGCAAATTATAAATTTAGTACTCTTATTTGTAGCGTATTTTTTACGTGGTCTTTCGATTTTATTTTTTTCAATGTGGCCTTCCTATTTGTACACGATTTTTTATGATACCCATCTATTAAAAATAGTGGTTAATTTTGTCGGATTTTTGCCATGTGACATGCGCATGCCATTTTTAATTTAGGGAGTAAAAACGTATTTTTTTTTTTTTTTTTTACTTTATCTCTTTCTTCTTCTTCTTCTTCTCTCTTTTAACATAATATCAACTTCATTTTTTTTTTCTTTCTTTTTTACCATATACCATAGCCTGTATGATTTTCTCATAGCGATTTTTTTTTTGAAATATTATGTTACATGCGTCCAAATAAGATGTCTAAAATATTTCAAAATTATTATAAACTAATTTTTTTATTTATACATGCAATTTAAAAAAAAAATCAAAATTCAATATTACATTTAGTAAATTAAAGCTGATCTTAATTGGTTGTTTTTCATATTTCAAATAGATTTTTAACTCCTGTACTTAAAAATAATTATATGAAATAATTCACTACAAAGACTTTGAACCAAATGTGTGTGTATATATGCATTTGGCCTACCCACTTATGTAAAAGCGACTCAATTTTAACTGTACTCCAATTTATAGAAATATTATTTCACTTATACAATTTTTAATAATATATTTATTTTCTGTATTTTCGATATTTAATGAGGTTCGAGAATGTCTTTTCAAGCCTTTTGGTAAGTTCTCCCATATTTCTTTTTGTTTTTTTTTTTATATATGAAATAATAGTTGGCCTCACTCAATTTATTCCTCTTTTTTGTTTTAGTTAATTTAATTTTTTTCTAATTAATACACAAGAAAATGATTAGGTTTCCTAATCCACATTTTAAATTATTTAAAAAAATAAGTGTGATTGAATCCAAAAATAAATAAAATACTATATAAATTAATTAAATTAGAATTTATTGGACTTGCAAAAATTGATAAAATTAATCCTAATTTATGATTATTTGTTTGTTATTTTATAGTATATTAGTAAAAATTAATTTGTAAAAGTATTATTTCACTTTTATGATTATTTATGTATGGAGAAGAATTCGCTCAAAGGTAGACAAATCAAAACAATAGAACAACGGGTACAGGGCCGTTTCTTTCTATTTCAAGTAATCGATTAGACAGTTAGTGACCAGATTTGCGATCGGCTTACCTCAAGCATTGGGGAAACCCTAATAATTACGAAGCTCAATTAGCTCGTGAGCTCGGTTTTTTTTTCTTCTTCTTCTTATAACTATGGTTGTGGCTATGGTTCTGAGGAGTCCAAATCTGTTACAAATAATTGCGAATAACAATTTCAAGGAGAAATTGAGTATTTTGTGGATGAGAAAACCTTCTACAATGTTATGGAAGCACTTTATGGTGACGAAGAGGTCGAAAATGGAGGAATTCCAGGTAAGATTTATTCATTATTACATTGTTACAAGGTTATAATAATCGCAATATGAATTTGTGAATTTTTCAAAGTTATGAAATATAATGTTTTCAAAATCTGTTCCTGACAGTTACTGCTTGGCGTGCTTCTAGATTAAGAGTGGAATTTTCATTTCGTGTTTGGAATTAAAGCTACAAGGAATAATCGGAGAGGAAAGGGCTGCTATTGATTCTTTTGATGATGAGTGCATTTTCACTTGATTCTTTGCCTCTTTCCTGATGGAGGAAAAGCCAAAAGGAATGGACTATGCAAGTAAGGAATCAATACTTGAGGAAAAGCCAGAAGGAAGGGACTATGCTAAGGTACTATAAATAGATATGATATGGAACACATATTTTCCCACACTACATAAAGAAACAAAATTGTCACCCTTGTACTCTATCAACAATGGCAGAGTCCACCATCTCTTTTGTTTTAGAAAAGCTCCACGACCTGTTGATTGATGAAGTAAAATTCCTACATGGAGTTGACGGCCAACTTGAACAGGTCAGAGATGAGCTAATGTGGATGCAAGGGTTCTTGAAAGACATAGATGCAAATCAAAAATTGGACGAAGTTGCCCGCCTGTGGATTCGAGGTGTCATGGAGTTGGCTTATGATGCAAAAGATGTCCTCGAAATGTTTGTTATCATGAGGGGAAGGAGAAGCATCAGAAACAGTCTAGAGAGATATGCTTGTCACCTTTGGAGTGAAGTCGCAACTCGTCATGCTATTGGGCTAAGGATTCATGATATCAAATCCAGAATCTCTTTGCTCAAAGAACGCTTACAGATTTATGGAGCGAGAGTTCTCATAGAAGCGCAACAAGGATCGAGTGAACATGAAATGGAATTAAGGGACACATATTCCCACTTAATTGATCAAGAGGGTTTTGTTGGGTTAGAGGATGAAGTTCAGCTTCTGGTGCGTCATCTGGTAAACGAGAACGAAGGTCATAGTGTTGTATCCATTTGTGGCATGGATGGTTTGGGGAAGACCACTCTAGCCTAGGAGGATTTACAATCACATACAAGTAAAGCAACATTTTGATTGTTTATCTTGGACTTGTATATCCCAGCAATGGCAAAAAAAAGCTATTTGGCAATCCATACTAACTGGCCTCATTCCACAACAGAGGGACGATATTCTCAAGAAGAGCGACGATGAGCTTGTAAGTGAGCTTTGTGACATCCTCACGAATAAGAAATGCCTAGTTGTGATGGATGACATTTGGTCCAAAGAAGATTGGGACCGCCTAAAACCTGCATTTCCATTTAGGATAAGGCTAGCAAGATTTTGCTTACCACTTGCAAGAGAGTCGTGGCTGAACATGCAGATCCAAATGGTTTCCATCATGAATCAAGACGATTAACTGATGATGAAAGTTGGAAGTTGTTGAAGCAGAAAGCACATTTGAATAAAGAAGAAAACGAATCAGGTAATTCGCCACCCACACTCTAGTTTTTTGTTCTTATATTTTAGCCTCTGTTGGTGTTAGAAATTCTCTCTCAAATTGTTATAATTTTTGATAAGCTAAAAAAACATATAGAAATTAAGGATACAAAAGATAGGTATAAGGCAACTATCCAACAAACCTAGAGCCATATTGTTAAATGTTTTGGAGAATCGTTGCAACGAAACTTACATTTCAACGCAATGCCCCCTAACTCAAAGTACTCTATTTGAACATCTTTAAAACGGTATTTATATGCCTACTTTTAGAAGTAGTTATAGGTAAATATTAAATTGAACAATGAAGTCATTATTGAATTTTGTTGAATTCAACAGAGTCATAACTTTAACCAATTCTGTTGTTTGTTAAAATCTATTTCATCATATCTGCTAAAATGTTACATTCAACAAGCATTGGTGTTCAACAACGAATTCAATATTAAATTTTTAAGAATTTGTTTTGTTGAATTGGACGTTATTTTACATAAACTAAAGGCGTGTTTTATAAAATTTAAAATTAAGTGCTGAAAACTTACAATGGCTAAATTTAAAGTGTTGAACTTATTAAGTGTTAAATGTACTAATTTTTTTTAAAGTATTTCTAACCTCAAAAGGTACAAATTTTTGTGTTTAAAATAATCTTTACAACCTTTTCTTTCTAAAACATACTGACACTACATTTTTTTCCTTTCTATTTTTTCTCAACTTAGTATTTTCTCTCTTTACAATTGTTGTATATAACTTCCCCCCCCAAAATTTTACAGTAACAACCTCTATCCCCATCCCCTTCCCCTTCCTGATCCAATGACGGTGAATCGAAAAACCATTGCCACCAACCTTAGGTGAGCAACCAGTCCATCGCCATCTCCTCCCTTCTCCCTCCCTCAATTTCTCTCCCTCTTTTCACACATCTCGTCGCTCTCTTCAATTCTTCTTCTCGAAAACCAATTGCCAAAAACTAGGAATAGAGTAACAAAGATTCATGAGATGTATCTGTATAATTATATACACGCGTGTTTGTATATTAATTGCTTTATTATATTGTATTTAATCGAATAATGATGAATTATGGGAGAAAAATCTATTAAAATTTCAGGGGAGGAATAGATCCAAGTAAATAAGACACAATAAGAGATACACATTACCATAATATCTATATCTATTTGCCATAATATATATATATATATCCGTAGTTAATTAACATGAAAGAGACAATTTGATGGCAATTTTGTAATTTTCTTTTCAATTTTGTTCTTTCTTTTTTGCAATTTTAATGTTTAGTTAAAATTACAAATACATCCTTAAAAGTTTTAAGCATATTTATATTTTCCTCTTTAACTTTTAATATTTGCATATTACTCTAAAATATATATTATTTTTAACTTCTTAATCAATAAATAAATGTGAAAACTAAGGGGGACAATAAGAATAAAAACTAGCAGGAAAAAACAAATCAAAAAAATCTCCACGAAGATGTTAATATTAATTTTTTGGATTAATTATACTCTGCACTCCTGTAATTAGACTAAATTGCATTTTGCATTTCTATAGTATTTTCGTCATCACTTACACCCCCTGTATTTAAAACTTAATTGCAATAGTTAAGTTTTCCGTTAATTTTAACGGTGAAAAGACAAAAGTCAACATTATTCTGTTTTTTTTTTTTTTTTTTGGTACAAACGGTTGGGGGAGGGGGTTTTGAACACTAGATCTCTCACTAAGGAGGTACATTAGATAACCGCTAGATTACAAGTCTTGGGTTATTCCGTCAATTAATGTTAAATGACATTTATACCATTCAAATTAAATAAATCACATTCAATTAAAATAATGGAGATGATTTAGAAAATATTTAAAAATTTAAGGGTGGGTGCAAAATGTAATTCGAAAAAAACTGCAAATGAATTGTTCAGTCATCTTCTACATGACATCATCTTGTTTTTGACACACGACGGCACCTCCACCACCGACGGCCACCACCATACGAACAAACGATCACCACCACATCATTGAACAACCACCAACCATTTCCATCCTCTCTCCATTATCTCATTTCCTCTCTCTATCTCTCTCTATTTCTGTGTGTGTATATATATATATATATATATATATATATATATATATATAGTGAGGGAGAGATCCGAAGCTCGTCTCTCACACACTATATGTACACACACACTAAAAGTAATGTTATTTATAATATAGTGAGGAGAGAGAGAGAGAGAGAGAGAGAGAGAGAGAGAGAGAGAGAGAGAGAGAGAGAGAGAGAGAGAGACTGCCTTAGTGTTGGGGGGCTGTGGCAGCAGGACCAGTTGTAAGATCCCTTACACATTGACACACTTACTTGAGGAATTCTCTAAGTATGGAGGTCAAATCTTGTATATATAGGAGTGGGGAAGAAAATTATCATGAAGGCTCCATTGTTTCTAGAATATTATAGAGAATTGTGCAATATCCTAGATCACTCCATAATCGTCCCCAACCTTCAAGACACTTCCTATTCTAGAATTATCCTTGTAAATATCTAGTAGGAATAATCTAGAGAATTGATTGTGGTCGTTACATTGAAATGATCTTGTCGTCCATTGTAAGGTCCTTGGCCTATATAAGGGGGAGGGGGTTCATTTGTTGTTCACTATGTTCAGAATATCAATACAAGCCTCATTCTTCCAAGCACTCTTACTCTTTCTCTCTTATAAGCTTTCTAACTTTTCCGTAGCCTTCCATTCTTCATTCGTTTCTATACTTTGCAAGGTTGGTAGTCCCTGTAAGGCTGACTTAACACTTTCAAGGGGTCAGAATCTAGGCTAAGTGTTTCACTGGTTACTTTGAAAAAAATAAGCTCGTGACACGATGCTCTGTTCGTCGTAGAGTAGTGAGAAGAGACAAAGGGAATGGGGGGAGAGGGTTGCGCCGATATTATTTTGTGGAGAGTGAGCGACCATCTACCCGCGGCGGGGGGAAGGGGGGAAAAGTGTGTGTGAAAAAGGAAACAATAACATTTTGACTCCTAACATTTTGGATGTTTTTTAAATAAACCCTAATGAATTAGTTAGAGTAAAATTACAAAATTGCTTGCATTTTTGAAGTGAAATATCGAAAATACCCTCAGTTCTGTTAAATTTTTAATGTTTCACTTGAGTGTTAAGTACAAGGAGTGTAAGTGGTGATAAAAATATCATAGAGATATAAAGTGCAATTCGATCTAATTATACGGGTGCAAAGTGTAATTAATCCTTTACTTTTTAAAAAAATATAATGAACTTTGAAAAATTAACAGAGAATCATCATTTGAAAGTGACCCATCCTTCAATTTACTTCTGCATATAAAAATGAAACCCAAGAAATGAATACCCGGAAGAACATGCAGAGAGTAAACAACTGCAGTAAAGAGAGATGACCAAATAAAAAATATACACATGTTTCTTAAGTTTTTGAATAGTATAAAAATAGTTTCTATTAAAATCTTTGAAGGGTATAAATATCATTTAACAAATTTTCTTTAACTTTCATTATTTCACCGTTAAAGTTAAACGGAAAATTTAAATTTTTGCACTTAAGTTTTAAGCACATGAGGTATAAGTGGTGATGAAAATACTATAAAGGTACAAAGTGCAATTCGATCTAACTATAGGGGTGCAAAATGTAATTAATTCTTAAATGAAAGGGTAATTTTGTATGCCCATACATTAAAATAAAGTTAGGATTAATCTTACTTTGCACCCTTTGTAGTTAGATCGAATTGTACTTTGTGCTCTTGTGTCACCACTCACACCCCTGTGCTTAAGAATTAGTTGCAACGATTAAAATTTCAACAAAACTGAGGGTATTTTCGTCATTTCAGAATAATTTTGTCATTTTGCTCTAACTAATTCAATTGTGTCTATTTTATTTTTTTAAACTTAAAGGGTCAAAAATGTTTTTGACCCTCATCTCTTCCCACCCCACCCCACCCCACCCCTTCCTCCTTGCTTACTTGCCACAACTACCATTCAGCACCACAATAAATA
Organism: Eucommia ulmoides; assembly: GCA_016647705.1. NCBI lineage: Eukaryota > Viridiplantae > Streptophyta > Magnoliopsida > Garryales > Eucommiaceae > Eucommia > Eucommia ulmoides. The sequence continues at coordinate 69,879 of JAENRU010000232.1, read as the reverse complement.
TTCATTACTACCATAAATTTTTAGATTAATTATTCTTTGTCCCTTGTGGTTAGATTTTATTATCTTTTGTCCCTTGTGTTATTTTCGTCAGCACTTTATTCCTTGTGCTAGTGGACTAAAGGGTATAGGTTCAAAATACTGAATTGAGGGTATTTTTGTCATTTCAATTTAAAAATAAGGGCAATGTTGGTATTTTGTTCTTAATTAAATCATTTGAATATTTGGACTCATTTAAAAGTTAAAGGGTACAAACTGTAATTTACGTTTCCATCATATCATCGTCTTCTCTTTCGCTGCAAATGAACCAAACTCATCTTTCACCACCAAAAACAAACTACCGCCTTCTCATCTCTCTCTCTATTACTCTCTTCTCCCATCTCCTCTCTCTCTCTCTCTCTCTATCCAAACCCACTACTTTCTCTCTCTATATAACATATCTAAATTTAAGATTTATAGATGAGAGAATGGGTGGGAGATCCTCTATTTAAGCTTTAATTGGTCAAAAGTTCTACATGCGGTAAAAACTTTTGATTTAGTCCCATCTGTTTTAAAAAGGAGGAAGTCTTACTCATATGATAGCCACGCGCCAGTTACATATAACTATTTTGTGTGTAATATTACTGTGTTAGTTACAGATAACTAATTTTTTATTTTTTATTTTTTCATTTTTTCAGTTATATGTTCTAATAATATGTAACTTTCTAGTTACATGTTTTGATATGTAACTAAAACGTTTGATATTTTTCAGTTACATGTTTCAATAATATATAATTTTTTAGTTACATGTCTCTAATATGTAATTAAAAAGTTTGATATTTTTTCAATTACGTCACAAAATATTATACATATATATGTAATTGTAACACGTAACTAATATTATATAAGTACATGTAACTAAAAATAGCCAAATATGTGTGAAAAGTAATAATTATGAAATTGTAACAAACATTAGTTACATGTAACAGAATTCACTATAAAAAATGAATGTACTCACTAAAAGACTCCCTACAATTCCTGCAATATATCCCTACAATTCCTGCAATGCGGGACTAAAACCCAAGTGAAATCTAACTTAAAGGATTAAATCAAAACTTAATAACACAAATGGACTTTTCACCAATTAGACTTAAAAAAATGAACTTTTCACCGATTTTCCTTTTATAAATCTGAAGCTTGGATCTATAGATCGGGCACGAATCTGACAGATACGTGCCCGAATCGGTAGACCCTTGCTCGGATCTGATCGGAGCAAGAGATCTTTAAAAGTTCTTCAATTTGCTCGGATCTGATCGGAGAAGAGAATTTGGGCGAGAAGTTAGAGAAAGAACTTCTAATGCTTTAGATTTGCGTTTAGATTTCTTGATTTCCGAAATATGGGTTTCATTTCTAGTTGTTTGATCTGTCTCGCGCACAGCTCAAGCAAAAATGTCATTTAACATGAAAGGTGTTAAAATAAAACATAAATAATTACACTTATGGCCCTCTAAGTTTTTAAATAGTGCTAAAATAGTCTGTATTAATTATTAAAACATTTAAAGAGTATAAATGTCAGAATTAACAATTTTTAGTTGACTTTAATTGTTGACCGCTAAACCTAACGAAAAACTTAACCGTTGTACTTTAATCCACCAACACAGGGAAACAAAGTACTGACAAAAATAACACAGGGGGTCAAAGCACAACTATCATCACCACCACAATAAAATTCACTATCATCTCCACCATAACAAACATTTATCACAATTTTTTTTTTTACTACCACCACAACCACTGTTCCATCACAACAATAAACATCTTTATCACTTCTACCACAACAATAAACATTTATGACCACCTCTACCATCACAACAAACATTTATCACCACTACAAGAAATGGTCACTATCACCGACACGACCACAATAAATATTCACAGTCACCATCGCTACCACCACAACAATAAACAGTCACCCCTAGCACCACCACTGCCGCCACAACAAAGATCAACAACAAATATCAAAATTAAAATACCAAAACATGAAATTTTATTTCGAAATAGACCAAAACAATAATAAATTAACAATAAATTTTATAACAATTTGATCAGTAGCAAATAATGTAATAAATAATGAGGTATTGATCGCTCAAATATAATACTTTTTTCTCGATATTGCGATATTGCATGTAATACAATGGTAAAGTGGAGTGTCGAACTATAAGGATCAACTTGTAATTATCATTCCTAATCGTTTTTCTTTACATACCAAAAAGGAATTTCGATTTGAGGTTATTGATTTTAAATTGCAAGAAAATAAAATAATGAATTTAAACGATGATTTGGAAAATTAGTTTGGAATTATGGATCAAGTATTTCGCGAATTATGTTGTTTTTACATTTTATTTTTAATTCGGATTTGTGCAAACGAGCATCCTCAAATACAAGTTAGACCTACTCAGGAAGATTGAATTAATTATTTGTTGGCATGATTTATCTTCGGTATTTAATTCGTATGTTTCTCTAATATAGGGTGAATTAAAATTTAGGCATCAGTCATCTAATCTAATAATCGATCACTAAAAATACTATTGCATAACTGTTAAATCTAGATCACATGTATTAGATCTAACATTCTAGAAGCAATCACGTTCAATATCAAAATTTCTACAAGAACTTTTGAAAATAAATTTAATCACATTGGAAAAAAAAAAATTAAGCACAAGATTTATTGCCATAAAATTGTTTACACAGATCCTAAATTAAATGGAAAACAAAAAATTATGTAATCCCGAAATACTTCACCATAATCCTAACCCGATCGAAGGAGTTTAGCCACTCTAGATCAACGTTTTCTTGGATGTCATCCTCACAATCATCATCTTTGCTCTCTTTTTTGGAACTTTATCGTGCCATTAAGGATGGATGAATGATGGAATGTGGGATGCCTTGACTCAAATTGCCGCCCTCCATTGTTCAAAACCGATCTCGCTCTTTTGGGGTTGAAAATTCCAAGAAAAAGGTCACCCGACAACATGTTGTCGCCGATGCGACACATATGGTCACTCGCGCGACCATAGGTCGTATTGCAACTTTCCAATACTAAAAGGTTGTGTGCGCAACTTGGACCAGTAGACTCAAGTGCCCTGATTGAGGTTGTACGCACGACTTTGGTTAGAAGGCCAGAATCAATTTCAAATTCCCGTATCTCTCTCGTATGAACTCCAATTTAGTTATATAACTAGTCATTGGAAAGTTTAGGGAGTTTACTTTCGTATGAAACTAGTTTTATCCCAAAATTTCAACTGTAGAATTAATTATATCTGGAAGAGGGAGCAATGGTCTGCAGTATAGTGCTCGTAAAAAGCTACTTTTATCTCTAATTTTGGTAAAACAACTAAGACATGCCTAAACATAAATAATAAACTTACTAGAGATAAATATACACTTAAGAACATAGCAAAGCATATATTTAAAAAATAAAATAGGAATGAAAACGGAAATGATCAAGTATGCACATTGTTTTTCTTTCTATGATTTTAGTTTAACGGGGATGATTGTCTTTTACCTCCGAGTACTTTACTTCAATATTAATTATCTTCCTCTACTTTGATAGCCTACACTTTAATACAAGTCATATGAATATTAATCTTATGCCAAATGAATATTTGAAATTACTTAATTGCCTTTTGTTTTTGGTTAAATAATTTTTTAAAATTGTAAAATATTAGAATATAGATTAAAATTGTATGCACTTGAAATAGTTTAAAATGTTTAGTAGGGTTAATTTATCACTTTATTCTCCTCTACTTTAATAACTTACACTTCTTCATCTTCCATTCTAGAGAATTTCGGAAACTTTGTTGCGAACTTGAGATGGGCAACAAGAGCAAGTGTTCATGAATTCCGAAGATATATATATATATTGCTGCAATTTGATCTCTATTTATTGTTTTTATTTGGTTTACCTTGTTTAATGTTTTTTTATTCTGTTTCAGTTCTTAAAAAAATAGAATAGAAATAAATAAATAAAAGGTATGGTTTGTAAAATTCATAAAATCTATTATAAAAATCTAGGAATAAAATAAATTCAGATTTTTTTTTCTCAAGTTCCTGAAACAAAATCGTTTTTGTTCCCAAAACCGAGAATTTTGTATGTTCCCGATTGTTCCCAAAACCGAGAATTTTGTATGTTCCTGAAACAAAATCGTTTATATGAAACTGTTTTTGTCACCAAAACTGAAAATCACAGAAATAGAAACAAAATCTGGGAACAATAACACTAAAACAAATGTCTCCATAGTATCTTTCTTTTTTCGGTGTGTGTTCATAGATATTTAGGAACAAAACCAAAATAGCAGGAGCAAAATTATGTGTTTATTATCTTCTTTAATTTCTAGATTTGATTTATGGGAATAAAAAAATAGAAAAACAAATATTATTATGGTGTAATCTAGAAAAATATTGTGATTTTACAGAATATCAAGAGAAAGAGCAATTGGGACGGCAAATGCTTACACATTGTAAGGGTTTGCCATTGGGTATCCTTGTTTTGGGAGGAATGTTGGTGGCAAAAACTACAACTGAAGAATGGAAAAAAGTGTGCGCGAGTATTAAAGACAAAGGCATTGGATTACAACACGACATAGAAAAGGTATTGGCTTTAAGTTATTTTGACTTACCTTCTCAGTTGAAACCATGCTTTAATTACTTGGGAACTTTCCCGGAAGACTCCGAGATAGAAGTCGAGAATTTATGTCATTTGTTGATAGCTGAAGGTTTGATTTTGTCGAGTGAGACGGTTGGAGATGAAACAATGACAGAGGTAACTGAGCGTTACTTACACGAATTGGCACAAAGGGACATGATAAGCTTGCAAAAAGGAGGGTATGTCGAAGGGTATTATAGGCCTAAATGTTGTCGTCTCCATGGTCTCATGAGAGGCCTCTCATTGTCAAAAGCCAAAGAGCAAAACTTGTTTGAGCTTGAGCGATCTTTTACTTCGCGTAGACGGGTCATCGCTTGTGGGACCAATGAATCTGAGCAACTCAAAAAAGGAGTAAGAACTTGAGACCTCCGATCACTTATCGTACATGATATCAGTGGATTTAGAACATGGACTGAAGTCTTGAAGGTGGGTGGAATCAATTCTTCCCATTTGGGGAACTTAAAATTGCTTAGAGTTTTAGTTCTTGAACGGATCGACTTTGAAAACACAAGTTTAAGTAATGAGGGAATTGGCAAGCTCATCTATTTAAGGTATTTGAGTCTAAGAGGTTCTAGAGTTAATATTATACCATTATCCATCGGCAACTTGGAGCAGTTGCAAACTCTTGACTTGCGTGTTCGTAATTTTATTTTTGTACCTAAAAATTTGTTGCGAAAAATGGGACAGCTGGGACATCTCTATCTTCCTTATTCATTCAAAACTTCAAAAAAACATTGTACAATTGGCGGTGGATTGCAACTGGATTGCGAAAACCTGGAGACATTGGAGAACTTTGATAACATTACGTGTAATGTCAAAAATCTTTTTAAATGCACCAATTTGCGCAAACTAAATGCAAGTGTGAGAGATAAACAGAAGGACCTGAAATACTTTATAGATTGTCGTACCAATGATGGCAATGGAAGCATCACTCTTAGTCGCCTTCAACACTTGCAGTTGTTTGTCAATTACGACTTCAAGTCAGAACAAGATGATCTTGGTTTCCTTCAACAATTAGTACGCATTCACTGCCTTGAGTCGTTGAAGATATATGGGATTATATGCAAGTTACCAAAGTATCATCATTTCTCCCCCTCCATATCCACATTAGAGTTGCGGAACTGTGAACTTAAGGAGAACCCGATGAAGACACTAGAGAAACTTCCTAATCTAACCTACCTCAATTTAAATTGGAATTCATTTATAGGAGAGGAAATGATGTGTTCTGCTGAGGGTTTCCAAAAACTCAATTGTCTAATGCTCATAGGTCTGGAGAATCTTGACGGCATGTTTGGTTGGATGGAATCGGGGGTGGAATGGAATCGCATTCCCCCCTCGATTCCTATTCTATGGTTTGGTTGCCCAATTGAATCATTTTTGTGATTCCGTTGGAATGAAATGGGCTGGAATGGCATTCCGTTTCAGATAGGCCGGAATGAAGTCTAGCACATTGGAATTAATATTTGAAATTACACATTTGCCCCTGCAGTAATCCTTCGGCACTTAAACAGCCCGATCAGTCAAGAGCTAGGGCATCCGTCGCATATCGTCTTCTCCGCAAAGCAGCCCATGGCGTTGCGTGGTTCATCTTGTAGCAAAGCAGCCGCGTGATCCATCTTCTCTCATCGCAGCTTCTCACAACGCATCTTCCAGATTCGATCGGCCTCAGATCAAAATCAATCGAAAACCCTAGCTCAGCCGCTCCTCAGATTTCAAAGCTGCAACTCTCGGATCGGCTTTTGGATCGGCCATAGGTACGCGTATTTATGCTTATTAATGATCGACTATTGGATTGTTTACAGTTCTTGATTTCGTTCATGTTTGCTCGTGATCGATTTAGTGATAAATCGTTTCGTTCGTATTTGGACCTGAGATTCGTCATAATGTTTCGATTTTATACTTCTTTTGATCGATTGGCTTGAATAGATCCATGTAGTGCACCATTGATCTTCACCATTGACCTGAGATTCGTCATAATGTTTCGTTCTCAAAATGCACCTTTGATCTTTCACCATTTTTCTGTTTCTACTTCCAATTCTGTTTCTGTTAATAGCGTTTTTCAAAAATGAAAACATGTTTGGTAGCAAAGTTTTAGCTACATTGGTGTTCATCACTGGTGTTCATCACTGCTGTGTACATATGCACTGATGTGTTCGTATTTGGACCTGTAACTCAGCTACTTCGAGAATACTGCAACATCTTTGTTGCTTTTCTGATTTTTTTTTAATCTTACATGATATATAAAATCCTATCAATCAACATCTATATTGACAATTCAACAAACAGATTATTGAAGGCTTCATTTGTTTTATTTGTTTTGTTAATTTTGATATGCAGTAATGGCCAACACAAATTTGGTAGCTATATACATGCATTGGTTACACACAATGCATATTGCTTATTGGTTTCTATAAATGATGATGATTACTGTGGGATTTGATTTGATTGAGAAGCAAACGAAGATTAATGGGGAGCTACAGAAGCTTGTTGGGCTCACAGATGTTGATAAGTACAAAGTCGGTTATATAATATGTGGTAGTCCTTTCACAACCAATCTTTTCCTCTCCTTTGGTGACGATGAAAAGGAAAAATGGGTGAAGTTACTTCTAAATGAAGCTTATGATATGTTTTTCTTGGTTGATTGTTTGGTTAAGGAAATGTTAATGCTTTTTATATGGTTGAAATATTTTGGAGACAATATGGTAAACTTAAAATAGGTGGTTTTAGTATTTGTTTAATATTTTGGAGACTATGATGACAACATTGGTGATTGGAATGAATTTGTTTAGTATTTGAACTTAAAATAGTTGATTTTTTCTTAATTTTTGGTTCATCTCTTTTATTTATTTTACAAGTTTTTATGCAGATTAAAAAGTAGCAATTGTGTATTATTTATTTATTTGGCTTGAATGGTAATTTTTAGTTGATAATTTTTTTTTTCAAAAAATTGCAATTGTGTATGTTAAAAAATAGTACATATTGAATATTTTTCATATATGATATTACTAATATTTTATAATTATTATTTTAAAGTAATTTATTACATATATATATATATATATATATATATATATATATATATATATATATATATATATATATATTCAAATTGAAATCTAAAAGGGCATTATGGGAATTTTATTATATTTCATTCCATTCCTTCATTCATTTCATACCAACCAAACAAGATAAACAAGATAATAGAATAATAATTTCATAAGGGCATAATGGTAATTTTACTATATTTCACTATTCCATTCCTTCTCTCATTCCATACCAACCAAACAAGAGAATGGAATAGTGATTCCATTGACAATTCCATTTCATTCCTTCTCTCATTCCATTCCACCCTCATTCCATTCCGTCCAACCAAACATGCCGTGAGAAGTGGATAGTGGAGGAAGGAGCCATGCCCTTTCTTCATGTTCTGAGAATTAACAAGTGCTGTAGAGTGAAAGAGATTCCATATGCATTGAGATTCGCAAAACAGCTCGAGATATTGATAAATGGCAAAAAAATAGAGATATTGTAAATGTTGAGAAGACATCTTCGCATGGAAAGTGATGATGACATCACGTGGCACTAATATGAATATGCTTTGCATTTAAGTGCTCCATGCACAAAGGTCATGCATCAAAGCACTTGTAAAAGCAATAAAGCCACGATGCAGTTCCCTATAGTCAATAATTACTCTTTACCCCCCCCCCCCCCTCCCCCCCGAATATTCATGTACTCTTGTTCAACTGTTTGTCATTCTCTTCTGTGTTTTTTTTTTTTAATTATTTTTCTAGATCAATGAATGTTTATTGAATTTACTGATGCTTTATTAAGGGGAACTAGAATTATTTTAATACATATCTAGAGGGGGAGTTCATCATATTTTGTCAAGTTATACCCTGTTGAATATTTGCTTATGATTATCTTCATTGCGATGTTTTAAATGAGTTGTAAAACCCGTCTTCGGATTCAGGGGGAGTGTGGTTACAATTTACTTTGACAAAAATATTAAAGTTAATTGTCAACATAAAAAAGGGGGAGATTGTTGATCCTAAGATTTTGATGAACAATTAAATGTTGATGTTTTTTGTGGAACTAACAGTTTAATTGAGTGTTTCAGTTTATAAGTTCCAATGATGAAGATATGATGACAAATAATGAATGGATGTTAAAATATGATGAAGGATTAAGAGTTTGAAGAAATTGAAGAATTTAAGACAAACAACTCAGATTAAATTTCAACTCTTAATATCTCATTTAGGATCACACACGTCACGACAAGTTTTTAAAAGTTTATGTGTGTTTGTTTAGGGTCCTAATTAGTAAAATTATTTGCGCCTTTGTGTGATTGAAAATATAATAAAGATAATTGATTAAAATAGAATTTTATATTTTAGTGGAGTTAACTGAGAAAAGAAATCGGTTAAAGGGGCGAAAACGTCGATGAGAACGAATTAAAAACGAATTTAATAGAGATTCCAGCAATGATAAGTCGACAGGTAAGTCGACCGGTGTATAGAAGGAAAACTCTTTGTATTGATAAGTCGACAGATAAGTCGACCTGTGTTTAAAAAATAAACTCTCTATATCGATAAGTCGGCAGAGCGGTCGACCTGTGAAATGTAGTGGAACTCTCTGAATCTCTAGGTCGATAGATAAGTCGACTGATGGGCATATAAATTCTTGGGTTGGCTACATCCTGAATCGAGCGGTCGACAAATAGCTTTGGGAAGTTCGACTTGTGAGACTGTTTCAGGATTTTGTGGAATTCCGAATTTTATTCTGAAAGTAGCCATTACTAGCCCCTTTTTTTCGTTAAGATTCACGAGAGATTTCAGGGATTTGATATTTTTTGAGATATGTAACACATATTATGATATCCCTATAGATTTGGCTCATTAAGTTTTAATATTTCTTAATTTAGTACATGTAATTCTCTTTATCTTATTTAATTTGTAATTGAGAAATATTTTAGGGACTTAATTGAAATTTGAAAGCTTTAATTAAGTGATTTGAACCAGAATGAAATCGTAATGATAAAAGGTGTCTATAAGAGCAATTAAATGTCATGACAAGTGGGAACTAGCCGTTAGAGAGCTGATTTCATTCCCCTATATATAGACCTGCGTTTTTTCACATTAATAATTATCATTAATCATATCATATCAGAGCAAGAGAGCAAGAGTATTATTTTGAGCTTTTCTAAGAGAAATCATATTGTGAATTGAGAGAGCTTTTTTAAGAGATATTTTTTGAGAATTACTCGCTGCGAACTATTGCTGCTACCGAATCTGAAGTGACATTGCTAATTATTTTCTCGGTGGATTTCGGGTGAGATCTTTTCAAATTACTTTCTATTTGATATTACTTGATTATATTTGGAATTAGATTTTTAGAAAAAACATTTTGCTTTTTATTGAAAAATATTTTTTTGAAACAATTTCTTGAAAAATCTGATTACGTGCTTAATTAAGTGCTACCCGATTTATTTAAAATCAGATTTTGAATATCTCACTTTTCTATCTCTAGTTTGGGATATTAATTGAGTTTTAATTTATTTGAGGTGGTAGAAACTCCGAGTGAGAGAATTTGTTTATTAATTTTTGTATTTGTGAGTAGTGAGACAGATTAAATACTATTGGGAGTATTCAATCAAAGGATAGCCGATTTTGATCTCTTCCTGTAAAGAGATTGAGGTAGTAATTCTTGCTGGATAGAATTTGTGAGTAATTTTGTAACGGTTTAATCTTATCGGGTAAAATGATATTTGGAGTGTTTGAAAGGTTTTGGTTGTTCAGTCTAACGTATAAAAAGAATTAGGTTATTCTTAAACCTGTAAAAAGAAAAGGTTATTCCTGAGCCTGGGAAAAGGAATTGTAAATGTTGATTCTGAGCTTGTGAAAAGAATTATTGTAAGGGTTTGGTTCCTACCTTTAAAGGAATCTTGGTTTGCGACCCTCCGTGGAGCTCGGGAGACTGGATTAGCCAAGAGTAGTTTGGTGAACCAGTATAAATTTCTGATGTGCTGCATTATTTATATTGTTTATTTTCTGTTGTTTGGTGTGCATCTAGTTGATTTTATAATTTTGCAATAAAGGATAATAATTAATTTAGGATTAAAATTAATTATTTTTTATAATTAAAGTATTTCTCTGATAATATTTTAATATTACCCAATTCACCCCCCTCTTAGGTAGCTCACTGGGCCAACACAAATTTATCCAATTGAAAAACAAATATTATGAAAAATTGTGAAACAAAATTTGGGAACAGAATCGAAACAGAACCGAAAATTCTACATTAATTTTCGACCAAAATTCCTATAACATATATGTTTACGATGTAGTCCACATTTTTGTTTGAAAATAGAAACATAAACAAAATCTTTTTTCAAACAAAGTTTTTTAGGTTCCCATATTTCTGTTTTTTGAGAACAGAAACAAAATCTATAAACAGAAAATGTAGAAACCTTTGAGAACAACAACCAACTTATTAAGTAAATCAGTTTTTAACAACCAATATCACTTAGCTGATTCACGTCCACACACTAATTTAGTGATCTATCACCAATTTTTACTCTTAATATATCTTGATTAGGATCACACACGACACAAAAATGAATTTATAATTACGTGTGTTTTTATTAGGATCCTAATTAGTTCACATATTTGCTCCAATGTGAAATTGAAGAATAAATATTGATATAGAAATATTCATGTTTTAAAATTTATTAATAGGGTCAATTAAGTTAATCACGAAAATAAATCGGTTAAAGGATCGAAAACGTTGAAGATTAGAGTTTAAATGAACTAAGGTAAATTTGTTCCAATACTGATCGGTCAATCGACCAAATAGGATTGGTCAATTGATGGACGTAGGCTGAAAAATGGTATGGTCTCTAAATTAATCGATCAACTGGCCGAGAGAGATCGATAAACCGATGACTGAGAAGTGAACTCTCTAAATTGATCGATCAACCGACCAGGGCCAAAAAATTGCCTAGGGAAACATCCTGAATCGATCGGTCAACTGACCCTTAGGGGATCGGTCAACCGATCATATTTGAGAAATGGCTTGGGTTACAACCTGAATCGATCAGTCGATCGAAAGGTCATTGGTCGGTCAACTGACCTGGCAGTTTCAGGTTTGGAGGATTTCATGGACTTGATCTAAAAGTAGCCGTTAACTAGCCCTTTTTTGCTGATTTTTGGAGATATCTTAGGGATTTGAACTTATAATAGATATATCATCCTTATTTGATTATCCCTATAGATATGACACACTTATTTTAAGTGTTTCTCAAATTGGTATATTAAATTCTTCATATCTATTTTAATTTGAAATTGTGAAATATTTGATGGACTTAATTGATAGATTTAAAAGTTATACTTAAGTAAATTGAATCAGGATTGAGTTATATCAATATATGGGGTCTATATGAGTATTTAAATGTCATATCTTGTAGGAACTAGCCTTTAGAGGTCATGTTTTAAATCTATTTAAATATACTTGCGTTTATAACTTTTAAGTCATCATTCCATCAAGAACAAAAAAGTTCCTTAGTTTTCTGAGAGTCATTATTCTGAAAATATATTGAGAGTTTATTGTGAGATTATTCTTGAGGAAAGTGTTTAGAATTTTGCGATCACCGATCTAAGCTTTAATTGCGATTCAGTTTTCATTCTTTCAGTGGTATCCTGGTGAGATCTTTCCAAACTACTATTTTACATTTTGAGTTATTATTATTTTTACTAGCTTGGATTTAATATTTGTGTGAAATCGTTTTCAAACTTTGAAGTGCATAAAAATTATTTTAAAAAGATTTCTGTGTTAATCTGATTATGTGCTTATTTGTGTATTCCCATATATTTCATAATCAGATTTTTAAATTCCTCACTTAATTTTATCACTAGAAAATTCAGGATATTAATTGAGTTTAAATTAATTTGAGGTGGCAGAAGCTCTGGGTGGGAACAAACTTATCAATTTATTATAATTGGTGAATTGTGTGCAGATTAGATATTATTGAGAATAGTTAATCAATGATAGTTGGGTTCTTCAGGTAAAGAAAATGAGGTTTAATTTTTACCTAATGCATAAAAAGGTCAGTTTACTCTTTTCTTTGAAAAGAGATAGGTGTTAGTTTTTCCTGAATAGAATTACTTTGTTAGTGAATTGTAAAGGTTTTATCCTTACTTGAGAAAATGATACTTTTGAGTGTTTTTGTGAGGTTTGATTCTTAGCCTAAGGTATAAAAGAATTAGGTTTGATCATTAACCTGTGAAAGGATTAGGTTAGTCTTGAGTCTAAAAAAAAAATAAGGTTATTCTTGAGCCTATGAAAAAGTATTGTAAAGATTGATTCTGAGCCTGCGAAAAGAATCAATGTAAGGGTTTGGTTCCTACTTGGGAAATGAATCTTAAGTTGAGTGGGTGCGAATCTCCATGGGGCTCGAAGGACTGGATTAGTTAAGAGTAACTTGATAAATCAGGATATATCCTTGTGTGCTATATTATTACTTTATTTATATTCTTGTTGTTTAGGTGTGCACCTATATTAAATACATTTATCTGTTGTATTATAAGGATAATAATTGTTTTAGAATAAATTGATTAATTGATTATTTTAAGTGTTGAAAATATATGAATTTGCTTAAATTTTTTATAACTATCCAATTCACCTTCTCTCTTGGGTAGATCATTAGGCTAACAGATTTAATATTTTGTTGAATTCACCACGATGATAAATTTTGTGTTGAAATTGAACACAGTAATGAATTTTGTATTGAATTTAATATGAATGTGAAAATTTGATGAAAAAATGGCAAACGTGATATAATTAGTTTCAAAGCAATATAAATTTGAAGCGCTATGTCGAATTCAACAAGAAATTGAAAATTATGAAAATTTTGAAAGTATTATGTTGAATTTAACACGAATATGAAATCTAACAAAAAATGGTGAATGTGATATCATTTGACGAATCTAAATATATAATTAAATCTGTTGATGTCAAATTTTGGTTGACACCAGCGGTATGGTCTGGTCAGCCTTGGATAGAGTTAGAGAAGCCTAGTGTGAAGATCTTCAGTCCGTGTAGCCTCTGATCCGCGGAGAGGTCTCTGGCCGGAAAGAGGTCCCTAGCCGGGAACGGGAGAGTCTGTATTAAAAATGGCCCAAAAACCTTCTAGGTCGAGAAGGGAAGGACCAAAATGCCTTGGAACTTGAGGAAAAGTGAACATGAGCCTGAGAATGAGCTACTCCGAGAAGAGGAGAGCTAGAATACTTTATGATCCAGCAGGAAGGGGAAAGCTGGAATGTTTTCTAATCCGGGAAAGAGAAAGTCCAAGATGGGTAGAAACCTATCGCATGCACACGTAACCTAGCCAGGGGTATCCTGGAAAATCTCTCCGGTATGAGAATCAGCGTACAAAAGAAAGATTTATAAAAGTGCTATCATGTAGAGGGAGAAAATTTAGTGTGTTTAGAGTAAATTCCATATCTTGAATGTGTAGAGAGTCTACCTTTGAGCAATTGTATGCTCTCCTTTATATAGGTATTGTAAGACACTGATTTCGCACGTACATCATTTTTGTTGCATTTTAAAAATAATTGGGGAAATTCGGGGTGAAATTGGGTTAAAAAAAATAATAATAATAACAATAAATAAATTTCAATTTACATGTTTAGGTGTCGATTTGAAAATTTAGAAAAAAAACATTTAACCCGAAATTTTTGTTTAACTTTTAATTAAAACTTTTTGGGATGAAATTGCAATTTAGAAAATCTTGAATGTGGAAAGTGGATAAAAATGAAGTGTTAAAGAAATAAAGAGGAGAAAGGTGTGATTAAATAAAAGATATTTATATATATATACATACACACTTACATACGGATGTGCGTGTGCCGTGAGCTCAGCCGGAGACACGGAGGTGTGGGAGATGAGCGATGTGGCGTGATGAAAACCAAAAATCCGTCCACAAAAACCCATGCAATTAAATGTTATCGTGATCAAAAGCTGGGAGAGAAGGGAAGAAATCACACAAGTTAGAGAGAGAATCGGAGGGTGTTCGGCGGTGTACTCAGTCCGACGTCGTGGTTGTGGGTTTTGTCATTAAATGATCATGCGGGTGGGCTCAATCCGATCCCTGTGTGTGAATGCGTCTTCGGTTGTTCGTTCGACGATCGTGGGGTTGAGATCGTCAATAGCGTAACCGTTGTCGTTCATCGCCGTCGTTCGGTAAGTGAGCGTATACGTTTAAATTTCTATGGTATACGTATATATGTGTTGTGTTGATCATTCGGGTGCATATGTGCATGTGTGTGATCATCGCCATAGTGCGGCCAGCGGTGTGTGTTGCCGCTGTGGCAGTGTGTGGGCGTGTGTGTGATTTATGTTTTGGTATAGCGCAGCAGAGGTGCGTGTGTGGGGAAGCTGTTTAGCTCGTCAGTCGTCGATCGTTGACGATCGTGGGTGGATCATTGTCGGTCAGTGGTGATCGTTGCACTGAGATGGGATGTCCGGCGGTGAAGGGAGGTTAGAGAGAGAGAGAGGGTCGAAAAGTGGGTGTGTGATTGGTGTGTGGGTAGGTGTGATCGTGCTGTGTGGAGGTAGTGTTGACGACGGCGGGGGTGTGGGCGCTGTTAAGTGCCGCCGCTGGTGAGAGGGACGTGAGGAGGTGGGGGTTGATCGGCGGTCGGATGGGGACTGTAACAGCAAAAAAAAAAAAAAAAAGGAATTCGGAAGAAATAATTACACTAACCACCCCAACAATAAAAAAAAAATAAAAATAAAAACTAAAAACCTAATTCAACTTCTTGGCCTGCGGATGATTTGGAAGTGGGTGAAATTTCAATCGATTATTATTTCTCGTTAAATAAAATCTTTAGCTTTACAATTTCCGTAATTGTAATAATTTTCGTAACGGTTAATTGTAATAACGTTATATATAAAATATTATCGTAACAGAGTGGGGTGAATAATAATAATTTTTCATAATAAAATGTGGGGACGGGAAAATTGTAAAATGTAGGGCCTGCATTGCATGATTAAATTATATTTTTACCCAAATATTAATTTCGGCCATGTCACTAATAGGTTCGCAGGCACTTGAGGAACGGTAGAACATAGTCGGTAAAGGTTTTTGGTGAACGGATCACCAGGTGAGTGTACTGCCTTTTTGCAAAAATCTATTTTCATATATTTATATATATATGATGGGAAAATGTGTTTACTTGAAAATGAACATGGATCAAGCGTTATTTTGGGTATTTTTGATATTGTGGATTTCATTGTTGTTGTTGAGGTGGAGATGAGTTGTTGTTATTGTTGTTGTTGAGGTGGAGATGAGTTGTTGTTGTTGAGGTGAGGTGGAGATTGGTGGTGGATATTCACCCGTCTGGCATAGTCTAGCAGAGCGTTGTTTCACCCGTCTAGCATAGTCCAACGGAGCGTTGTTTCACCCGTCTGGCTTAGTCAAGCGGAGCGTTGTTTCACCCGTCTGGCACAGTCCAGCGGAGCGTTGTTATATCTTGCTAGGAAGGCATATCCTACGAGATACGGTACCGTTGCAACTCCCGATCGTGAGGTTAAAACGATCACATGGCTAGCCGATGTGTGGTGTGATGTGATGTGGAGTGATGGGGCATCGTATATAGGGTTTTGTTGTATATGGCATTTATATATACTTTATTTTATACTGGCTTGGTGTATTCATTTACGACGATATATCTATTATTTCAATTGCGTTATACTATATGGTTGCTGTAACGTTCTGGTTGATTTTTCACTGCTTAGTTCAAATGTTATAAACATATATACGTTGATTCTGTGGTGACAGGAAAAATGTGTTTTCCTTGTGGTATATATATATATATATTATAATATGAGATTTGTATTTGGAAATGTGATGTGTATATGTTATATGCTTTATTAATTTAAATGTTTTTATTAAGAAGGCAGTACACTCGCAGGTGAAACAGCTAGGAGTCGGTCCCTTACTGGCGCTAGTTAGGATCCGACAATACGGTAGTGAGAGGGTATTAATTTGGAGGTGCTGGTTGTTGCAACTTATGAGAGGTTCAGGATTGTGTTTATCTTTGTGGTTATTAAAGTTTTTGTAGGGACGAGTATGTCCCCACTTAGAGAGTGTATTAAATTAGTATAGTTATTTTTTTTTTTTTTTTTTTTGTGGTTGTGTATTTATTTATGCATATGTCGGTTAGTAGATGTTTTGGCATGCAAATGATGTCATGATGTTTGTCATGCCGACCCTAGGGTGATGGGTGTCCGGGTTGGGTTGTGACAGGTATGGAGTGGATTTGATTAAGGGCTTAAGTAAGGATTAGTGTCCCCTCAAAATCTCATCAATGTGTCACCATATCATGTAGCCAATAGGAGGATGCTAAGAGGCCCTTATTTTGACCATGTTAGAAGATATTTAGTGGTATTTATTGTTGGGAAAGAGAGCCATTGTTGGGGAAGAGAGCCATCATGATGGTTGTAGATATTTTGTGATATTTAGGGGATATTTTGGGACATTTTAGGATATTTATGGATGCTTTGGGAAAATGAGTAAGCTAATAGCTAGAGAAAGACATATTCCTGCTGCACCCGGATGAGGAATTTCACCTCTGTCTTTCCCAGATAACTAGAGACGGGAAGGGGAGTTATGAGGAGCTTTTTGCCTTGTCCTTCCCGGATAGCCAGAGACGGGAAGGGGGGCTTTGTTGAGAAGCTTGTAGAGTTGATTTTCGAGATGGATAATGCCGCTGTGGGGAATTCCAAGATGGGGAAGGGTTCCCTATCCCGCCGGTTGCTCACTTTTCCTTCCTAGAAAGTGTTGTTTGTTATCTTTTGAGTGGCATAGGCTAAGATTTGCCCCTGCCCGGCACAACTTTCATACTTAATCTTTTGGCAAGAGTTGATCTTGGTGGAGAATTGATTTTGGTAAAGAGTTGTGGACACATGGTAGTCTTCCGTTGGTTGCACGGGAGTGACCATTTTTACACTCATCAGTAGTCCTCCACTCTTTAGTAGCGAGGTACGAGATACGAGGGAGTAGTATTGATTCCTCTGCCTATTGGTTGAACTTCGCCCCATCCCGATCCCGGAAATGCCGAGATGGGAAAAAATCTGAGCTCAGTAAGATGCATGAGTACGAAGTCTAGCTTCTGTTCGGTGGATTGGCTGAGTTCATCTTGGAGATAGACTTGAGCCTTGCCCGGTCATTTTCGTAGACTTGGATATTTTTGTTGTTATCTTCGTCTTTTGTCTTTCCAGGAGCATCGTCCCTTTATGTTGCCTGAGCTCAACTCGGCTGTCGAGGGTGAGATACTTTATGTAGGCCCTCAGACCCGATCGATGTTTTGTCGTCAGAAGATGATAACTATCAATCCCCGGGCTCTAAACTACTAACTCGTGGAGAGGGTTTGGTTATACCCTCAACGTGGTCCGCCTGGATGAGTTCCTTTGTGGAGATTACCCTCGACGCTGTACGTCGAGATACTGCTTCATCCTGTAGACCACCATCGATACTATGCACCAGGATGGGGTTCTTTGTAGAGATTACCTTCGACGTTGCACGTCGGGATACCGTTTCTTCATGGAGATCACCCTCGACGCCATGCGTCGGGATGCCATTTCTTCTTGGAAATCACCCTCAACACCGAGCGTCGAGATGCCGTTGGGGAGAATCATTCACAACGCCAAAGTCGGGATGAGACTTGGGAGGTCAGAATGTCATTGAGGAGAATCACTTATGACACTAAGAGTCGGGATGCGAATTTAGAGAATCATCCGCGACTCACGGGGGTCAGAATGCCGTTGTTGGAGAATCACTCACGACGTCGAGAGTCAGGATACAGATTTGGAGAATCATCCACGACTCAAGGGGTTGAAATGCCGTTGCTGGAGATAGGCTAGAGGGCTACTCATCCCCATCCGAAATGGGACGGAGGTATGCTCATCTCTGTCGTGGAGAATGCCGAGATGGGAACTGAAGTTCAAACATCTGGCTTGGGGACTCTTGACATTTCTCTAGCCAGTTGCTATCCACCGTGCTATTTGGGGTTTCTCGGTCGTGTAGAATGACCAAACCTTGTATTCGTCAAACCTCTAAACGAGATGGGAGTTGATGATTAGAAGAAAGCTTTTTGTAGTATTTCCCATAGACGGTGCCAAACTGTTGATGTCAAATTTTGGTCGACACCAGCGGTATGGTCCAGTCAGCCTTAGATGGAGTTTGGAAAGCCCAGAGTAGAGATCTTCAGTCCGTGTAGCCTCTGATCCAGGGAGAGGTCTCTACTTGGGAAGGGGAGAGTCTGTATTGGAAAAGGCCCAAAAACCTTCTGGGCCGAGAAGGGAAGGACCAAAATGCCTTGGAGCTTGAGGAAAAGTGAACAGGAGCTTGAGAAAGAGCTACTCTGGAAAGAGGAAAGTTTGAATGCTTTTTTATCCGAAAAGGAGAAAGCTGGAATGCTTTCTGATCCGGGAAGGGGAAAGTCCGAAATGGGCAGCAACCTATCACATACACACGTAACCTGGCTGGGGGGTACCCTGGAATACCCCTCTTGTGTGAGAATCAGCGTACGGGAGAATGATTTATAAAAGTGCTATCATGTAGAGGGAGCAAATTTAGTGTGCTTGGAGTAAATTCCATCTCTTGAATATGTAGAAAGTCTACCTTTGAGTAATTGTATACGCTCGTTTATATAGGCATAGAGTGGATTTGATTAAGGGCTGAAGCAAGGATTAGTGTCCCCTAAAAATCTCATCAATGTGTCACCATGGCATGTAGGCAATGGGAGGATGCTAAGGGGCCCTTATTTTGACCATGTTGGAAGATATTTAGCGATATTTGTGGTTGGGGAAGAGTCATTGTTGAGGAAGAGAGCCATCATGATGATTGTAGATATTTTGGGATATTTAGGAGATATTTAGGTGATATTTTGGAATAGTTTAGGATATTTATGGATGATTTGGGGCAATGATCCGGCCAATAGCTAGAGAAGGACACATTCTGGTTGCGCCTAGATGGGAAAATTTGACCCCTGCCCTTCCCGGATAGCCAGAGACGGGAATGGGAGTTTTGAGGAGCTTCTTGCCCTGTCCTTCCCGGATAGCCAGAGATGGGAAAGGGGGCTTTGTTGAGGAGCTTGTGAAGTTGATTTGCAAGATAGACAATACCGTTGTGGGGAATTTCGAGATGGGGAAAAGTTCCCCATCCTGGATGCTGATATGGGGAAGGGTTCCCCATCCTGGTGGCGGCTCGCCTTCCCTTCCAAGAGAGTGTTGCTAGCTGTCTTTTGAGTGGTATGGGCCAATGTGTGCCCCTGTTTGGCACAATGTTCATACTTAGTCTTTTGGCAAGAGTTGATCTTGGTGGAGAATTGATTTTTGTGGAGAGTTATGGACATGTGACGGTCTTCTATTGGTTGTGCGGGAGTGACCATTTTTACAATCATTAAAATCAAAAAAAAAAAAAAAATATTGTGTAAAATAATAATTATTTCGATTTTAATAATACAATTTTTAGTAATTATTTTTTAGGAAATTATATATTGGGACAAAACTAAATCACAAAGAATTATTTGATAATCCGCTTAAGCAATAATTTATTGGTAATTTTGCCTCTTTAATAGTACCGTTGCTAATTGCCCCTTAATTTTTTTTGTATCTCAATTGAATATTTTTAATGACCAATTAAAATGGAGTTTCTAGTTGGAAAGTCTGTGGATACAATTACAATTCTACGACACTTATTTTAACCACCACCTGGTCCCATTAAGCTTTCAAAAGACAAATTGAGCACTTTTAGAAAGGCAATTGCGATCCATTAGTTTTACTTCATGAAACCCGCGGATGATTGGACCATAAAAAATTAAATAAAACACAAAAAAATAAGATAGAGAGCACAAAATAAAAATAAAAATAAAAAGTATGAAAAAAAAAATAAAAAAAATATGTTACAAAGTATCTTTTTCAACAAAATATAATAAATAACATTGTTAGTAACCAAGCTCAAAAGACGAATCGTGTCACATATATTATAAAAATGACAGGAGGTATTTTTAGTATTTGTCGAAATAGCAATGATTGTCCCGGGTTTAAACTCATTAAAAAAAAATTCAAAAACAAATAAGTTCTTTAATTTAATTGCTATCTATAAGAGTTTATGGAAACACTATTCCAATTAGAGTTGCATCTTCGACCATCACCCCACTTTTGTCTACCACCATATTCTGGCTGTCAAATTCTAGCCACCTGCTGGTCACTGGGCTCTAAAATTTCAGTCATCCATTGTTAGAATTTTTTAGTCACATTCAACTAATTTAGCAATACATTTTTAATATATTTTTAATTATATTCGATTAATTTTTTGATTTTTGATTGGTGAAAAATTAAATGAATGTAATTAAAGAACATACTAAAATGCAATTAAAAGTAGACTAAAAAATAGTTATATGTAATTAAAAAAATCCGGCGACCGAATGCCTAAGATCTAAAGGTGGATGGCAAATGGTGATAGAGGTTGGCATCAACAACTAACAATAAAAGTTTTATTTGGAATCATTTGATCGAAGATAATAGAGAGCACTGATTATGGGATAAAAAATACAAAACAAAATATAATTAATTTATTTAAGCTCAATTTAAAATCAAACTTAAATAAATTATGGATTAAATTCTATAATTGAGATTATTGATCAATTATCCCTACTATTTAAAAATGAAAATGGAAAATAAAACACTAAGGTCACGTTTGGTAACCACTCTCATTCCATCTCATTTCATTTCCATTCCTGATTTTTATTAAATATAGCGTTTAGTAATCACTCCCATTTTTTTGTTTTCATTCCTATCCTATTCTAAAATGGGAATTGTGCCCATTTTTTCTTGAGGCCTGAGAAACAAAAAAAAAAACTTCCCATTTATGTCCATCCCATTCTCATTTGCCAAAAGGGACACGGAGGAAATTATTGCAATTGTTAGTGAGACCCCCCCTTCAATCTTTAGTAGGCTCTTTTCTTTGTCTCCTTTTTTTTTTCTTCTTCTTTTCTTCGTGTTCTTGCGTATGGTTCTTCTTCTTCAACGATTTCGATCTGGTTCTTCATCTTCAACGATTTTGATCGTCTAGTTTTTCCTCTTCTTTGTTCTTCATTCGTTCGCCTGATTTGTTTTCTTCGTTCGTCTGGTTTGAAGAGGTTCTCCGTGTTTTTGTTTCGAGTTTACGATGTCGTCCGATTTCGTCGTCTTCATTCGTCTGGTTTGAAAAGGTTCATGTGATTTCGTTCGATTTCGAAATTGAAATAGGGCTCTCGATTTCGAAATAGTCCGATTTCAAAATCGAAGTAGGGATCGATTTCGAAATCGAAACCCTATTTCGATTTCGAAATCTAAATCGAAATAAGGTTTTGATTTTGATTTCGAAATCAATTGAAATCAAAACCCTGATTTCGATTTCGATTTCTAAAGTCGATTTCGATTTTGAAATCGAAATCGAAATAGAAACATATTTTCGATGACTATTTCAATTTCGATTTCGAAATCAAATTGGAAATTTGTGGGTTGTTCTTAAATTTGTTCTTAGTGTTCTTGAATTTCTTATTGTTGTTCTTGAATTTGTTCATGGTATTCTTGAATTTGTTCTTCAATTTATTCTTGGTATTCTTGAATTTGTGGTTTAGGGTTCGTTCTTGAATTTGTGGTTTAGGGGTCCTAGAACCAAAAAAAAAAAAAAATTCATTACTAAACGCGATTATGTTTCTAAGAAGAAAACAAAATTCTCATCTTATCTCATTTCATCATATTTTTATCCCACAACATGGGGTGGGAACGGAAATGGTTACCAAACGGATAATAAATTAATACACCCTTATTAAAAAAACCTCTAGATTTTGAAATTAGATATCGAGAGTTGGAAAAGAAGGGATTTAAAGATATGTCGTACATATTTCATAGTCAACAGTCAATGTTGTCAACTGCTTTGTTGTATTCCCAATATTATTACCTTCGTCTTATCTTGTCTATAGAAAATCTTGCTCTTAAAAAACCTTTTTCCCCGAGGACAAACACACATTAGGGACCACGTCTTGACTACCAAGGAAAGAAAAAGGGTATTGATAGTTTGCACCCCAGATGTTTATGATTCTTTATACTTCACGTCTTAATATTTTCAATTTCTCCATGTTTGCCCTCATAGATCTTATTTTCTCTCTGATTGGCCCAATTATTATCGACAAAAACTATTGTGAAACTTGCTTCATGGGATGACTTAGTTTTAAGGACATATTAATGAAGTTCACTCTATTGTACAAGTGATTTATGGGTGGATGTAGTGCAGCAGAAACTTCAATGTGCAAATACAAACATTATGGGCATAATGTGTAATTAGTAAAAGGAAAACGAAATTTGTCATGCATTACACTCTATAAATTGTTCCAAAATAAACACACCATCATCCCAAAGAGTACCATGGAATTCTCTCTCTTAAACAGTGCAGTATCAGGACTCATCGCTTTCTTTTTCCTCTACTTATTTCACTTAAAGAAGCCTAAAAACAGAGCACCACCTCAGGCCGGCGGCGATTGGCCGATTATAGGTCACCTCCGCCTCCTGGGCGGACCTGAGCTTCCCCACATGACGCTGGGAGCCTTGGCCGACAAATACGGGCCTATCTTCACCATCTGGTTGGGTCAGCGTCGTGTGGTGGTGGTAAGCAAATGGGAGACGGCCAAGGAATTATTCACAAACTTTGACGTCGCGGTGTCTTCCCGGCCAAAAACTGTGGCGTCGGAGCACTTGGGCTACGACTACGCCATGTTTGGGTTCTCTCCGTACGGCGCATATTGGCGTGAACTCCGGAAGATTACGTCAATGGAACTGCTGTCGAACCGCCGGCTCGAGCTCCTGAAGCATATCCGGGTCTCCGAAACAGAGACCTCTGTTAAGGAACTTTACAGGCTTTGGAAGGAGAAGAGAGGGGCTTCAGGTTGCGAAAAAATTTAATTGTCCGACTAAAAGTTATGGTTTCAAAATTTATTTATAAAAAAATTCAAATTCAATGAAATAAATTTCTAACTCAGTCATTGAACCCAGATCAAGTTTTGACGGAGATGAAGCACTGGTTTGGAGACCTAACCCTGAATGTGGTCCTTAGGATGGTCGCCGGAAAACGATACTTTGGAGCGGTTGCAGTCGCGGACGAGAAGGCGGCAAGGCGGTGCCAGAAGGTGATGAGGGAATTCTTCCATCTCACGGGCTTCTTCGTGGTGGCAGATGCTCTCCCTTTTCTGAGGTGGTTGGACTTTGGTGGATACGAGAAAATCATGATAGAAACAGCAAGAGAAATGGACAATATGGTTGAAGAATGGGTGGATGAGCATCGCCGGAAGAGAAATTCCGGCGAGGCCACGGATGGTCAAGATTTTATGGATGTGATGTTGTCGGTTTGTGAAGGGTCTGACCTTGGCGGGTTTGATTCGAATACCATTGTAAAAGCTACATGCATAGTAAGTGTGTTATTATTTAGTTTTGAGGGCTATATGATTTTTTTTTAATTGTGAATTTTTATTTTTTTACTTTAACTTGATACTCTGGGTTTAATGTTCATTTTTTTTTGGGTCATTTTCTTGATTATTGCAGAGTTTAATTGCTGGAGGCAGTGACACCACCACAGTTATGTTGACATGGACACTCTCTCTCTTACTAAACAATCGTTGTGCTTTAAAGAAAGTTCAAGATGAATTAGACACTCAAGTAGGTAGAGACAGACAAGTAAATGAATCAGACATCAACAAGCTTGTATACCTCCAAGCTGTCGTCAAAGAGACACTACGTTTGTATCCGGCAGGTCCACTTTCTGGTTTTCGAGAATTCACTGAGGATTGTGTAGTGGACGGTCACCACGTACCTAAAGGCACAAGACTTATGCTTAACCTCTGGAAGATCCAGAGAGACCCTCGAATATGGATAGACCCATCAGAGTTTCGACCTGAAAGATTCCTCACGACCCACAAGGATGTGGATGTGAAGGGTCATCATTTTGAACTAATCCCGTTTGGTGCAGGTAGGAGGATTTGCCCTGGGACAACTTTCGGGCTTCAGATGGTGCACTTGATATTGGCTAGTTTGATTCATAGTTTTGACCTCTTTACTCCGGCCGGTAAACTGGTTGATATGACTGAAAGTGCAGGACTGACCAACATCAAAGCTACTCCACTTGAAGTTCTTGTTGTCCCACGATTGGCTGCAAAACTTTATTAATTAAACTTGAAACTCATGATACTCCCATGTCAAATGTTATGATGCATGTTTCAACATTGTTGCTGTTGTTTTTATCTATGTGAAAAATCTAATATTTCATATTATGGCTATCCGAATGCATGTACATTACATAGATATATAATGATATTCGCTAAAGAATATTTGAAACATGAGTCAAGATATTATGTAAATCTAATTTTCCTTAACAAACAAATCATTGATAATTTGTACACGACAACTCAAATACTATGGGAAACTTTGTTGTTGCTTTTAACGTTGAAATACGTATTTTTTGTTTTGCAAAAATTACTTCCATTTATACTACACAAATCAAATATATATATATATATATATATATAATATTTTACAATTTTTTTTTTATAATTATCTATCAATGTAATCTTTTTTAAAATATTTTTTCTTTGCTTTGTAAAAATTATTTTTATGTTTTATTCTAGCATTTTCTCATGCCTCATATTTGTGTCTCATAGATTTAAACACATTTTCAAACAATTGCACCTAATTTATCTTCACCTTTTAAATTTTTTTAATCGACCACATCGTATAACTTTTAATTTTGATACTTTAACGCATTTCAAAAAAATTCAGAAATAAAAATAAGCAATTTTTTTTTTTTAATTTTAAAAAATATTTTCATATTTTTTTAGAAATATTTTATTGTTGTAAACAAACATCTGAACTAATACGACAAAATGTCATAAGAAACAAATTAGGGATCAAGATTAGAAAAAAGAGGTCAGCTTTTGTTACTCTCTCTTATATATATTATAAAAAAAAAATAAAAAAAATAAAATAAAAAAGGAGGTCGAATTAGGGGTGTATGCCATTTAGGATTAACAGCATTTTACTCCCATGTAGTTTGGCCCATTTGCACTTTACCCCCTATAGTTTGAACTTCGCCACTTACCCCCTATGGTTGTGGACTTAAGTGCAAAACTAACACTTTCCATCCAAACTAACTGTGTTTGCAGTCCACACGCTAATCTAAAACTGAGCATGTTTTCTGTTTTTTTTTTTTTTTTCATCCAAAACACCTATTTGTTGTTCCTATTTTACCCTCACTACTTCTCTATATAATATCTAACTTTATCACAAACTTTTTACATTAAACCAAATCTTCTCATGACTTTTTCTTCTCCCTCTCTTACTTTTATTTTTCGTGCCTTCTTCAATTGTTTATAGTGGTGATTTCTTACCTTCACCAATCCATTTTATTTTATTTTCTATTTTCTCTCTTATTATTATTTTTCATGTCTTCAAGTTTTTATGGAGATGATATTGAAATGAATTTCAAAAAAAAAAAATGCAAATATTGTTGTAATTTTTACTATGTTTATGGCAATAAAATGAATTTATAATATTTGAACTATCTATCTTTTTGTGTATTGACCTATTATCCAATGAAATTCAAAATATACAATAACTTGATATATCTCAAAATGCACAATTTCACTGTAATACATCATGTTAATATATCAAAATACATCAAAATGTCAACAATTATATTTCACCATAATGTATTATTGTAATACATATCCCATTAAAATACTTCAAATTAGAAATTGTAAACACCATTTTATTAGAAACAGAAATTTGAGAACAAAACACAAAACAAATGCCAATTCAAATATGAAAAACATATATGAATTCGTTCTGAGTAGAAGCACATCCAGAATTCGTTCGAGAATAGCAGCCCTCATGCCTTCTTCGAAAAGCTGAACTTCTTCTTCATCTATCTCCATTTCAACTTCCTCTCCAGGTTCAAAATTTTTTTCTTCCTCCATAATTGAAATCTTGTTTCTCCTTATAACCTCTTCAAGCGTCATTGGAGGTGGAAATTCTTCATCCTCATCATCAGTAAAATCTATTGTCTCATCCACAACAAAATCATGTCAGTCAGTCATAGCCATCTGCAACATTTCCTGCTCAATCTCATCCTCAGCTTTCTATCTTGCCTTCTCTTGAGAACGTTCCCACTCCAGCCAGTGCAAGCACCTTTCAAGCACAATGGTCATATCCTCAACACTTCCCTTCAACTTATCGGTCAACCCTTTGGGAGGCATTAACACTTTAGAATATGCATCAACAAGTGATGTAAAGAACATGAACATACTGTGGGTTGGCTTCAGAAAATGAAATTGGGGGTTAATTTATGTCTTTACTAGTTAGACCAGTCAAAAAGCACTTCCCGTTATGTGCAACAAATTGTGTTGTCAGCTTAATGATATCCAACTCTTCCCCTGTGATCCCCTCAAGAAGTCGAACAATAGATAGAACTCGAAACAATCGTATGCACAAAGAGATAATTACATCAAGCATCGAATTGGAGAAACACACTGCTACTAAAATCTCGGGAGTGGAATTTAAAAATGCAAAACCCCAAAAATCCTCAAAATCAAACGAGAAATCTCAAGAAATTAGACCCACTATAACAAAAATTACTTTTGAGGACACCTAAATGTGTCCTAATATATATTCTTTTGGGACACATTATGTATTGAGACAATTAAAAAATGTGTCCTATAAAATATTGTCCTAATAACTTATAAAGACACTTATTTTTTGTCGCATTAATTTATATTTATTAGGACACTATTATGTGTCCTAATAAATCTTTTGAGCATTTATATTAGAAATGCTTTCAGGACCTAAATAAGTGTCCCAATAAATCTTTGATAGGACAAAACAATGCATCCCTTAAACCATTAATAAATAATTTATACAATAATTTTATGTGTCTCAAAAAGTAAAATTTTAAAAAAATAATAAATATATTTAATTTGGATAAAACCAATAATCCAAATTTATCCAATTGAAAATCAAATATCACTAAAAAATTGTGAAACAAAATCTAGAAACAGAATCGAAACAGAAACAGAAAGTTTGTTTACTATAACAGATATGTTTACTATATAGTCTACATTTTTGTTTGAAAACAAAAACAGAAACAAAATCTTTTTCAAACAAAATTTTTTGATTTCTGTTTTCTGAGAACATAAACAAAATTTATTTTTTGAGAACAGAAACAAAATTTTTTGTTTCTGTTTTTTGAGAAACAGAAAAAAAAAATGCTGAAAATGCTGACAAATATGTTTACTATATTTCTGTTTTCTAAGAACAAAAACAAAATTTGGAAACAGAAAATTTGGAAACCTTTGAGAACAACATCTCCTGCAAAATTAGCTCTCTTTACAAACCTACCTTTCATTCATGGCCTCTTCTCAGCATTTAGTTTATGAACCTCGTACCTTATTTTCTTTTAAAACAACATTGCCCTTCTCTTCTCTCCATCCGCCATTGCACTGTACCCCCTCTCCATATTTCTGTTTTTCTGTTTATCGCTCCATGATTGCCAAAATATTCATCAAACAAGACGAAAAATAAACTAAAAAAAAATACATTTACCTCATTAAACATGAAATTCATACCTTGTCCTTTATTAATTGCCAAAAAATATGACTCATTTCAAACTTCAACCAAGGCAACTTGTACAAAAAGGAAATGCACAAATAATAGGAGTATAACTAAATAACTCTTATTCAATATTAGACCAATGCATTAATAGCTAAAAATGAAAAATAACTTACTAAAGATAAAGGCCAAGCAATAGGTGCTCCAATCGCATCACCGACGGTCTTAAAAAATCTGTAAGGTCTAATTAAATTTTCATCCCACTTCACCGAAACTTGGACGTGAACTTCACACCTATTTGGCCCTAATTCTTCTCTTCCTACTTGTGTAGATGGATCCATACTATAGATTCTTTCTTTTGCCACGCATTGGGATAGCTTTGCTATACTTTTGAGTAATACATAATCTCCAACCTAATACATAATTTTTATGTAATTTATGAGAATAAATTAATTTTTTTTGGTTTATAAATTCTCAGATTTTTATTTTCTTTCCAAGATCTCTAAAAAACTTAAAAACATAAACTGATTTCTATTTGATAAGAGGTTGAGAGAATTTTTTTTTACCCGAATAACTCTTTGATGAGAGGAATATTGATCACTTGAAGCCCCTGATGAATTGTTTGCTTGTCTTCCATTTTTTACAATCAAAGCTTTCAATTCTTCATATTGGTTGCTTAATTTTTCACATTTTTTTTCCATTCGACTCAATTTTCCCTTATACTCCATGGCCAATCTATAAGATGTTTCACGACTAGGTATTGTATCCCAAATATCAGAAGCAGAAATACCCAATCCGTACATGCAAACACATCCTGGATTTTCATTTCCCATAACTTAAGAGTATATATCATTTGGACCACAATTATCTTCATAACGTCCTGGGGCTTGGTCAAATAGCTCTTTCATTTGTACCTACATGCATGACCAATTACTGAAAGAATCAAACGAAAAGGCAACTAAAAACAAAAATATATAGGATTACCATTGCACGACTTGCTACTTCATTTATCGGCCTTTTATCCTTCCTCTTGTAGCAAACATAAATTTTTCTACACGACACAGACAGTGACCATAGTCTTCTTCCTACAAAAATATTTTTTAGAATAAATTTCTAGGAATTTACCAAGTGTTATTTCGTTAATTCTAAAAAATGTGCCAAGAACTTACCATCATCTTTTCAACCTTTGCAAAACTTGTTTTTCCTATACAATGAATCATCTTTAACTCTTTCCAATTGACTTTGTTAGTTGCACTGATTTTCTGAAGAAAAAAATGGTGAGTAACCATCCATTTAATATTCAAGAAAATAAATCGTTTTTACCACGCATACTACCTTCCCTTCAAGAGAGTCCCAATACTTTAATAATGCTCTCCATCGATCTTCTTGCACTCTATTGGGTACATTATTCAATTGCTCCTCCACAGACAAGGTTGGATCGTAATTCTCCGACTTCACAATAGATTTCCAAGTTCTCCATTTTTTTTTGCAATCGACTTTAATATATAGCTCTCGTGGCCGGGAGGAATATCAAACTTCGACTTTAAACAATACACAACAATGAAGCAGAAGACTCAGATAAAATTTTAAACAATATTAAAAACAAATATTTTTTATACTATTAAAATACCATTGTACCTTTACCAAGTCTATCATGTCGGACTTGTTAACTTGAGGTACATTTATCCAACTCTTGTTTGATCCAACTCTTGTGGTGTAGTGGAGCATACCTTCCGTTACGTGCTACCGTCCCAAGGAAATGAGAAAACGTGCTAGAACCTTTATCAATTGGTTCAACATCTCTCACTCGATAACGAGGATTTTGATCTCGAATCATATTTTTGTGTTGTCTAAACAAGAAAAAAAACCATAGTTGTTTGCAAAATAAATCATAGTTGTTAGCAAATTTTTTTTACATAATTTTAGTAATTAACTTACACCAAATAACCTTCAACTTTATCACAATTGAATAGCACATATTGATGCGCTTTCAACAATGTATCGTTATCCAAAGGTTTTGCCTCTTCTTCTCCAAATGGACGACCCATTTTCAAAAACATTGCCAACTCCTTTGAGGCGTGTTTCCCTCATCATAATTTTGACCCACTCTATTAAATTTTGTTTCCACGTCATCCAAATATCTCGAGCAAAATATTAAACACTCCTCAGCTAAATATCCTTCATCAATAGAACCCTCAGGACGACTCCGATTTCGCACATATGACTTAAGTGTTGACAAGTACCTATATTAAGAATAAACTTTGATATCTTTAGGTAATTCATTCACTAAATATTAATAATTAAATAAATTTTGGCATACCTTTCAATTGGATACATCCAACGATAATGGACCGGACCACCAAGTTTAGCTTCAGTTGCTAGGTGAATTGATAAATGAACCATCACATCAAAGAATGTTGCAGTAAAAATTCTTTCAAAATTACAAAGAATTTCAGCAATTTGACCTTCTAATTGAATCAATTGTGGAACATGAAGAACTATGGAACATAACTCTTTGAAGAACTTACACAATCCAATCACCGATAATCGTACTGGCTTGGGCAACACCTTTCGCACTGCTAATGGAAGAAGTTGTTGCATCAAAATATGATTGTCATGACTCTTAAGTCCATAAATTTTAAACCGTTTTAGTTGCATGCTTCTTGAAATATTTGAAGCATAACCGTCATAGACCTTGATTTTCTTTAGAACATTACAAAAGATTTCTTTTTCTTTTTTATCAAGCAAGAAACAAGCGGTGGGCAAGTTTATATGACCTGACTCATTTTCTATAGGATGAAGTTCTTCTCTTATATTCATCTTTTTCAAGTCAAGACAAGCTTTCAGATGGTCTTTTGTTTTTCCTTCAATATTCAGTAAGGTTCCTATCACATTATCACAAACATTTTTCTCAATATGCATTACATCAAGATTATGACGCAACAAATTATCTTTCTAATACAGAAAATCAAAGAATATACTTAGTTTCTTCCAACCAAAAGGTAACTCAAGATTATCTTTGACTAATTTTCCAAGTCTAATATTTAATCCATGCAATTCATCTAGAACCTTGGATCCAAACAAGGTGGTGGCTTCCCATGTTCTTCTTTCCCATAAAAAGAAACTGTATCTTTTCGAAACACGTGATTATCATCTAAGAATCTGTGATGTCACATATAACAATGCTTCCCACTATGATCTAACCATGGGGAGGATGTGTACTTGTGACACAAAGGACATGCTAAATCACCCTTTGTGCTCCACCTCGACAAGTTCGCATATGCTGGAAAGTCGCTTATAGTCCACATTAATGTTGCACGCATCTGAAAATTTTGTTTACTTGATGCATCATAAGTACTTATTCCAATACTCCATAATTCCTTCAACTCTTCTATCAAAGGCTGTAAATATACATCAATATTATTCACGGGAGCTGAAGGACCAGGTATGAGCAATGACAACATAAAAGATTATTGTTTCATGCACATCCACGGAGGCAAATTATATGGCATCAAGATAACTGGCCATGTACTATAAGAAACATTCATCATTCTAAAAGAATTAAAACCATCAGAAGTAAGTACAAGTCTCACATTACGATGATTTTTAGCAAAATCACTATGTTTATAGTCAAAAGTGAGCCAAGCTGGAGTGTCTGTGGGATGCCTCATACAACCATCATTTGTGCAACCCTCCTTGTGCCACCTCATAAAGAATGCCGTCTTTGATGACATGAAGAGTCGTTGTAACCATGGTTTTAAAGGGAAATAGCGTAATACTTTTGTAGGAATTGGCTTAGTTCTCTCTTTAGATGATGTTGCTCCCTCTTGGTTTTCCATAGTATGATTTTGGTAATGTTTCTCCCTCCGGAAACACCTCCTTAAACAATTCAAGTAATATTGCAAATGACTTATTGGTCCATTCACCAAGGCACTTCAAATGGAATAGTCGAATAAAGAAAGAAAGCTTAGAAACCATTTTACAACCAGGATATAACTCTTGCTCCGCATCCTTTAGCAACTTGTAAAAAAATTTTGCTTCTTTGTTAGGTTCCTCTATATCATTCCCATTGTCTTCAATTTCTGTATCATCACTTGGTGTCCCAAAAACATCATGTAATAACTCATGTAAATTATCTTGTTTATTTGATATTCTAGACACTTGAGCACTGCTTTCAGTGCATGATGAAGTTTCTCCATGATCAATCCATCGAGTGTAACCTTTAATAAATCCATCATACACCAAATGTTCGTGTGCCTCTTCGCGGGTAACCCATATTCCATTTTCGCACCTCACACACGGATATATGATCTTTCCCTTAATACTCCCATTCGAAAATGCTAAATCGAGAAAGTGTTGAACTCCTTCCATATATGCATGACTCACACGAGACTCGTACATTCAACTCTTGTCCGTTATGAACAACTTAAACTGTTGAGATATTCAAGGCTATTTTAACTCATAATGTCGGTAGAAAAATTAAGTATACATTTAGTTTCATGAAGAAACATAAAAGATAAAAAAATGAAAATAGCAAGTGCATTAAAAGAATGTATACATTTAGTTTCATACAGATGTCTAGAATCTGAGATATCAAGTGCATTAAAAGTAGAGTAAAGAAGAAATGGATCTATTCAATCACCTAATTCTAGATCCGGTGGCGAAAATTACTAAGCAATTCCAGAAATAATCGGAGCTGAAAGACAAAAATTACGAAGCTATACCAGAAAATTACTAAAGTGTGGCAGAAAACTTAAACCTAAACATAAACATACCTGAAAGGCAGCAACCGAAGCCGAGCTTGAAGAAGAACAGCTTGAGATTGAATCGATTGCTTAACAAATCAGATCGATTGGAACGATTATCCGCTATTAAGCTCCGATCGATTCTCAAAATTTCTTTATTCATTTTCTTCAATCGATTGAGAATTCAGAAGAGAAGTTGGAAGAGAAGTGAAGATTCTGGAAATGAATGGATTGAGCGATGAATGGATTGAGCTCCGAAGATGAATGGATGAATGAATTGAGCTTCTGGTCGAGCTTCATCTAGCCTATCTAGGGTAAATAATTTTCCTACTACCTAGCTCAAGCATTTGAATGAAACAAGGAATTCAGCCTAGCTCAGAGAAATAAGACCAAATTAAAAAGTAGGCATTTACATCTAGGTATATCTAAAAAATAATATTTCTATTTTAGGTCAAACTCTTTTAATTGAAACTACCGAGGACCAAAGTGAAAATAAATAAAATGGAAGAGAAGTCTGAAAACACTAAAGTTCTTAATTATACAAATAGTTTATACTTCTTTTTCAATTTGATTCATAAGTATACTTTTCCCACTATTTTATTATATATATATATAATTTTGAGTCCTTAATAGAACACTTTTATATGTGTCCTATTAAATTTGTTTATAATATTTTTATTTTTTATTATATATTTTTTAAAATGTGTCTTATTAAATAAATATTATAAAGATATTATTTTTTTGGTCGGTAAATTAGAAGGACACTAGGATTAAGTGACTCAATAAGATTTTATGAGCACATTATTTATAAATTGTCTTTAAAAAAGTGTCCTAATAAGTCATTTTTGTTGTAGTGACCTAAGCTAAAATCAGATAAGCAAAAACCATAATTAAGCACAAGAACCACAAGAAACAAGATGATGGAAGTTGCAAGTTGTGCTTGGTAGCCCAAATCTGGCGATGAATTCCACATAGCATCGCGTTACATGTGAATTGAACCAATCACAAGCCCAAATCCGGCGATGAATTCACCACCTTTGACGTGGCAGTGTCCTCCCGGCCAAAAACTCTGGCGGCGGAATACTTGGGCTATGACTACGCCATGTTTGGATTCTTGCCGTAGGACGCGTATTGGCGGGAGCTCCAGAAGATTACGTCACTCGAATTGCTGTCGAACTGCCGGCTGGAGCTCCTGAAACATATTCGGATCTCCGAAACAGAGACCTCCGTTAACGAACTTTACAAAGCGTTGGAAAGAGAAGAGAGACGCTTCAGGTTGGAAGATTTAAATTGCGGTTTTGATTTTTCAAGTTGTCTAAGTTGTTTAATTTATAGTTATGAAAACGATTTTTAGAAAACATAAATTTTAACAGCCTAACCCCATCATTGAACCCAGATCATGTCTTGGTGGAGATGAAACATTGGTTTGGAGACCTAAACCTCAATGTGATCCTTATAATGGTCGCCGGAAAAAGATACTTTGGGACGGTTGCAGCCGCCGACGAAGCAGCAGCTAGACGGTGCCAGAAAGTGATGGGAAAATTCTTCCATATCATGGGTCTATTCGTGGTGGCAGATGCTCTCCCTTTCTTGAGGTGGTTGGATTTGGGTGGGCACGAGAAAGCCATGTCAAAAAACAAGGATAGAATTGGACAACATAGTTGAGGAATGGTTGGTCGACCACCGACGAAAGAAAAATTCCGGCGATTCCAGTGATCAACAAGATTTCATGGATGTACTGTTGCAGCTTTGTGAAAGAATTAATCTTGGCGGTTTTAAATTCACAACTAAATCTATAATTTTATTTATATTACATTTTTTTTTAAATATAACAAAAATAAATTTTAATATCCAAAAATAAAATAATGTTATAGCCTATAAAATAATTAATGCAAAACTATTAATGTTTTGACTCATATTTATTTTCAAAAAATAGTAAATTAAAAATTAAATAAACTTCTCGAGGGTTTTTTCAATTTTTGTAACTTTTTTTTTAAAATAATAGTCATAAAGTAATCTAATCAGACATTTTTCATGTGGTTCAATAGTTTTTATTATTTGGTTAAGAATTGTTAGAATATTCTTTGTAGCATTTAAAATTGAATAAAAATTTATATGTAATTTAAGATGATTTAGCATTTTTTATTAAATTGTTGGAGAGAGAAAATATGAGGAAGAAATAAAATGACACATAATTAATTATAATAAAAATAATTATCAACCAAAATACTGATAAATTTCAGTAACTTCCCACGTCATTTAGAATACCTACAACGATATCTCTTATCATTTGAAAAATATCTTTAACACCTCTTTCTTTTGATGTGAAATATAAAATTATTTATTTATCCATGTTGCAATGTCACTCTAATATTAAAATTTATTAAAATTATATAATAAAAACTATTGATGTCAAATTTTGGTTGACACCAATAGTATGGTCCGGTCAGTCCTTGGATGGAGATTGGAGAGGCCTGGAGTGGAGATCTTTGATCCGTAGAGAGGTCCTTGTCCAGGAAAGGGAAGGCCTGTGTTGAAATCAGCCCAAAAGTCTTCTACGCTGAGAAGAGAATAGTTGGAATACCTTCTAGTCCACGAAGAGGCAGGTTGGGATGCTTCCTGATCCGGGAAGGGGAAGGTCCAAGCAATGTTTTAAAAACCAGACCGGACCGGCCGGTCGGATCGGTTAAACCATTGACCGGTCACCTTTCTGGTCCGGAAATACCCCAAAAACCGCCTGGGGCTAAAAACCGGCCAATCGAACGGTTCAACCCGGTTCAACAGCGAACCGGTGAACCGGTCCAGTTTTGTTCGAACCGGGGCGATTTTTGACATTTCCCTACCATATAAATACTACCCCCAAAATCAACCCCATCCCTTCCCCGTCGTTCCCGATTGCAATTTGGCATCAGCGCCTTCCGTTCGCTTCCTCAATCTCTCTGTCTCAAGTCTCAATTCCTTCTCCGATTTCACCCTAATTTTGTCTGATTTCAAACATTCCCAAGAGAGCCACTCAGATTTCAACCGATTTTATCGTCGTCAATTTCCTTCCCAATGAGATTTGACTACTTCCCTGTTTGTGCGACCTTCGACGACGACGGCGAACGACGGCTACACAGTGAACGACGGCCAGACGGCGGACGGCTGACTGCAGTAAGTTTTTTTTTTGTCTGACATTTTTATTTTGTTTGTTAGTTAAGAGTTTTGTTCTTCACTTGAGTTGTTGATCACTTGATTGTTGTTGAGTTGTTGATAGTTCATTTTAGTTTTGTTCTTGATCACTTGTTTCGGTTGAGTTATGTATTCTTCACAGTGTTGTTGACTGTTGAGTTCTTCACTGTGTGGCGTGCTCATCGTTTGCACTTCTTATTCACGGTGATACTGTTTTCAGTTCAGTTGAGATGTGGATTGTTGATTATGTATATAATTATTATAATTTATAAAATGTAAAATTGGTAACTTTTGTTAACATGATTCAGATTGAGATCAATTTAAGAAATGTCTTCATCCGGACAAAATTCCACTACTCAAACTCCATCTTCTAGTACCCAATCTACACGGGAAAAATCGGATATTACTTGGAATCATGTTAGTGAGGGACGGGATAGTCAGGGAAAAAAGATATTTACATGTTTATATTGTCAAAAAACTATTAGAGGTGGGAGAATTAATCGAATGAAACAACATCTTGTTGGGAAAAAGGGAGACATTAGACCGTGTAAAAATGTTCCATCGGAAGTGAAAGAAGAAATGGATCTTTCATTAAAATCAATTATTGAAAAGAAAAAACAAGATGTGTTGGCCCAAGAACTTAGTCATCCATATGGTCCGAGTTTTCCTGATTTTGATGTTGATATTAAAGAGGATGATGTAGAGGTTGAAGATGTTTCTCGTCCAAGAAATAAGGGAATTAAAATCAATGAAGGTGGTAATAGTGGTGGGACAAGAGGTGGGTTTAGTGGAACAAAAACACAAAATATGAAAAGGATGTCAAAATTTTTTTCCCCATCACCGGTTACCCAACCCACTATCAAAAGTGCTTTAGCTACCAAAGAAGCCCTCCACAAGGCGCACATGGCAACTGCTAGATGGTTGTATGATACGTGCGTTCCATTAAATTCTGTTAATTCCAAAAAATTTCATCCTATGTTTGATACTGCAATTGCTATTGGTCCTGGATATAAGGTTCCTACTTATCATAATGTTCAAGTCAATTTGTTGAAGGATTCAAAGAAAGAAGTGCAATTGTTTGTAGAATCATTGCGAAGTCAATGGGCAGATACTGGATGTACTATTATGGGTGATGGTTGAACTGATAGTGCACATCGCACCTTGATTAATTTTCTTGTCTACAGTCCTAAAGGGGTTGTATTTATTAAATCTATTGATGCATCTGATGCTATGAAAAGTGGATCACTTTTATTTGCCTTGTTTGAAGAAATGATTCAATGGGTTGGAGCGAGTAATGTTTTTCATATGGTCACAGATAATGGCTCTAACTGCATCCTTGCAGGAAAAATGGTGACTGAACATTATAAAACGATTAGTTGGTCTCCTTGTGCAGCACATTGTTTGAATTTGATCTTGCAAGATATTGCAAAAATGGAGCATGTGCTTGATCTTGCGCTTAAAGCTTCTAAGGTGACAAGGTATGTGTATAATCATATTTGGGTGCTAGCTTGGTTGAGGAAACGAAAGGATTGGACTGAAATCATTCGTCCTAGTGCTACTCAATTTGCCACAACTTTTATTGCATTGCACAACATTCATCAACATATGTACGACATTAAAGCTTTAGTCACTAGCAAGGATTTTGTTAATTCGCGATATTATAGGGAGAAGAAATCAAAAGTTGTGTGTTCTATAATATTGGATTCGAAGTTTTGGAATGACATTTTAATTATCACGAAAATTGTTGAGCCACTGATGCGTTTATTACGTATTGTTGTTATGGATGTGAAGCCCTCCATGGGTTATGTTTATGAGGGTATGTATAAGGCTTGAACGACAATTAAGAATGTGTTTATGAACAAGAGAAGATTATACAAACCTTACACAAAAATAATTAAAGAGCAGTGGGATCGACAATTGAGGCAAAATATTCATGCTGCTGCTTATTGGTTAAATCCGGAATATCAGTATGATCAAACAAATTTTTTGTGGCAAACCAGAGGTTATGGCGGGTCTTCTTGATATCATAGAGTGCAAAGAAACATGTAGTAAGAAGAAGTTGTTGGAAGAAACAAGAATATTTTGGGAGCGCTTGGGAAGTTTTGGTCGGGATCTTGCTTTATCCACTGCCAAGAATACACAACCTGGTAATATTCCATGATTTTAATTTCATACTAATTTGCATTATTATTTTTATACTCTACGTATTTTAATTAATAACTATTTTTATTCATTTTCTCTCAAGATGAATGGTGGCGATTATTTGGACATAGTGCTCCGAATTTGCAAAAGTTGGCTATTCGTGTTTGTTAGCCAAACAAGTAGTTCTTCAGGATGTGAAAGAAATTGGAGTGTGTTCGATCGCATACATACTAAAAAGAGAAATAGATTGGAGCATCAACGACTTAATGAACTTGTATTTGTTCATTATAACCTACGTTTGAAAAATAGGTAATCATCTCTTTAATGTTAATTTCACTATCACTTGATTATACATTTAATCAATTGTTTTATTTTAGACATTTTTACAAAAAGATAGATTTTGATCCAATTGACATTGAAAGTATTGGAAAAATCGAATTTTGGATTGTCGAAGAGGAGGAGGGCCCATTTCTTGATTATGATGAACTTGAGAGAGAACTTTATGAAGAAGATGCAATGCCACGTTTTGAAAGACAACGTAGGCGTGGAAGAGAATGTTAGTTATTTATTAGTGTTTTTTTTTTCTTCATATTTTTAGAAAAATGACTTAATTAATATTTTAATTATAGATGAATTGGACGCCGTTATGGATGAAATGGATAATGTGTTAGTAGGCGGTGAAGATGTTGATTTTAGTTTATTTGAGAATGTGGATCAAGAAAGAATGAGAGAAGATCATGGTGTTGGACCAACTATTCGATTTCATTTTGGTGAGGGTTCTGGTGCCGGTGAGGGTGAGGATGATAATGCAAATGATCCGAATGCTCCTCCGAACGAAGACTTTTAGCTTGTTATTCTCATGTTGTGTATTATGGATGATTTGGACTCTACAATTGTTTTTGTGGTTGTTGGGCTATTTATTTTGAACTCTTGAATGATGTAATGTTGTTTTATTAAAAAATGTGTCTTTTGTTTATGAATTATGTATTGATAAATGATAATTTGAGTTTGAGTCTTTAAAGTTAATAGAATTTGGTGGATCTTGTTTTTTATGT
The DNA here is from genome assembly GCA_016647705.1 of Eucommia ulmoides. Classification (NCBI taxonomy): domain Eukaryota; kingdom Viridiplantae; phylum Streptophyta; class Magnoliopsida; order Garryales; family Eucommiaceae; genus Eucommia; species Eucommia ulmoides. The sequence goes on along the minus strand of JAENRU010000232.1, from coordinate 30,391 downwards.
TTATTTTTTCTTCAAATAAATGTGTGTGTATTTATATATTTTGTATTTTTTTATTTAAATAAATATATACAAAAAATAATTATGACGTAATTCTGACGTCACCGGTTCAACCACGATTCGCCTACCGGTTGAACCGGTGACCCATGACCCAGTAACATTTCCGGTTCGATGTCCGGTTCGGTTTTTAAAACATTGGGTCCAAGATAGGGCAACAGCTTGTCACCTGCACGCACAATCACAAGTAACCTGGTTGAGAGTATCCCGGAAAACCCCTCCGGCATGAGAATCAGCGTACGAGGAGAAGATTTACAAAAATGCTATCATGTAGAGGGGGCAAATTTGGATTAAATATCTTTCTCTTTTTTGAGGAGGAGTTTTCTCATTACCTCTGGGCAATTGTATGCCCTCCTTTATATAGGCAATGTGAAGATTAAATTAAGACTTAAGCAAGGGTTTAATGTCTCCTCAATGATCACATTATGGTGGTAATTTAGCTTGTAGCCAATGGAGTCATGCCAAGAGGCCTTTGTTTTGGCCACATTTAGGAGATAATTTGGTTGGGAAAGGGGATCATAATGATGATCATGGATATTTTGGGATAATGTAAGATATTTTGAGGTAGGAAAATGAGTCATTGAAGATATTTGTAGATGCTTTTAGGGAAGAGGCCATTGTTGGGATAATGTGGGACATTTTGGGAAAATGTGGGATATGTTTGGGGGCTTAAAAACTGGAGAACCAAACCAATTTTTTGGACAAACCGAGGAAGACATCTTCCTGCTATGGCCAAGATAGGGAATTTGTTCCTCTATTCTGCAAAATCTTCACACTTAGTCTTCAGTATGACTTGATCTTTGAAATGGGTAATGCCGTTGTGGAGAATTCCAAGATGAGGGAGGTTCTCCATCCTGACGGCGGCTCACCCGCTCTCCTTGGAGGGTGTTGTGTCCCTTGGGAAGGCTGGTATAGTTGAGGAGGCTTTCCTTCTCGGTACATTTCTTATACTTAGCCCTTGGTGCGCTTCGAACTTCAAATTTTGTAGGACGTTGAGCACACGTGGTGGTCTTCAATTGGTTGTGTTGGGATGACCAAATTGACCATCATCAGAAGCCCCCCACTCCTTAGTAGCGAGGTACGAGGTACTAAGGAGTAGTATTGACTCATTTGCCTTGAATATTTTGGATACTTTGCATTAACTTTTTCATTTTTTGTCTATTCTTAGAGAGTTGTCCCATTTGGAGTAGCAATGATTCTTCTTCTCGTCGGCGAAGTTTTTTCCCTATCCTGATTTCAGAGATACCGGAATGAGGAAGAATTGGAGCTCGGCAAGGTACCTAAGTACGGAGTTTAGCTTCTGCTTGGTGGATTGCCTGAGCTCATCTCGGAGATAGACCTGATCCCTGCTCGGTCATTTTTGCAAACTTGAACGCTAGGGAGATGATTTGACCATTACGTCCTCTTCTCTATTGTTTTTGGAGACTTGGTCATTTCGAGCCACAATATGTGCTTTCTTCCTGATCACAGAAAAAATCTATTATGTGAGAAGAATTTCCAACACTTGGACAATTCGCCGTGATCTTTTGCTTGAAAAAATTCAAGTTTCAATACCCCTTGTCGGTTGACCTTGTGCCTCTTCCCGGGTAGACGACTGCGAAGAAATTCCTGAAAATATCGTGCTTCCTCTTATCAGGAGGTTTACTCCCTAGAGAAGATTGTGCATGCCCTTATCGGGGAACGCAATTTCATGTTGTTTCACCATATTCATAGCCCCCCCAACTTAGTAGTCGATTAGAGATCGAGTGGTAGGTTAAATGTCCAAGGGTGGTACTTGTCGTGGAATTCGGCCCTTGCTGTCCTTAGGGGGTAACTCTCGGTCGGCCCCCTATGGCCGGTCACAGGTGGGTTCTCCTTAGTGGAGCTCAACTCTAAGCTTTTTCAGGTTATCCCAAATTTGTCCTTCTAGGGACATCTTTCCTTTGCGTCGCCTAAGCGGAGCCTGGCCATTAAGAGTGAGATGTTCACCTGTAGGTCCTTAGACCCGATCATTGTTTTATCGTCAGAAGATGATAGTTATCAATCCCTAGGCTCCAACCCGTGGAAAGGGTCTAGTTACACCCCTGACGTAGTGTATCGGGATGGGTTTCTTTATGGAGATTACAATCGATGTTGCGCGTCGGGATACTATTTCTTCGTGGAGATTTTCCTCAACGTCGAGCGTCGGGATACCATTTTTTTCATGGAGATTACCGTCGACGTTGAGCGTCGGGATACTATTTCTTCACGACAAAGGGCTAGGGGTTGCACATCCCCGTCTGAGATGGGACAGAGGGTTGTTCTTCCCGCCTTGCTCTACACTGGGAGATTGGCTAAAGGGCTGCTCATCCCCGCCCAGGATGGGACGAAAGACTGTTCTTCCTCTCCATTAACAAAATTTGGAGAATGGAGAACTAGTTGAACAAAATAATTTTTTTTTATTGAAAAGTAGTTTGCTTACAAGCTTCAAAAAGCGAAAGTTTTTACAAGTCTATTGGAGCTCCCCCTCTAGGGTAGTAGCGTTTTAAGTGTTCTGTGTTTCTCTTCTGTTTCAAGTTCATAGGTGTCAGGAAGAGGTTTCTTTTTAGTGAGGGGCCAGGGTCTGTACATCCCTGCCCGAGATGGGGCGAAGGACTGTTCATCCCCGTCTCTACTTGGCTCTTCCTCTTCTCGGATCTTCCTCTTCCTAACCCTTTTTTTTCTCGACTCTTTCTCGGTCCCCCTTCAGAGTGTCTCTAATATCTGTCTCATTGAAGTTTATACCCCTGGCCAGAGCAGCAACCAAGTTTGGTGCAAGTCGGGAGCACAAATCATAAGATAATCTTTGATACCTTAGCCCGTTAATAAAGGTGTTCAAGGCCACAGCATTCGGGATGCCTTCGCAACATAGGCTTTCCCCGTGGAACCGAGAAACAAAGTCTCCCAAGGTTTCGGCGGTTTCTTGCCAGAAGGAGAAAAGGTGAATTGTTGTTTTGGGTCTCTTCCAAAAATAGTCAAAATGGGCCAAGAAAAGTTGTTCCAATTTAGCGAATGTTGAGATTGAAGCTGGAGTTAAATCTCAGAACTAGGTGCTGGCCATTGCGGTGAGGGTGAGAGAAAATGACTTACACCTCACCCCTACGAAGGCCGTGTGCATGTCCATGAAAGCAACAAAAACGGAGAGGTGATCAATGGGGTTAGTAGTAACGTCGTATGGAATTATTTTCGGGCTAGTAAACCTGTACGGAACCACCTCAAGCACAATATCATCGACAAAAGGAAACCTCATCCCCAAAGGAGGGTCCAACGGTCCCTCCAGGGCCCTATATTTGCACGAGCGCTGCCTCCATCTCAGCAACACACCTTTCCAATGCAGCTTCTCCCCTAGGCAGTGCTGCAACATGGCAATCTTCTACCCGACGACCCCGGGAGGGAAAAGGTGCATAGTTGGAAGCGGTTGGTTTAGCCAGATCCCACTCTCTTACCAGTCGGCCATGCGGACGAGGCTGATTTCTCAAGATGTGACCTTCAGAGTAAATCACATGATCCAATTTTTGGTGGCGATCGTCACCCCTGCATGCCGAAGAACCGATCCCCCTTGGTCGGGAGTTGGTGGCAGGTAGAGTTCCTCTCTTTCTGTGCTCCAAAGAACCGGTCCCTATTGATCTAAGGCCAGTGACAAGTGGAAGAGAATGGTGTCGAGAAAAGTTTTAAATTAGAACAACTGTCGTTCGAAATTATCAAGTCACCCCGCTTCTACAGCTCCGGAAGATGGTCTAATATGGGGTCCAGTAAGTGGAGTTAACGGGCCTGCTTGATCGATGGGGAGTGCATTTTCTTCTTTTTTTAGGATGGGGAAAATGGTCCTCGTATTCTGTTGGTGATTTCTTGACATCCCTCTGGTCGAGTTGCTATCCACCGTGCTATTAGGGTCTCTTGGCCGCAAAAACTAACTTGACCTTCTATGCATCTCGCTTTTAGCCAAGAAGAGAGAAAATGATGATTGGATGGAGGCTTTTTGTAGCGGTTCCCATAAACGGCGCCATACTGTTGATGTCAAATTTTGTTCGACACCAATAGTATGGTCTCGTCAGTTCTTAGATAGAGATTGGAGAGGTCCGGAGTAGAGATCTTTGATCCGTGGAGCTTCTGGTCCGTGGAGAGGTCGTTAGCTGGGAAAGGGAGGGCTTGTGTTGGAATTAGCACAAAAGCCTTCTGCGCCGAGAAAAGAATAGCTGGAATGCCTTCTAGTCCAAGAAGAGGCAGACTGGGATGCTTCCTGATCCGGGAAGGGAAAGGTCCGAGATGGGACAACAGCCTATTTCCTGCACGCACAATCACAAGTTACTTGGTCGGAGGTATCCCAGAAAACCCCTCCGGCTTGAGAATCAGCATACAGGGGAAAGATTTACAAAAATGCTATCATGTAGAAGGAGCAAATTTGGAATAAATTAAGAATTAAAAAAAAATAGAAAACTAAAAAAAAAATAAAAAATTAACTACGTCACCCTACTTTGCTTTTCTATCCACTTTAATAACCTTGAAGTCCCTAGAAAATAAAACCGTCATGGATAGATCGTAACATCTTGTTATTTTTAATTTTATCAAATCTTATTTTTCAATTTCTGTTTTTAATTTTTCGCATTATATTTTGTAGATTTTTATTTTTTGATTTTTTATTCACGAAAAATAAAAATTTAAAAATGAAATTAAAAAATAAAAGACTAATATAAATTTGGAAGCAAAAGCTAGAAAGAAAAATGGAGGAAGGGAGTATGCAATTTCTTAGGCCCCGTTTGGTAACCATTTCCATCCCATTCCATTCCCAGATTTTTGGGAATTCTGTTTGGGAATAGCGTTTGGTAATTTTTGTTTCCGTTTCCATTTCATTCCCATTTGAGAATTGTGCCCACTTTTTTCTTAAGAAATGAGAAATAAAAAAAAATTGTTTCTCATTATTCCCATTCCATTCCCAAAACCCATGATCACTGCAGACCGCCGCCCGCCGCCCGCCGCCGACCGCCGACCGACCGCCACCGTCCGCCGTCCGCCGCCGGTCATCTCCGGCGACCGTCGCCGGTCACCTCCGGCAGTCGCCGGCGACGGCGCACCGCCGTCCGGTCATCGCCGGCGGGGGCACCGCCGTCTCCAATGCCGGAGAACCGTCGCCGGCCGTTGCCGGGCGGCCGGCGACGGCGCCACCGCCGTCAGGCCAAAACTGAAAAGAGAAAAAAAAAAAAAAAAAAAAAAAGATTTTAGGATAAAATCGTTACCAAACACAATTCCCTTCCTAAAACAAAAAAAAAATTATCGTTACCAAACGCAATTCTACTCCCAAAAAGAAAACAAAATTCCCATCCCATCCCATCCCATTCCTATTCCACTGCTAGAATTGAAACAGAAACGGTTACCAAACGTCACCTTAGATTCTTCACCACAAATTGCAAGCGAAGAAAGTTGAAAAAGGCTAAGAGTCAAGTCAAGTTGTATGATGAGGCAGTGTACCAATTGATCCCTAGCTAAAAGATAAATTTGATTATTAGTCCTACAAATTTAGGGTTAGTTTCATTGCAGTCCACCCCCTTATAGTTACTATTTGCAAAGTGATGATTTTATGAAATAAGACTTATCACCAAATTTTCCTATATTAATATAAATTCAATTAAAATTCTTAATATTTTTTTTTTATAAACCCCTCTACATTTTTATAAATCTTGCATTATATTTTTATAAATTTTATTAAATTTCATTAAATATATATGGATAAAAGTTTAGAATTTTCTTCCACAACTCCTATTTTAAAACAAAATAATTTTTTCACACCCACACAAATAAAATATTGTTCAAAATTCCTATTTTAAAAAGAAAATATGCATGGACTCATACTATTATATATAAAAAGTAGACAAGTGAAGTTTTAAAAATTAAGTAGAATTTGTGTATGTAAAGAAGGAATAATTTAGGAATGATAATTGTTTTGGTACTTATAAACAAATTTAATTTTAGTAGTTCTTAGAAATATATTTTTTATTTTTACTTTTAAGACATCAAGAAAAAAAATCTAAATTTTTTTATTTTTCATAGTTATGAAATGCATTTTGAGGAAAAAAAATAATAGCTTATTATGGCTGCAAAGAGGGGGATGGACGTTGAAAATGATAAAAATACCCCAAATGAAGATATTGGACTAAACCAAACGTGACTTAGGGACCAAATGTGTAACTTTGCAAGGAGCACATAAACACCCACTAAAAAGTGCAATTTTCCACAAATGAAGACCGAAAAGTCTTCAAGCAATTTGGCCGACAAGTTGGCTCAAAAGTGTACCATAGAGTGTTTGGCATCTAGAGTAAAGGCTCTTTATCATAAATCATTTTCATACACGTACCAAGAATTTTTTTACCCATATATTTTGATATAATTTCAATTAAAATTAATTTTGTTTTCTATAAACCACTCTTAATTTTTATAAATCTTGTATTATATTTTTAAAATTTTTATTAATATATATGGATAAAAAAAAATTCATAGTTATGAGATGCACAAGTATAAGAACAAATTTGAAAGAAAAAAATAATAATAGCTTTTTATGGTTGAAAAAAAAGGAATGGATATAGAAGATAATGAAAATACTTTCAATTTTCTTGACAGTTTTTACCAAATTAAAACCAAATTAGAACATAAGGGACCAATCTTTGAAAATGTCAGGGTTCATTTAAACAAAAATATTTTACTTTGTCTAATTATCAATTTATTCATCTCCACTTCGAAAAGTTATATTTACTCACTTTTAATTTTAAATAGAGTGAGAAATGAACATTTTTTCGTTTAAATTAACGGCATATGCTTAAAAATAGATGGTATTAAATATTTTATCTAATTTTTGGATAAAATAGATAAAATTATCATAATTTAATTTTTTAAAAATACTTATGATAAAAATTAAATCAAAATTAAAACAAAAAGATAAATTCTTAAATATACTTCTTGCCTTCAATATACTTTAAAAAATAAAAATCAAAGCAAATAAATTCTTTAAGGACTTGTTTATGGTCATAGCTCATATAACAAGCATTTTTATGGGTGAAAACCATAGCCATTACAACTAAAAAAAAAAACGTTTTTTTTTTACACTTTGCACCCTTGAAGTTTGGCCATTATTTTACTTGTTCCCATAATTGCAAGTTGAACACATGAATCCATTATTTCATTTCTGATGTGGGAAAAAGTCTCACGTGCGAGCAATGGAGTCGGACTCAAGATGACGGGTCGGGTCGATAGATAGAGCCTGACTCGATTGAATAGGGCTGCAAGCCAACAACTAATCATGGGCTGCCAAATCCGATGATCCAACGTTGGAAGTGTCTGGCTTGCTAATAAGGCCTAGCTGCACAGATGGACCAACCCAACACAAAATGAAGCCCCTAACGGGGGCCTAGAGGTCAAACCCAGGTACGGTAAATCAACAGTAACCATTACCTCACCAACCCCTCCACCCATGCACGGATATAATTAGCGCATCATCCCTAAATGGGCGCGGCGCACAAGCAACGGTACGGTGGCTAAGTATGGAACGTGGAGAGGATCGTGGCTATAACGACTCTAGAGACAATTGACATGAATATATATATATATATAGCAGGGATAGACATCACAAGGAACACGAGTCTGAACTCTTAACTCTCTGTAAACAATTCTCTGTATACTATTATATTTTTACCCTCCTTAGAGGAATTTAACCTAAGGAAGGGTAGTGTGTTATGGAGTTTTCCGGCATGTGTGGCCTTGGTTCATGCACCGGATAAATTTTGACAACATCATTTTGGCACCATCTATGGGAAACTAAATAAAAAGAAGTTCGCCGATAAGATGAGACAATTATGGTTCGAAGCAGTAGATCTGAACTAGAAGAAGAACATCCCATTCTCCGGGGATGAAAGAATACGCAGGAGGGCATCTAGCTTAGCCCATGCAGTTGCTTTCGTTGGCATGGAGAGCAATGGCCCTAATAGCATTATTAGAGACGGCTCCAGAACGAAGGGGGTTTACCCCCCATCGAAGAAACAAGTCGAGGGCAGAAGAGAAAGGCCCATCAAGAGCCTGATAGCGGCAATGTGAGGGCGTCAACAAGTGAAGCAAGACCAACGATAACGTTCAATAACAAGGACAGTGCAAGTATGTCCTGCACCCACGTGGATGCGTTGGTCGTAACACTTTGGTTTGCTAACTTTGAGGTAAGAAGAATATTAGTTGATACGGGCAATTCAGTCAACGTCATCTTTGCTGAAACGCTCAGCTAAATGGGCATTCTCAGCTTCGATATCGCATCAACCCAGACGCTAGTGGTGGGTTTTAACGGAGACTGGAGCTTTCCAGTGGGAAGGATCGTTTTATCCGTTGTAACCAACAGACGTAGGGATGGATCAACTAAGGTCATGGAATTCACTGTAATGGGCTCGACGACCCCGTATAATGCTACCATGGGGCACCTCTAACTCCATGCAATGGGTGTCGTAGCGTCAACATGTCATCAATGTGTCAAGTACGTGAAGAATGGTGAGGTGACCATCATCTGTGGGGACCAGGCCGCCTCCAAGCAGTGCTTTGTGATGAATAAGAAGAGGACTACCCAGCAATAATGGGAACAAAGACCCATCAAGGGTCAGATCAACAGCCCAGCTCAATAGCGGGGAAATATTGGGCATCAGATCAACATTCCAGCTCAACAGCAGGGAAACATTTGGCATCAGATCGACGACCTAGCTCAACAACGGGAAAACGTTTGGTACCAAATCAACAACCCAGCTCAGCAGTGAGGAAACGTCTGCATCATACTAACAACCCAACTTAACAACAGGAGAGTGCTGGAGATTAGATCACTAGCCCACCTCAGCAACAGGACAACTCTCACTCTGATGATCCAACTCAGAAGCGAAGGACCACTGGTACTCAGATCACCAGCACAACCCAGAAGTGGGGACATAGCAAAGCTCGATCCGTCAACATGGTTCAGCCCAGCAGCTCAGCGTAGGAGATAGATAATTTCAGGGAGCATCCTGGGGTTCTACGACCCGCTGAATGGTTTAAGAAGGTCACTTTCAATCAGGAGACCAAAAAGCTGTAGATTGGTACATTGATGTGCCAACTTGAGGAAGAAAAACTCATCCAACAACTAGAAAAGAATTTGGATGTATTTGCATGGGCACCCGAAGACATGAAGGGGATTAGCCCTTAGGTGATGATCTACGAACTCAATATCTCAGAGTCTAACCTCCTAGTGAAACAAAAATGAAGAATGTTCAGTTCAGATAAGAAAGAGCCAATAGAGTCGAAAGTGCAAAGACTACTCAAGCTAGGACACATAAGGGAGGTAGTCTATCCAAAGTGGTTAGCCAACTGATAAGTGTGAAAAACCTATCTATTTCCAATCCGAATTTGTTAGTTTTCGAATATGTTTATAGTTATTTTTATTATGTTTTAATTAGTTTTCATGCTTTTTGTATAACTCAGGTGTGTAAAGCAAAAAGATAGAAAACTAGAGCTAAAACGATAAGATCGAACCAAAGCAGTTCGAAGTTACGGTGGATAAACAAGCTCGGAGGCTAAAAGATAAAACAGGCCCACCGCTTAGGCGTCCAGACCACCGCCTAAGCGGTGAAGAGGCAGAGAAGAGCAAAACGTTACTGACAGACGACCGCCTAGGCGAAGATTCTATCGCCTAGGCAGAAATCCAGCAAAAGACGAAGAAGGGCTACTGACAGCCGTTCGCCTAAGCGGAAATTCTACTGCCTAGGCGAAAATCCAACAGAATGTTCTCCAGTCCACCGTCTACTTCACCGCCTAAGCGATCAGACTTAACCAACCTAACTCCGCCTAGGCGAAGATTCCATCGCCTAGGCGGATTTGCCCTGCACAGCCTTTAGATATTTTTAGATATTTTTGAGATATTTTTGCTATAAATACTCCCTCTCCTCCCCCTTGGCCGGTACTTCTCTTCCCTCTCTTGCATTTTTGTGCCCTTTAGGCTATATTTAAAGCCTAGGGTTAGGGATTTTAGTGGTGGAGCTCGCATCCCGAAGTGGAGAAGACGGCGAATCGATCGTTGAGCGTTCTTAGCGGTTTATCTTCAGACGAGGCTAAGTTCTTCGATCGTTTTTCCTTATTTCTTTATCTTAGGAGCATGTGAGTATATTTAGCTCGTTATTTTCTTATATATACAGCTATGGCCTTGAGTTAAATATGAATTGTAGTAGGGATTAACACTTAATTTATAAATACGTTGTTTGAATGATTTCGGTGTTTCGTTTGTGATTGTTCTTCGTAGATTGATTGTATTTATCGTATTGTTTGTTTATTATGCTTGAATTGGTAAACGAAGAATACGGGGTTTTGACAAACCCCGAATTTGGATTGGGGTAAACAAACGCCACGATTCTATAACCCGGTCGGGGTTTGAATCGTGGACAATCGATGACGTAGGGCAAGACACACGCTACCTAGGGTCTTTAAGATGTTGAGGGGGACCTCTTCGTTGACTCGAAGTCGCGTTATATCCCTCGTCTTACACTTGGAAAAGATGGCAAGAGAGTTTTAGAACTGAAATTGTCGATAGGGTAAATACAACATGACAATCCAATAACCCGGGAAGGAGTTAGATTGTGTGCAATCAATGACGCTGGGGTCCCACACTCCCAGAGGTTTCATTTCCCCCCTCCATACCTGTTATCAGCCATAAAATTCAATTCAATGACTAACTAGGTCAACCAGAAAAATGACAGTAATTAATATACGTTAATTAACTATTACGCGAGTATCAAAAGCAACCACTGACACCTTATCTTAAAGTCCCCTACTGACTAGACGACTGATACGTCTTCTTATCTCATGATCCTTTATGCTACAAATACTGGTAAGTCTACAAAACCTATAACCTAGGTTCTGATACCAAAATTGTCACCTCCCACCCCGGACACCCGTCACCTAGGGGGCTAGCGTGACATCGACACAATATCACCTGAGGGACAAACCAAACTAGAAAGTGACAGTAGGCATTCATAATTATACAATCACAAAATCGAGCTATAAACATCTTCTCTAACTAGGAACACACCCGTCCCTGAATTTAATAACAACAAAAGATAAAAACAACAATGAACCTCTCTTAGGTTTGCCTTAGGCAGCACCTCCCAAAATACTCCCTCGCTATACCATTACCGGACTCTACCCAGTGCCAGTAGGAGACCGACTCCTAACTATTTCACCTACGAGTGTACTGTCTTCTTAATAAAAATCGTTTTACATAATAATACATCAGTTAAATATGGATCAAGTATAAGTATATAGATATCACATAGTTTGTAAAAGTCTTCATAATATATGCAGTGGAAATAAAGCAATATATATAAGTTCCATTTCAAAACCATCTAGTATAAATATCACACCGATCACCATAATAAATAATAAATCACCTAGTATAAATAAACCATCACATCTCAAACCACCACTCCACCACAACACACACTGGCTAGCTATAGTGATCGTTTTAACCTCACAATCGGAAGTTGCAATGGTACCGTAACATTCATAGGAATACCTTCCTACGAAATATCCACACCTCTTTTGGGGAGAAATATAATCCACACCCCTTACGGGGAGAAATATAATCCACACCCCTTACGAGGAGAAACCACACCCCTTTTGGGGAGAAATATAAACTACCCATATCCAACAAAAAATATTTTTAAGCCTTCTATTAGAAACCAACACAATTCCAAAAACCTGCTTGATTCATATCATTTATGAAATCGTACAGTGTAAGCAAACATATATGTCATCATATATATATATACAGAAAATAGTTTGGCAAGAAGACAGTACACTCATCTCGTTTCTTGTGCTATAAAAACAGTACCATCCAAAACCTACCGGGATGTTGGCGTTTGCGAACCTAGTAATAATATGGCCTAAATTAATATTTTATGTAAAATAATCAAATCGTGCAATGCAGACCCTAAGTTCCAAAATTTTTCATTTCCCACATTTTACTTATGAAAATTACTATTTCGGTTAATTTTTATTTCATTAAAAATTACTGCATAAAATTTAGTAATAGGAACAGTCCCAATTTATTATTCTGATTCCAAAATTTTGATGCTAGAATTCAATTTAATAAACTAAAATAAACTTAACGGAAAACGTTACTCATTCCGAATCGTTCACAGGTCGCGAGATGGATTTTTAATTCTTATCGGGGTGGTTTGTGCAAATTCTTTTTTTTTCCCTTCTTCTTCCCTTTTTTTTTTTTTTTTTTTTCTTTTTTTTTTTTTTTTTTTTTTTTTTCTGTTTGTGCTCAACCCGCTGACGCCACCACCGACCGACCCGCCACTCTGCCGGCGACACTCTGGCTACACCTAATGATCTTTAGCAACACACACATGCACACGCATACACACACTAATCAGAACATAGCACACATACATACACTGTCTTACACACTCACCTATTCGCACGGTCGCCGGCCGAACAGAGCAAAACACACGCATATGCACAACACCGAATTAGAACACCCACACACACGATCGTCAAGGGTCGACGGACGACGATCCGAACAACACTCCCATATACCCACATTCTACAGTATTGAACCGTAACAGAGGACACACACATACGCATGCACCGCTGTAACGGTGACACACACCGTTGGCCGCGCCGTGGTGACGATCACTCACACATGCAGTCGAAGCAACACACACATACACACGCTGCCCGAAACAAGAATCAGAACACATACACTCCGTTGAAACGCCACTGTTGGACGAAACCGAAACCCACCGGCGATCCTACCGCCGATCACATACACATGCATGCACACACCCACTAGAATGATCAAATAAATACGCATAAGTACTCACCAGATCGAAGATCGTCGACAAACTAAACAACCGAACCCAACGTCCGCTCACCGGCGATGCTAAGAACGCACCCGTCACACCGTCGACGAACCACCCCACCGACCGAACCACTTTCGCTCTCCCCTGAAACTGACGAAGATACCTACACGATCACGCATACGAGTAACAGCCACGACCACTCCTGCCGGAGGAACACCGATTCAAGGAAGTCCGATCACCCCTCCCTTACTCCGGTCCTGTCTCTCTCTCTAGAATTTATCAAATTTCAAATTTGATGGAGGCTTTTTGATCAATACACATGCACGAGTAAGTATATATTGCATGGATTAAGTGGTGGAAAATGGTCCTAGCCTGCCACGAGCATATGCGTGTGTGTGTATATATATATATATATATATGTTTTAAAAAGTTTTTGTTAAATTACTCTTTTCCCCCTCTAATTTCTTAAAGTCTTCTTTTTGAGTTCAATTCAACATTTATAAGTCTCTAAAATTGTAATTTGATCCCTAACATTTTTAATTTTGATTTTTAATTGGCAATTCGCATTCCAAGTTGAGAGTAATGTTTTTAAATTTGCAAATTTGACCCCCAACTTTTGATTTGAGTTTTTAATCAATAAAATTTTTACCTAAAATTTTCTAATGCTCTAAAATGCAACTATTTATGACGTACGTTTTACGATTTAGGTTTTACATGGTGTTTATAGAAAAAAATTATAATAAAAAAAATAAAAAACTGAAAACATAAAATAAACAATAAAAAAGAAAAAAGAAAACTAATTCGATCACCCTACTTTACTTCTCTATACCCACTTTAATAACCTTGAAGCCCCTAGAAAATAGCCCCGTCTTGGATAGATCGTAACATCTTGTTATTTTTTTTATTTATCAAAAATCTTATTTTTCTATTTCTTTTTTTTTTTTTTTAAATTTTCACATTATATTTTGTGGATTTTTATTTTTTGGTTTTTTATTTACCAAAAATAAAAATACAAAAAATGAAAATTAGAAAACAAATGAGAAATATAAAAAGTAGAAAATATAAAATATAAAATAAACGAAAAAATTATATTGCAATGATATTTCTGTCAATGAAATATGATGGAGGATGTGTTAAGTAACTAAATTAAAAAAATAAGAGTATGGTAGATATTATGAAAATGAACACGTGCTTCTCGATTTGGAGTTAAATTCAACCTGAATTTAGAAGCAAAAGTTAAAAGGAAAAATGGAGGAAGAAAGTATGGAATTTCTTAGATTCTTCCCACAAATCGCAACTAAGAGTTATCTCGAAGTTTGCAGTCTAATGGATATGTATCTAGTATAACTTGTGGAAGATCTAAAGTTCAACTCTTTCTCCAACATATATATAAAAGATAGGCTAAGAGTCGAGTCAAGTCATTTCATGAGGCAGTGTATTAATCAATCCCTAGCTAAAAAGTAAATTTAATTATTAGTACCTCAAATTTGGAGTTAGTTTCATTGTAGTCCACCACAGTTATAGTTACAATTTGCTCATGTACCAAGAATGATAAAACGACATATATTTGAATATAAATTCCATTAAAATTCTTAATTTTTATTATAAACCCCTCTTGATTTTTATAAATCTTGCATTATATTTTTAAGAATTTTATTAATTTTCATTAAAATATATGGATAAAAATTTAGAATTTTCTTCCACAACTCCTATTATAAAACAAAACAATTTTTTTTTACACCCACACAAATGAAACATTGTTCAAAACTCCTATTTTAAAAAAATGCATGAAATCCTAATATTATATAAAGTAGACAAGTGAAATTTCAAAAAGTAGAATTTGTATATGTAAAGGAAGGATAATTTTAGAATGATTATCGTTTTGCTTCTTTTGAATAAGTTCAATTTTAGTAGTCCTTAGAATATTATTTATTTATTTTATTTTTTTAGGACCTCTAAAAAAAATCCTAAAATTTTTAATTTTTCATAGTTATAGTTATGAGGTGCATGAGTGCCGGAAGAAATTTGAGAAAAAAAAAAATAGTAGCTTCTTATGGCTGGAAAAAGAGTAATGGACGTTGAAAATGGTAAAAATACCCCAAATGAAGATAATGGACTAAACCAAAGGTCTTAATAGACCAAATGTGCGACTTTGTAAATCTCAGGCGCTAGATAAACACCCGCTACAAACTTTAAGCCAAAAGTGCAATTTTTTTCGGGTAACCAATGAAGATTGATTTGAAATTAGACATGAAGGGCTTGCTAAATAATTTGGCCGTCAAGTTGGCTGAAAAGTCTACCATAGAGTCTTCCTTTCTAGAGTAAAGGCTCTTATCATAAATAATTTTCATACAGCTGTTTTGGTCCCACTGTTTTTTCATTGAAAGAGAAAGCAGCTGCTAAATAGCAATTTCCCACTCTGAGAGCTTCTTTGTATGAATCCTTGTGATATGTAAACACACACCATACCTCCACCCAAATTAAAAATAAAAAAAATCAACAATGACAGAGTCTGTGGTCTCTTTTGCTGCGCAAAAACTGGGCGATTTGTTGATTGAAGAAGTAATTTTTTTACATGGAGTGGATGACCAATTTAGACAAATTAGAAATGAGCTGAAGTGGATGCAAGGGTTCTTCAAAGACGTTAATGCAATTCAAGATCTGGACGAGATTCTCTGTTTGCATATTCACGTTGTCACAGAATTGGCTTACGATGCTGAAGATGTCATCGAAACATTTGTTCTCATGAGGAAGAGGGGCGGAATCATTGCAAACATTTGAAGAAGTTTACTGTTGGGTGGCAGATCCAGGATATCAAATCCAAGATCTCTTCACTTAAAGAACGCTTGCAAATTTATGGGGCGAGAGCTTCGACATATGGACAACAAGCATTGATTGTTTCCAGATTTGATCGGGAAAGGGAATTAAGGCGTACGTATTCCCACTTTCCTGATCAAGAGGATTTCATTATTGAGTTGGACGATGATATACTGAAATTGGTGGATCATCTAGTGAATGAGAATGAAGGTCACAGTGTTGTTTCCATCTATGGTATGGGTGGTTTGGGGAAGACCACTCTAGCCAGGAAGATTTACAAACATACAAGTAAAGCGACACTTTGATTGTTCAGCTTGGACTTGTATATCCCAGCAATGACAAACCAAAACTGTTTGGCAGTCCATCCTAACTGACCTCGATCCACAGAAGAGGAAAGATATTTGAGACATGACTAACAATGAGTTGGTAAGGGAGCTTAACAACATCCTCACAAATAAGAAATGTCTGATAGTTATCGATGACATTTGGTCCACAGAAGCTTGGGACTGCCTAAAACCTACACTTCGGATTGGGAAGAAGGGTAGCAAGATTTTGCTTACCACCCAAATCACAGTTGTGGCTGAACATACGGATCGTGAAGGTTTCCTTCATGAACCAAGGAAATTGACTGATGATGAAAGTTGGAAGTTGTTGAAGAAGAAAGCACATGTGAATGAAGAAGAAAGCTCATCAGGTATTTCGTCACCCACACTCTAGTTATTTGTGTTTATATTTTAGCCCCTGCTAGTGTTACAAATTTTTTCTCAAATTATTATATATAAGCAAAAAAAACATATAAAAATAAAAGATACAAAAGATAGGTCTAAGCGACTAAATGGAACCAACAAACCTAGAGCTATATTGTTAAATATTTTGGAGAATCGCCACAACGAAGTCATTATTAAATTTTGTTGAATTCAACCAAGTCATAAGCTTAACAAGTTTTGTTGGTTATTAAAATCTTTTTCGTCAAATTTGTTAAAATTTATTTCATCGAATTTGCTTAATTGTATTTTTTTGAATTCAATAATAAGATTGATATTAGTTTCTTTAAAGTTTGTTTGTTACATCCAACAAGCATTGGTGTTCAACAAGGAAGCCACTGTTAAATTCGTTAGAATTTGTTTTGTTGAAGTTATTAGCGATAAACTAAGGGTTGAGGGAGTGTTTTATAAAACTTAAAATTAAATGTTGAACTAATAGGTGTTGATTTTGTTGAATTTATTAAGGGCCAAATGTATTAAGTATTTCTAATCTCAAAAAAATGTATCTATCTATTTTTTTTTTTTTTTTTTTTATTTTTTGTCTAAAGCAATCTTTACAACTTTTTCTTTCTAAAACATGCTAACTCTAAATTTTTTTCACCATTTAATACTTTCTCTCTCTACAAGTGTTTGTATAACAATGATGTTAATGGTGATTGTGGTGGATAGATATTTAATGATTTTAAGTGATAAATACTAAAAAAATGAGTCACACATCGTTTAAGATTTTGAAATACAAGTGATACTTATATTTTAAGTATTGATTCATTTTTATTATCAAAACACATTTAATTTGATAAGTACTTAATGCATTCAATTTTAAATATTTAATTGTGTTATTGAATGGGTCCTAAGTTAATTTGATAAGGGAAAATTTCAAATTAAAATTAAGATTAATAACTGTGATTTTTTAAATATTGTAAAAGAAAACATATAAATTCAAATTTAAATGGAGGGTGACCTTAAATCAAACTTTGATAATTGGAATATAAATAGAAAGATATGGTGAATTTAAAATACATAATTGATATCTTTTAAAAAGATTTGAGTTCCAAATTTTCAGTGGGCATAATTGTCAAACAAAATTGCCTAAATTCAAAATCAGGACAAAAGTAAAGGTTCAATTATCTTTGACGTTTTTAATGGCAAAAAAATAAATTATGATGGGTTAATTAATATATTAAGGGTTCAAAATGGTTTATAATCACAGTTTTGCCCTTTTTTTTAAGAGTACAGTGAATTACTTTTTACTAGGGGTAGTTCAATTTTAATTTGGGTAATTTGGTATATGGGCCTTAATGCCCATACATTAAATAAAGGGTTAATTTCACTTTGCACCTATGTAGTCTGACCGAATTGCACTTTGAGACTGAATTGCACTTTGTGCCCTTGTGGTATTTTCGTCACCATTTACACCTTTGTCCTTAAGACTTAAATGCAATAGCTAAAAATTTAACAGAACTGAAGTATTTTCGTTATTTTATTTCAAAAATAAGGACAATCTTTTTCATTTTGTTCTAAATAATTTAATAGAGCCTATTTGAAGAAGTTTTTAAATTTAAAGGGTCAAAAATATTTTTGACCCTCATCTCTTACAAATCCCCATCCTAATTTCTCTACCCCACCCCCTTCCTACTCCAGCGATGGTGAACCGAGCAATCACCGCCGCCACACTTACGGTGAACCGAGCAACCACAACCACCTCCACCCCTACTCCACCCTCTTCCTGCTCTAGTGACGGTGAACCGAGCAACCAATGCCGCCACACTTACGGTGAGCCGAGCAACCACACCGCCGTCACCTCGTTCTTGTTGAATATTATAGAAGGAGAATAATATTGGTCATATTTTACTGTAGAGATGTTGAGTATTTATACAATGGAGAGAAGGATAACAAAAGGAAATACAAACTAAGTAATGAAACATCATAAATATTATAATCTACATTAAAGTGAACTCGGTAAGTGAATGATGTGACTAGGTGAGTCAACTAAGTGACTTGGGGAATACTCTAACATGTCCCCACAAGATGGAGCTCTGAGAGGAGAGACCAATATTGTCCTTGAGTAGAAGAAAATAGGTCCGAGCTAGTGGACTGCAACCTTTTGGGGTCACAGTTGGCTTTGGGGATGCTGGGAAGGGCGCTGGAGCACGGAACAGGCATCGTCTAGTTGTCGGGAAGCTCATTTTAGCGCGATCTTGGAACATTTGGGGGATCGCTGTAGCGCGTAATAAACAATGGTTGTCTCTCCAAACAAGTGTTTTGCCGTATGCACGAACCCCTAACTTGCAGAGACCCCTCAAATGTTACACCTTGTGAGTCAGAGGCACGTTGTAACTGGTGGGATTGATTTGTGATGTAGCATAAATAACCATGGTTAAAATTCGTAGGGGATAAGGATGATGGGAGGCACGTAGCAGCGGGCGAGGGGGGCGCTGCAACGTGGTTCCGCCAGTAGCTTTGGACTTCGATGCGCACTGCAGCGCTGAACGGGGTACGCTAGAGCACGGATCAGCCAGTGGGTCTGATTCGCTCATTTTCACTAGGAATTCGAGAGATTGGGCCTGGAGTTTAATTTGGAGCATGTTGCTAAGGCTTTCTACAAAATGCACAGCTATGGTGGTGGTCCTCGCAATGGTTACCGTGGTGGACGCCATGGCGGTTTTGGAGAGGGTTTGGTGAAGGAGAAACAAACAATAGAGAGGAAGAAGAGGGAAACAATGGCCTAGAAAATTGTAGAGATAAAGAGAGAGCGGATGAGTGTAAAGGAGAAGAAAGAAAGGTTGGAGCAGCAATTGCAGATGGTTTTGATGAACACTGATGGGTTGGAGGGCTGGTTGAGGGACAATGAGGGAAAAATGATGAAAATGGGTAGTGTAGAAAAGAAAATGGATGAGGCATTTGAGCCATTTGACATGAAAACATAAAGAGATTCATTGCAGCTCAAAAGGAAGGTCAACTTATTTGGATTTCATGTCCCCACCTTTCTCCATTTCAAAGTTTCATCATTTTCTCTCTCTCCTTCTGCGATAAAACAACAACCCTCAACCTTTATCACAATTTTTTTTTCTCATCTCTCATTGCTCACAATCTTCCGTATTATTTCCAACCCAATCTCTCGAATTCCCAGCGAAAATGAACAAATCAGACCCATTGGACGATCCATTCTGCAGTGCACACTGTTCACGTTGCAACGCGCATCCAAGACCAGACCTACTGGCGGAACCCTGCTACAGAGCCCCCCAGCCGACTGCAGCACGCCTCCCACCATTCCCGGAGTTCATACTCAAACCACTTTTTCTCTCTCTTTATTTGTAACGTGCTCTCCAGCGTGCCCCCCCTGAAGTTCAACCACTGCCTAGTGACCAACCAATAAATACTCAACATCTCTATCAATAAAATATGGCCAATATTATTTTCCTTCTATTATCTTCTACACTCCCTTTCTCAATTTCTTTCCAGTCTTCTCTCATCTCCTCCCCCTCTTACATGCTTCTTCCGGAAACTCAATAGTCGAAAACCAAGAATACACTAACTAAGATTCATGAGGATATTTATCTACATGCACATATACATGTTTGTTTCTTTATTAATTGGTTTTTTATATTGATAATCGAATAATGATGAATTACAAGAAAAATCCATTAAAAATTTAGAGGAAAAAAAAGGAGTGAAGGAATGGATCAAAGTAAATAAGACACAATGATGGCAATTTTTTAATTTTCTATACAAATTTGTCCTTTCCTTTTACAATTTAAATGTTTAGTCAAAAAATTACCAATACCATTTCCACAACTACCATTTAGCATCACAATAAATATTTATCACCAGCATAAATTTTCATAAATTTTAACTACCATCACAACCATCACTGCCATCTCTACTAATTGTTTTTGTTAGGTTTAGCTTGTTTAATGTTTTTGTTTTTAATTTTCTGTTGCAGTTCTTAAAAAAAAAAAAATAGAATAGGAAAAAAAAAGTATGGTTTGTAAAATTCATAAAATTTATTGTAAAAATCTGGGAATAAAAGAAATTCAGATTTTTTTTTTTCTCAGGTATTTGTTTCTAAATCGTTTTTGTTCCCGAAATCGAGAAATTTGTCTTTTCCTGAAATAGAATCCTCTATATGAAATTGTTTCTGTTACCAAAACTGAAACACAAATTTAAAAAATTTATATGTTCTCGAAATAGAAACAAAATTATATGTTCTCCAAATAGAAACAAAATCTGGAAACAGGTGTCTTCTTAGTATCTTTCTTTTTTTTGGTGTGCGTTCATAGATATTTGGAATAAAACTGTTTCAGGGTCAAAATTATGTGTTTATTATCTTCTTTAGTATTTAATTTATGGAAATGAAAAAGATAGAAAAACAAGTTTTATTATGGTATAATCTAGAAAAATGTTTTGATTTTACAGAATATCAAAAGAAAAAGGAATTAGGGAGGAAAATGCTTACACATTGTGGGGGTTTGCCATTGGGTATCCTTGTTTTGGGAGGAATGTTGATGGCAAAAACTACATTTGAAGAATGGGAAAAAGTGTGTGCGAGTATTAAAGGCAGAGGCATTGGACAGCAACAAGAGATAGAAAAGGTGTTGGTTTTAAGTTATTTTGACTTACCCTTTCAGTTGAAACCATGTTTTACTTACTTGAGCACTTTCCCGGGAGGACTCAAAGATAGAAGTGGAGAAATTATGTCATTTGTTGATAGCTGAAGGTTTCATTTTGTCGAGAGACAGAGTTGGAGATGAAACAATGATAGAGGTAGCTGAGCGTTACTTACATGAATTAGAGCAAAAGAGCATGATAAGCTTGCAAGAAGGATGGTCTGATGTTTATAGATGGATGTCCAGGCCTAAATGTTGCCGTCTTCACGATCTTGTGAGAGACCTCTCATTGTCAAAAGCCAAGGAGAAAAACTTGTTTGAGGTCTTTGGAAATGTGGCAAAAAATGATGATGTTGAGCTTGAGCGATCTTTTCCTTCACGTAGACGGGTCATCGCTTGTGGGAACAATGAATCTGAGCAACATGATGGGGGATCTATTGAACTAAAAAAAGGAGTAAGAACTCGAGGCCTCCGATCACTTATCATACATGAGATCGGTGGATACATCCACCCATATAGAACATGGACTAAAGTCTTGGAGGTAGGTAGAATCAATTCCCATTTGGGGAACTTAAAATTGCTCAGAGTTTTAGTTCTTGAAGGGATCCAATTTGAAGGCATAGGTTTATACATTGTCTTACCAGTGAGGAAGATAAATGGAAGGACAAACGGAAGGACCTGGAATACTTCATACATTGTCTTACCAGTGATGGCAATGGAAGCATTACTCTTAATCGCCTTCAACACTTGGAGTTGCGTGTCGAGTATGACTTCAAGTCAGAACAAAATGATCTTGGTCTCCTTCGAAAATTGGTAAGCATTCAGTGCCTCGAGGAGTTGGGCATAATTGGGATTATATGCAAGTTACCAGAGCATCATCATTTTTCCCTCTCTGTATACAGATTAGTGTTAGAGAGATGTGAACTCGAGGAGGACTCGATGAAGACACTGGAGAAACTTCCTAATCTAACCTTCCTCAATTTAGTTGAGAATGCTTTTGTAGAAAAGGAAATGACTTGTTTTGCTGATGGTTTCCCAAAACTCAAAAGTCTAATACTCTATGATTTGGAAAATCTTGAGAAGTGGATAGTGGAGGAAGGAGCCATGCCCTCTCTTCATTTTTTGACAATTTTGAATTGCTCTAAGATTGAAAGAGATTCCTGATGCATTGAGATTTGCCAAACACCTCGAGATAGAGGTAGACGGCGAAAAAATAGATGATATTGTAAAATGTGGAGAAGGTATTTGAGGTGGTGGTCTAGTGGTAGCCTTTCTATCTTCCCCCACAATTGGTTTGGGGTTCGAATTCCACCAAATGCGTGAGTGGATTTGTTAGGCAAGTACTTGGTGAATGCTAGTGGTCACATAACTGGTCAGCATGTCGTTGCATTTGAGAGGATAATTAGAAGGCGAACAAGCAATTGGTATAGTGGTTTTGCTGGGACAGAGTTGGCATGCGACGACACTTTACTGGAGCGTCAAACAAGTGATGGTATATGAAGTATTCGCCAAAGCCTTTTTATGTTGCAGGAAACAATATTCACAAATTGCGTAATTTACTGTGATTGTAAAGCTTTTGTTGAGGATGTGATAATCACTGGTAAGTTCTCAAAAATCTAAAACGAAACAAGCAGCACGGTAAATTACTTACCAAATTCGATGAACAACTTGATAGTTAGGATGACTTCAAAGGGTTGGAACTATTTATTTGTATTTAACAAGTTTGTAGAATTTTCTGATGGTATATTCATGGAATACCTAACTACCCTTAAAAATATTCGAGCACAAAGGTTTGTTGATCTGCCTATCTAACAAACTTTATTTCAAACTCGTATTTTCTAGTAGTTATGTTTGTAATGGACTATGTGCTCTTTCTTTTTTCTTTTTCTTTTTTTATCCTAGTATAGTAAATATTTCTTATTGTATGTGTGTTTTTGAAATTTAAATGAAGAGAATAAGTATATTGTTTGGTAGAAGTAACGTCATTATAATTTAATGTAGAAACGATACATTAGACTTAAAAAAAAATACATAGTTAAACTGTAATTCACCAACGCCAAAATATTATACATTACTTTCATCATCAAACATTTCAATATCTGACCGATATTCAAGTTCCCTTGAGAATCTTATGTAAGTACGCACTTCGTCAACCAAACCTTCTTGGAGACGCTTACGTGTCATCATTTGAAGCTCGTGTCAATGAATTCGAATTTGTATTCGGTTATTTTTTTCGCGGTAGCGATGCAACGCCATCTGAAGATCACGTGACACGTCTATTGGTATTGTTCGGGCCAACTGACATACTATAAGAATATTGTGTTGCCTGCATCTGTCCACACATATATCTGAAAATAGAAAGATTTGTTAAAAAAACTTTGTTAATGATATTAAAAAAAAAAAAAGAAAAAAGAAAAAAAGAAAAAAAGAGAGAGATTAAAGAGGAATAAGAAAGAAAATATAACAATTACAAATTTCATAATGTTTATGATTTAAATATGGATACAAGATTTGTTACTATTTACGCCACCAACACATATATCCGAAAATAGAAAATACACTTGTAAACAAATCATGCAACCATCGTTTACGGCGTCAATGCAAATATCTCCACCCCCCCCCCCCCCCCCCAAAAAAAAAAAAAAAAAAAAAAAAAAATTAGCTATTGTTTGGTTGTATGAAATTGAAGTGTCGGAATCAAAATTAGAAATCATCACGTTGAATTTTTTTAGATATTGACATGCACATACTTTGAATTTTAATTCCAAAACTTCAATTCCATGCAACCAAACACTATCTTAAAATTTAAAAGCAGTATGAAATTAAAAAATACAAATAGAAACTAACAATCTTTATAGGGATCCATTTTGAATTTCAATTCATAGCCCGCACATGTAAAAATTAGAAACATAATTCTCATCACAAATAATTGGAAGTAAAAACAAAAAAGCAGAAACACTAGCCAAACATAAACTTAAGAAACTTTAAGGTATTGTACGTTTAAATTAAAATTATGCGGACCGAAGTGAGATTTTGGTAAAACTTCAAGGGTAAAAAGGGTCAACCCCCCACCCGAAAAGATTAAAAGAGAAAAAGGACGAAAAGCTATGGCAGTAGATTGGCCTCGTCTTCCCAAATCTTTTAGCAAGGAAATCTAGGAGGCCAAAATGGTCAAATGACTTGAACTTTCTGGGGTGTTTTTGGTCAATTAACTCTTCTGTTATTTCCACAATCCCATACAATCCCATTATATATGATCTATATCGTTTCAATAACATAAATAAAAGTGCCAATGGAATGGCAATTTCGCAATAATGAGGGAGATTTTGTCCATTTTTATTTGGCATTTTCGTGAATTTTCCACAAGGTTGGGTAATACGGTAATTTCCGATATTTGATGCCATTTTCGTAATTCTTCTTAATCCTTGTCTGCATGTGTCATTTACTATACAGTCGTATAGTAAACAAAATTATTTGCTTTAATTGTCTTTTACCCCTTTTAATTTTATCTTGCTTCATTTTGACCCCTATACATTAGAAATTTATTTTGTACATGAAGTAAACAAAATTATTTCTTTATTTTGTTTTGTCTTTTGAATAGAAAAAAATAAAATAAAAACATAGATTATGATTGTTTTTTCGATTATTATCTTTAAATATTAAATTTAAGTAAAAAGGATGAAAATGAAATATGAACAAATATTAGGGGTAAAAGGCAATAATATTTTTTAAATAAAAAAAAAAAAAAAGTTTTCCTTTTTTAAGGGGTTGTCTGGTGTAGATTTAAGATGTACTTTAAAAGGAAGAATGCAATCAAGTGATGGTATAAAAGCAACTCCAATGGATACTAGCAATTTTGGATGGTCAAATCCCAAAATGGCTAGTTAAATAGTGATTTGACTATCTAAATTTAAGAATGCATTCCAATCTTAACTAGCCATTTTCATCTATTAATTTTTATTTAATTTTTCATCTAAATTTTCATGTAATAAATCTAAGTAACTCTAATTACATTACAATTAGTAAGTTAAAATTTACAAATATTACTATTTGTTTTAAAAGTTAGAATTAAACCTAATTAATCCTAATTACAAATTCACCCCTCCCCCAAATTACAAAACCACCTCTCTTTAATTTCCGAAACCCTCCAAGTCTCAGACAGATAGAAAGACGAAGACAGATAGATCTACGATGGCGACGATTTGCAATGGCGACTGCGACGGCCGACGAAGAGCTACGAGCGACTGGGACGGTGACTGCGAGACAACGATCTTCAGATCTGTAGGGCAAGACGACAACAGATCTGGCCAACGGTAATTTTTCCCGCGAAATTATTTTTGGCTATTGAAAGAAACCTAGCCAAATTTGGCTCTTGTTGAGGGCGTTAGCCATTTTGGTTATTCAAATGGCTATCCCATTGGAGTTCGTTTTCGATGGTTAAATTGGCTGTTAGAAATTTTGGCTACCCCTTTGTCTATCTCATTGGAGATGCTCTAAGTAACCATAGAGAGCTTTTTTTTTTTTTTTTTTTACCATTTTTCCTTTCCTGGATTTATTGCTTTTTCCTTTCTTGTGATTTAACATTGATAATTGTGGGTTGATTTGATTATTCATTGATGTGCTTTGCTGGATGCTGTTGCTACATTGATAGTCACAGAAAGCACTGGAAAGGAAAAAATAAAAAATAAAAATCCAATGTCAATATCATGAAAAAACCCGGGTAAATTGTATTGCTTTAGATGTTTGCTATATAACTTCAACTAGACGAAACAAATAACAATATTATTGGATAAGTAACGGAACGTTTTGCGCTTTCTTAGTTATAGTAGCGTTCTTAGCACATAACCCGCGGGCCCTTTCAGAAGATGAGATCAACCATTCAACGACGACCTCTGGCTCACTTGCCGGTTCAGATGCTGATAGCACCTCCGGCTCATCGGCCTCGGTCTCAGACGAGCTAAGCTCGATCTGCACGACCTGGGGTTCAGCCACAGTCTCTTCGGAATCAGAAGGATTGTACCCCGGCGAATATGACTCAGACATAGAAGATATGAAGGAAAGAAAAGAAGAAGAGAGAAAGGAGTATCGTGCTCTGAGATTGGATGGATCTTTCACGCTACTCTGGCGAAGAAATTAAGTGTATATTTATAGAGGGGTCGAGAAGTTGAACCGTCGCGATGATCGGACGGTTATCAGAGCGTCGATTCATGCTCAATCAACCACGTGTCGCGCATCCGGTCAAGGTGTCAGTCAAACTTTCTAGGGAAGCCATAAGGCGCCTAACTGGGCTAACCTCATCCACCGGGCTGGTCTGTCCTTCCGTGCCGGGTCATCTTAGTCCTGGATCCCTCTCTCCATCAGCCCGGTTATCCGTCCTGGGGTCGACCATCTTGAGGAACCCTCAGCGTCTCATGTCCCACTTCCACGCTAAGGTTTGGGGAGCAACTGATGTGGGTAAAATTAGACATGTTCCACGTGTCAGCCACTCGGACCAAATTCGCCACGTCTGCGGCACCACATCAGCAATGACCTAATTAGCTCGGTGAATGGATAGCCTAGGACGCCCACTCAAGTCGGTTAGAATGGAGCACTCGAATTGCCTAGCAAAAATGTCCTCAGTCGTTGCCGCAACAAGTCAGGTCGGTGCATTCAAACTGAGTTTTCACCTTGGTGCCCCTGGCCGACCTGTTGACCCTAACAGGTTTGGCCCATGGGCTTCTCCACCAACAGTAAAAAGGCACAAGACCTAGGCCCATAGCTCTAACCCGCCGTGTTCTCACGTGGCTGATTTTTTAGCGCTAAACCGAGTTTAAAGCCCTAATCTTGCGGAGGGCTAATCACTCATTTGCCAATAAATAGGAAACTTTGCCAGCATATTTCAGAGGAGAGAGACACACACTATAGATCGCCGAACAGATCGAGGTAACAGTTCTACTCCAAACGACCTGATTTCTTTCCCCCGAGCTCTTACTCTCACGCCGGAGGGGACACGCTGATCAACACCTAATAACCGATGATTCCATGTGGCTAAAAGCACTATATGGATTTACAAATTTATAAGCATGAAAAATAGTAGATAAAAAAATGACTAATAAAATACAAATATAAAATTTAAAATATATAAAATATAATTAAATTGAGTGTTTTACGGCTGAGGAAACCTTCTGCAATGTCAGAAGCACTTGAGGTGGAGATCACAGTGCCTTTTTGAGTCATATACGAACTGGTGGAATTCCAAGTACGATTCATTTCAAAATAATTGTGATTGGTATTTTTAAGTTCAATCATATGATTCAAGTATTTGAAAAATTAGCTTGGAGGAGATATAATTCTTTACATTTGTTGATTGGCATGTGTTGTGGATCGAGAAATGTAAAAGGATATTTTAGAAACTCTATAGAGTGTGTTACACAGAATGAATCTAAAAAGTCTGAGAAGGAAGAGAGAATGATAATCAACCCGTTTGAGAGAGAGAGAGAGGGAGGGAGCACGCTAAGTCTTATAGTCATTGAAACTCAATGTGTGTCCATGGACTTTAATGATAATCTTTTTCTATCTCCGGTGTTATTGTACTCCGCTTTATGTATCAAATGATTTATGAACTCAATTATATATATGTTGATTAACTAAGTGTTGTAATTAATTATCATAGATAACTTAATAAATAGTTTTCACAAACTCTCTCTTATGCGAGCAGGTGGGCACGTCGTTGTCGACATATTCTATGGGCATCATGTTTCATTCTCTATTCCACAATATCCCTAGGATCCTGAGATTGGTAAACCTTTACTCTAGCCCTACCGTCTCGCTCTTTGAGGGGCTTGCTGGATGTTAATGCTCTGGGTATGGATTAGACTTCATACAATTCATGGGAACCTGTGTTATTGCCTTTGTATCTGACAACTCCTAAATTTAGTGTGTTTGACGGTTGTCTTATCTAATTTTCCGTCAATATCTAATGAGTTGCTTAATTGTATTTTATCCATTTGTATTTTGACTTTTTTTTTTTCACCTCAACTTTAAAAAAACACTATACTTTCTTTTTTTATTTTGTTTCGTATTTTTTATTTTACGAACTAGATCACCCTAATTTGCTTCATTGCCCACTTTAATAACCTTGAAACCCCTAGAAAATAATTACATAGATCGTAACGTCTTGTTATTTTTTTATTTATCAAATCCTATTTTTTGATTTTTTTGATTTTATTTTTCACATTATATTTGTTGTTTTTTTTTTAAAAAAAAATTGATTTACCAAAAAATAAAAATAGAAAAATGAAAATTAGAAAACAAAAGAAAAATATAAAAAGTAGAAAATAAAAAATATAAAATAAACAATAAAAAAATATTATGTTGCAATGATATTTTTATCAACGAAATATGATGGAGTATGTCTTAAATAACTAAACTGCAAAAACAAAAATCGGTTAGGTATTATGAAAATGAACTCGTGCTACTAGATTTGGAGTTAAATTCAACTTGTATTTGGAAGCAAAAGCTGAAAGAAAAAATGGAGGAAGGGTGTATGCAATTTCTTAGAATCTTCCTCTCAAATGGCAAGTAAAGAAAGTTTGAAAAGGCCTAGCTAAAACGTAAATTTAATTATTAGTCTCTCAAATTTGGGGTTAGTTTCATTGCAATCCATCCCAATTACTATTTGCACGTATGCTAAAAATGATAAAATGACATATATTTTAATATAAATTCAATTAAATTCTTTTTTTTTTTTTTTTTTTTTTATTACTAACCCCTCTTGATTTTTATAAATCATGTATTATATTTTTAAGAAATTGATTAAATTTCATAAAAAATTATGGATAATTTTTTTTATTTTGCATAGTTATGAGATGCACGAGTTGTAAGAACAAATTTGAAAGAAAAAATAATAATTACTTCTTAGGTTATGTTTTGGTAAATGATTTGACAAATTCAAGGGGTTTGTGAAATGAAGAGATTTCAAAATTCTGAATTTTGAAATTCATTCATTTCATAAATTCCTTAGTTTGGATAATAGTTTGAGTTAAAGCATTTGAACGTGTAATTTCAACAAATTATGAGAACAAAACAAAACAGAATAGAACAAAATTTATGGGAACAAAAACATAAACCCATCGCCAAATGCCATACTAAACCCAAATCCAAGAACAAATTCAACAAAATCCAAAAACAAATTCAAGAAAAACTCAAATTAAAATCGACTAGATCGTTCGAAATCATTTGTGTTGAAATCGAAATTCGTTCGTTCGAAATGGAGTCGAAATTGGAACCCTAAATTGAGATGGACGACGAACCACGAACCCTCAATTGGAACCCTAATCACAGCGACGAACAATGAACCACCGACGAAGACGAAGACGAAGTACGAAGCTGAAGATGACGAAAGAAGAAGACGAAGCTGAAGACGATGAACGAAGAAGAAGACGCTGAGATGATGAAGAAGACGAAGCTAAAGACCACGAAGCTGAAGAAGAGGAAAAAAGGATTTGGCAAATTCAGTCTCTCCCAAAAGGATTTTAAAATCCTTCATTTGAGGCTTCAAGGGATTTGTGAAATCCACCTCCTCAATATCCAAACAAACATTTGCTAAAAGAGGATTTTGAAATCCTTTATCCAATTGAAATCCCTTCTAGAAATACCTTACCCAAACACAAGGTCATGGTTGCAAAAAGAGAGATGGTCGTAGAACATAATTAAAATATCTCCAAATTAGTGGAATCCGTTTAATTTTCTTAACAAAGTTTTCGATTGAACCAAATTGAAATCGAATTAGAACATAAGAGACCAATCTCTAAAAACGTCAGGGTTGATTTAAAAATTGACTCAAACTTAAAGGGAGAAAGTTGACAAAATTACCCCTGTACTATCAGAATTCATCCAATTTCGTGAAAGAAATTTATAATTGGAATAGATTGACACGAAAATAGTACTTGAGGGACCAAATATGCAACTTTACAAACTTCAGGAACCAAATAAACACCCGCTATAAACATTAGGGGCCAAAAGACTGATTTAAAATTAAATATGAAAGGCTTTGCTAAATAATTTGGCCTACAAGTTGCTTAAAAGTCTACCAGAGTCTTCCTTTCTAAATATGGGTTATACCACTCACCTCTCCCATTATTGTGCCTTAAAGCAGATATCTTCCTGTATTTTATAAATACCAGTCAACTTCCTTATTATTTTGATCATAGTCACGTACTTCCTTTACAGATAAAAAAATATTTTTTATTGTAATGACAATTTTACCGTTAACTATTTAAAAATGATTAAATAATTAAAAGTAAAGAATTAAATAACCCTT
>JAENRU010000389.1:0-279964 GCA_016647705.1 Eucommia ulmoides | reverse complement strand
TGAAGTGATCTCCCTTCTAAACCTAGGCCGTTCTGATGGAAGGCTGGGAATTTTCCACCTTATCTTGTTAGCACATTATATTTAATATGAGTTAAAGAAAACGCACGCACCCACACGCACGCACACATTGAGGGGAATAATTTCCCTTCTAAATTTAAACCGTTCAAATGGAAGGTTGGAAATTTTTCCACCTCGTATCGTTAGTACAATATTTAATACAAATTAAATAAAACACCCGCACACACGCATCGAGGGGAATAATTCCCTTATAAATTTAAACCGTTCAAATTGAAGGTTGGGAATTTTTCACCTCGTATTGTTAGCACATTATATTTAATACAAATTAAATAAAACCCCGGCACACACGCATTGAGGGGAGTAATTCCCGTCTAAATTTAGACCGTTCAAATTGAAGGTTGGGAATTTTTCACCTCGTATTGTTAGCACATTATATTTAATACAAATTAAAAAACACCCGCACACACGCATCGAGGGGAGCAATTCCCTTCTAAATTTAAACCGTTCAAATTGAAGGTTGGGAATTTTCCACCTCGTATTGTTAGCACATTATATTTAATACAAATTAAATAAAACACCCGCACACACGCATCGAGGAGAGTAATTCCCTTCTAAATTTAAGCCGTTCAAATTGAAGGTTGGGAATTTTCTACCTCGTATTGTTAGCACATTATATTTAATACAAATTAAATAAAACACCCGCACACACGCATCGAGGGGAGCAATTCCCTTCTAAATTTAAGCCGTTCAAATTGAAGGTTGGGAATTTTTCACCTCGTATTTTTAGCACATTATATTTAATACAAATTAAATAAAACGCCCGCACACACGCATCGAGGGAGTAATTCCCTTCTAAATTTAAGCCGTTCAAATTGAAGGTTGGGAATTTTCCACCTCGTATTTTTAGCACATTATATTTAATACAAATTAAATAAAACACCCACCCACACGCATCGAGGGGAGTAATTCCCTTCTAAATTTAAGCCGTTCAAATTGAAGGTTGGGAATTTTCCACCTCGTATTGTTAGCACATTATATTTAATACAAATTAAATAAAACACCCGCACACACGCATCGAGGGGAGTAATTCCCTTCTAAATTTAAGCCGTTGAAATTGAAGTTGAGAATTTTCCACCTCGTTTTATTTACTCAAAAAAAAAAAAAAAAAAAAAAAGAAAAAAAAAAAAGAAAATAAAAAGTAATAAATAAATAAATAATAAAGGAAGAAGAAAAAAAATCTAATTTACAAAAAAAAAATTAGTATAATAACAACTTAAAAAATAAGAGTAAGATTTACAACAGATGAAAATTTACCACTTTCTTGGAGATTTTTCTTCTTCAAAATTACAATAAAATGAAAATAATATTATTTTCTTCAAAATTTCTCTCCAGATTTCACCTATCCCTTACAAAATTCCTCTAAAAAAAATTTCTTCCCCTCAAAATTCTCCTCCTCGAGTTGTCTGAGTCTTCTTCTATTTATAGGAAATTTTCTGAAACTCCTCAGAACAAAAGGCGTGCGAAAAGGTAAGGAAAAGGGGGTGGGTGCACCGAAATTTGGTGCACCCAACGCCTTTTGGGTGCACCAAAACTTGGTGCACCCAAAAGGGGGGCTTTCTGCCCCCTTTCTTTTGCTGGCCGCACGTGCGACCAGTTTTTGGTCGCACGTGCGACCTTCGTGCACCCCCCCACCCCCGTTCGGTCCAGGCCTCTCTCGTTCTCGTCTGTTTCTTGTCCATTTTGTTCCGAATTAACGCGTTTTTATTCCACTTCGAAAAATCTACAAAACCAAAAAAAAATAAAATCAATTACTATATTTAATTTACTTAAGAGATTAATAAAACTTAATTTAGCAGTATTAAACGCATAAATACGGTACAATCAAAACAAAATAAATAAATAAATAAAATAATAATAAAAAAATAAAATAAAGTAACTATAAAATAAAGTAAATTTTTTGCGAGGCGGTCAAAATGCCGTGTCTACATTAGTATATCCTAAAAATAGACATTTTATTGATTAATACAGTAAAAATATTAATTTTACGATATCAGGAACTATGAAAAAATCTATGTGTTTTAATCTTAGCATTGAAAGTTATATATGAGAGATATTTTCGTCACAGAAATGGCAAAAGGACTATTTGGTGCATGGAAAGAAGAACGGGTTCAATCTGTAATTTTTGACCGCTTTTTAGGATCTCTTGGTCACCGCCCCTTTATTAAATAGGGATGAAAATATAATATATAAAAAAAAAAAAAAAAAACATTAAAAATTGAAAGTAAATAAAAATGGAAATAATCACCGACTTTCCCTTTGCCTTGGTGGTCGTTGCCTTTATTAACTTCCCTTAGGAAAGGGGTTCAAGGGCTGGTAGAGGAGGAAAAGAGACGAAAAGTAAGGTATTTTAAAATACCCCTTTTTTTTTTTTTTTTTTTTTGGGTGAAAAAAAACTGAAAAATAATTGTTCCTATTTTTCTTAATTTTTATATTTGTATCTTCTTTTTTTTTTTTTTTTTTTTTTGCAAATAAAATTTTAACTATTGGTTTTGTTTTAAATATTTTTTTTATTCACATAATTTTTTTAAACCCTAAAGAATTTTGAAAACACTAAATAGAGTTGACTAAAGGGAGTGGATTTTATTTTAATTTGATAAATAAGTAGTACGGTAGATATTTTGTTGTGATTTTTTTTATTTTATTTTATTTTACAATCGAATTTTTAATTTTCATAGTTTACATCCTCGAATAAATGTTTTAATTAGGCTATTATTTTGATAGATTTCTATTTCACTTCGATATCTTATAATTTCTTGAAATAATTTAATAGGGTAAATAGTTGTTATACTTGTCACTATAGGTTTTCAGTTAATATATGAAATTTAAATAATTTAAATTAAATTTTTTTTTTTGGTCTATCCCTATGTTTATTATTTAAACCTGTACTTAATTTATATATTTGACAAATTTTAATACCAAATTCGCCCTTTTACATTGAAAAAAATGTTTTTAAAAATGTTGCCGGAGTAAAAAATTGATATATAAAGAGAATGTAGATATTTTCAAATTTCTTTTATAGAAAATTGATAAATAAAGAGACTAGAGATATTTTTAGGGCAATTTATTCAACTATTCCTTTTTATACTCCAATTGAGTTCTTACACAATAACTATAGTTTAAAAAAAAAAAAAAAAAAACTTAAATCATGCATACACACACATATTTACATATGCTACATAAAACAAATTTTCAAAATTCATTTTTTAAGAAAACGAATTTGCATAATCCATTTATACGTTTATACTTTTTTTTTTTTTTTAAATAAAATGCCAAAATCGGAGAATTGAGAAACGGAGATCTTTTTCACATTATTATTATTATTTTTTTTTTTTGAGAACCCTAAATCCCCAATTCCTCATTTTTCTCCTCTTTCCTGAACCACTCTTCTCTATTTTTCTCGTAATCTTAATCTTAATCTTCAATTAGTATTTTTAAATTCTTCTATGTGTATGCGGTTTCAATATTTTTTTTAAAAAAATTTTAATTATTTCGTTAAGAACTCCTTTACAATCTAATTCTTTTTTATTTTTGGGACTAGTTTATAATCCTATGGTCAATTGTAACTAAAAGGTAAAATTTATTGTAATTAAATTGCTATTAAAATTTTAAGTAAAGAGTAGATGATGGTGGCAATAGACTGTAGATTTTAATGTCGGTCAATGCTAGTAACGTTATAAATTAATTGTGAATATTAATGGCACCCACATTACAAATAATTTTTTTTATTATTTAACCTAAATTTTATACTCTCTTTCTCAAAAAAATATTATTATTTAGTTCTCAATCAAAACATGCTTAGTTTTTAGTCATTTGCCGGTAATAAATAGACATATCTACCCCTATATGTATATATATAACCAAAAAACCCTAATCAATTTGTCGTCTTCACAGTCGCAAGCCTGAGTTCCATCTCTTCCTTTAGATCTCCAGCCTTCGTCCACCATCGGCAGCTAAAGTCGCAACCGCTGTTCGTGCACAGCTTCGTCCACCTTCGTCGTCCACAGTCATGAGCGCCATCCATCGACAGTCGTCCCCAGATTCGTTCATTGTCGCCGTCCTGATGGGAAATTTGTAATTCATTTGAATCTCCGTCCTCATGCGTCATTTAGCAGATACCACCACTGCCCTTTTCTGTCATTCATGTGCTGGAAAACTCTAATACCTAATGTCTGGGAATTGTGTGCTCAGTTCAACGCCTAAAACTCCACCTATCTAACCAGCGCCGATCTCCGACCTGCTAGCGGCGCCGAGGGAAACCGCCGACCTCCCAAATGCTACCGGAAGCAGAGAGAGAGAGAGAGAGGAGAGAGAGAGAGATTGACGACGGCGATAGAGGCTTCGGTGGCTAGGTAATTCAGCAAATCGCCGCTGCTCTCTCTCTAAGGTCGAATCGGAATCTAGACGGTAATCTTCTCCTTCGTCATTTCTGCCTACATCTCCTTCTGCGCTCTAACGTAGGTCTTCATCTTTTTTTTTTCTTTTTTTTCTTTTCCTGGTGCGTACATATTCTTTCTCTACGCATATATTATGTGACTTCATTTGTGATATTACTCTGTTCTTCGGGCGATATTTGAGATGTTGTCTTCAGTTGGAATCTGAAAACGGTATAGCAACGGCCCTGCGCTTCCGATTTCGCTACGACATTAGAGGACGTCCGGTCGCCTCGCCTCCAACGACGGTCGTCGGCGCCGGTCTTCAACGGATGCGTTTTTTTCGTCTATTTTTTCCTTCTTTTTTATGTGCCCGTTTACGTAGTTACGATTACTCCGTCGACAATTTGATCTTCAAACATAACTAATTTGATGCTAGCAAGGTAGCAATAAATCTACTAATATTAGTTTATTCCTTTAGCTTATTGTTAATTTATTCCTAATTCTTTCGGTATCTATTGTTAGCAGATTAATGAACTTGACCAGCTAGCTGCAGTGACTTTTTGGTTATTATCTGCTTCGGTAAGTGCATGCATATATTTTTATCCTTCCAAATGAATTTGGTGCTTCCTGCAAATTATATCTTTTCAAGATGATAATTCTTTATGGAATTTTTTTTAAAAAAAAACAAAAAAAAAGGCCTCTTCCTTAATTTTTTCTTTTGCGATATTAATACTTTGACAATACCTTTGAGAATTTCAATGCATTGATAAGATGGGCCTTCATCTTGAATTGAGTTCATTGGTTGGAGTTATAATGTCTACCACTGATTTTCCACAGCATACTTTAGAACAGCTAACAACAATTACTGCCTTTGCTTTTTCTTTATCTCTTTTCCATTAGTCGGCATTACAATTATCATGATTTTGTTTTTTGGTTACTGATCAGCAAATATAAATACCCTTGCAAGAACATATGTTATGAAGCACCTTGAGGCGTACTCAACATGGGTTGGACAATGACTAAATTTCTTCACTAAGGTTGCGTTTGGGTAAAGGATTTGATAAATGTAAGAGATTTGTGAAATAAAGGGATTTCAAAATCATGTATTTTGAAATGTCAGGATTTTGAAATCCTTTCATTTCACAAATCCCTTATTTGGATAATTGTTTGAGCTGAAGTATTTCGATGTGTAATTTCAACAACAAATTATAGAACAAAACATAACAGAATGGGAACAAAAACAGAACAGAGACGAACAAAAACAGAACACAACATAGAAGACAACAGAGACGCAACCCATTGCCATCGCCATACCAACCCTAAATCGAAGTAGAAATCACAACTCAAATGGAAGTACAAATCGAAACCCTAATATGGGTTTGATTTCGTTTTTGAAATCGATTTCCCTGATGAAGAACAATTGATTTCGATTTCGTCCCCTTGACTAACCCCGCCTTCCCGCTCCGATTCAGTACATCACGATTTCGTTTTCGAAATCGATTCCATGTTGAAGAGCAATCGATTTCGTTTTTGAAATCGATTAGCCACCAGAAATTCCTCTCTCTTTTTTATTTTTTTTTCGATTTCTGCGAAATAGCAACGAATAAGAACAAAGCAGAAGAACGACCAAGGGACGACCAAATGATTTGTAAAATTCCACCCGTTTCAAAAGGATTTGCAAATCCTTCATTTGAGACTTCAAGGGATTTTACAAATCCATTCTCTCAACATCCAAACAAAGTATTTGCTAAAAGAGGATTTCAAAATCCTCTACCCAAATCAAATTCCTCTTACAAATCCTCTACCCGAACACAACCTAAAAGAAGTTATTCAATCATTTTTGGGGGTTGCTTCATCAATTTGCTCTGAAATGGATCCATTTGTTTCTTATTGGTTTCTTTGGTAAGTAAATCAAAGGCCTTCAATTATGGTAAGTCTCTTTTATTTCCTAAAATAGTGTAACTTCGCAGTTCCATATTTATTTTCCATAATGTAGTATTGTATTCGATGCATTTTTTTCCCTTCTGTTTTTTTACGTTGAGGCAATAAATTTTTTTATTTTATTGTTCTGTTTAAGCATTTATTCTGTTTTAACATATTTTATTTATTCTATTTACATATTTATTTTGTTTTTTTTTACATTTTCAGTAATACTGATTATTGTAGAAATATAGATTTCTTCTCATTCGATAAATATTTATGAAATAACTAATAGAGAATTCTTTAAACTTCTTAAAACTCCCTATTGCACTCAACATATTGTGAGCCTTTAGCAGTGAATATGCATAACCTATGTGGGTTGTAATAATGTGGTCACCTGGGTTTATTTTATTTTAGAACACTTCAAAACTCTTGTCATATTTGCACTTCTACGTTTTCTTGACACCTATAATTCGAGATTTCTACCACAAAGAAGCTATTTGACACATGGTGATTTTTGAACCAATGCGGCAGGAAGAGGGCATATTATCATTACTTTTTTTTAGTATCATTATTTTTTATTAGTCATTTTCATGAATTATTTTTGATTATCAATTGATTGATGTATTATAAACCTTCCTGTAAAACATAAATATTTCTTATGTCTCTATACTCAAAACTTGTTCATTGTCTTAATTAAATTATTTTTTCCATTGGGTACGTGCAAAGCACATACCCTTCCCTAGTATATATATATGGTCTGAAAATTTCTAGATCTAGAATTTTTCAAATCTCCTAACCGTTCATTTTGTAAAAATTCTAGATCTCAAGGTGATAAGTGCATTTTTAGGTGTTTTTTTTCCCGATCTCAAGGTGAACGTTTATTCCAGTTATTTTTGTGAAGGTTCATACTTCCTTTGTGTTTTGATGAGTCTTCATTTTGATTTATTCGTCGTTTGTTAATTTTGGTTGAGTTTTTTATATATTCGGTGTGATTGTTGCGCGTTGATTTTTTTTTTTTCCCAGTGTCCATATCAATTTTTTTGTTTATTCATGTGCCTATGCTCTCTTGTTGATTTGTTCAGTGCAAATTGTGATCTATTTTTGATTTGTTAAAAATGATTTTATTTTATTTTTTGTGAACATTAATTAATGCGATGTTTTTTGGGAATGTTCGCTGTGATTTGGTGAGTGGTCATATCTGTTTTGATTTTGTTGATTTTTTGTTGGAGTTGTGTTTTATTCATTGTCAATGCTCTTTTTATTGATTTTGTTCATTGTGGTTGATGAATGTTCATACTGATTT
Organism: Eucommia ulmoides; assembly: GCA_016647705.1. Classification (NCBI taxonomy): domain Eukaryota; kingdom Viridiplantae; phylum Streptophyta; class Magnoliopsida; order Garryales; family Eucommiaceae; genus Eucommia; species Eucommia ulmoides. Next base: position 272,287 of record JAENRU010000389.1, on the reverse strand, counting down.
ATTTTGTTGATTTTTTTTTTTTAATATTTTGATTTGTCGTGAACATTCATATCAATACAATCAAAATATTTAAAAATAGTGAAAATAAAAATGTGAATGATCACATTTATATTTTATAAAATAACCTTTCATATAAATTATTGAATAATGATAGTTAAAGAACAAAAGACTATTTTATAAAAATCTTCAGGTACTAAAAATTTATTATACTTGTGGGAGGTTTATTTCGATTTCTATATCTCTTGAAGACCATATAATAAATTTTCCTTTAAAAATTTAGTATAATATATGACATGAAATTAATTAATCCATATTTTTATCGAGTTTCCTATTGAATTTTATATTTATAATAAAATCCAATCGTTAGCTAGGAAAAGTAATTTTTTTTTTTTTTCATAGATTACATGGTCATAGAAATGTTTTAATTATCTTTTAAGGGTTATACTGCAATTTTTAACTTTGGCACGAGAATTAATTTGATCCTTAATCTTATTTTAACCAATTTCATCATAAAAGTACAAAAATATTTGAATCAAGTCCAAACTGAATAGACCATTTAGCTGCACAACTCTGCACAACTCTTGAATAAACTGAGTAAAATAGTCTATAATTAGAATAGGAAAATCCCATTTAAAATAAACAAATGAATGAAAAGGAATTCGAGCATATACACCTTTCTTTCTTTAATCAAATGGTTCAATTGAATTTGTTGCTGCATATAATCGATCAAGAAGAAACCTCAATGCCTCTATATATAAGAAAAAAATAATACGCTTTTCTTGGTTCAATAGTGTTTGCCACAGAATTCGGTCCTTTACTTTATTCACAAGTTGGCAAAAGACCTATTCCTTTTTCTTACTTTTCCTATAACTAGAGGGAAATTGAATCTGAACCGGTGGGTACCCAAACCAAACCGAAATATATAGTTTGGTTTTTAAAATGGTCAAATTGTTTTGGATACGATTTTGGTTCTGAAATTGAAAATCAAAACGGTTTTGGTTTTGATTTTGGGATAAAAACTGTGAAATCCAACCACGTACATCTATTATATATATATATATCCCTACTTTTGTTTTTATTGATTTATAGTTTGACTTCCACTATATCATATATCGTACATGTGTTTATATTTACTTTTACCGCTACATTTTGGTTTTCATTTTAGTTTGTTTTTCATTACATGTTTATAGTTTATTTTTTATTATATGTTTAACTTTGTGTTGTATTTTAAATTTGTTTGGGATGTTTGTGGTAAGAATTAATGATTTTGCGGTTCAATTCTGATTTTGTTTAAAATTTATAGTTTATATTTTAGTTATGTTTTTATTTACAATTTTACAAACTTGCGTTACTAGAGAAAATTAATAAATATATAAAAAAATCTTAACGGGGTTACGGTTTTGTGGTTTTGGTTTTATATAAAATTAAACAGCTCGGTTAAAAAGCGACTTCTAAAAAGCCAACGGTTTATGGTTCGATTTTGGGTTTGGTAATATACGCAACGATTTTAGTTTTGGTTTCTAGCGAAACCGGCCCAAAACAGAGTGGTTGCCATCCCTACCTATGACATATCTTTAGACATTGCCTTGACAAAGATGCTACAGTCTCAAGCCAACATGCAACCAGACACAATATTTGTTATTAAGAACTAAAATACACACTGTTCACTCTCCAAAATTCCCGTTTTTTCTCGTCCCCAAAAAAGATAACTCTCAGGATCAAACCCCATTAAATAGTATCTCAACCTTTCCTCTCTTTCGAAATTTATACAAAACTTGAGCTATAGATTTAGTCCATGTTTGGCTAATCTGATTTGAAACCATGTCATGGATTCGACTCGATCTAGGCTCATTTCGAGGTGGCGCCTCAAAGAGGTAGACTTTAGAAAGTAGCCAGAGGATTGAGGCGGCATAGACTCGACAAAAATGGGCATGTGGGCTCGGGCCAAATTTTGTGTTACATTCCACCCCGTGAGTGGGGCGGATTGAATCCCACTATTACAGTGCAAATTATAGATACAAGTAGTCATAGTACAACAAGAATTAAAAAGATAATTGCTTGTTGTTCCTTGTATATGGATTTTGATTCCAATTGTTGAGAAGATTGGAGATTGTTTGATTGCACCAGTAGCAATTGAGTTATAATATACATGACAACACTTCATATTGAGACGGAAACCACTTCAAACAAAAGGTACCCTTCAAATAGGTTGGAAATTATGGTGAAAATATTAATTTAAATTAATATAATTAAATATTAATTAATATTATTTTTAATAAATATTTCTCAATATGTCATAAATATATTTATAATGAATTAATACTCATAAACAATAAAAAAAATAATCTCTTAGTGAAATTTGTTATTGAATGTAACTTATATCAAATATTACATAATATAAAATAATTTACAATAAATATTCAAGAACCCAATGTAGGCGACAGTAAATATTTTAAATTATAAAATACACGACAACGAATATTCTAGAACATTAACAAATATTATAAAATTATATTCTTCAACAATAAATTAAAAAAAAGGCAATCAATAAATAAATAAGATTATACTTACCGTACTTTACCGATGACAATATTAGAAACTATATCAATCGAGACTATCATTTAACGATATTTCCTTACAGTAAATTTCGTCTTCGCTTAGGTGCTTATGGTTATTCAGACGTTTGCTTTCCAAGATACAACAATCATAATTCGTCGACATTAGCACTTGAAATCAAAGGATCCAGCGAACAAAATAATTGTTGAACCCTCGCTCAAGAATAAACAATAGACTCAAAGTGAATATGTAGTGCAAGATATCCTAAGTTTTCATGCTTATATGATAATGCAAATGTCTCTATTTAATGATTCATAGAGTAACAAATGAGTAACTTCAAAACATCAAAAGTTTCACTTTAAAGCCACTAAGAACATTTTAAGGTCACTAACACTTTAAGACCACTAAGAAATAATCACATGTAACTCCTTATTAAAAATGAGTTACCAATATGAAAAGACAAGTCTTATTTAGTTAGAAAAATTGCTAGAATCAATTTAAAATTCTAAAAAAAATTCTCTCTACTTGGATTAACCCAAGTCCAAACCCAAACCCACGACCTATGACCCGACCCAGATCCACAATCCAAAATGAATTATAAAAGTGGTTTAACCATTTTTCATCAACCAATATGAAATTACTCATAGGTACGAGATCTAACGTTCTAACAATAATTGAATCTAAAATCGAAATCTTTACAAGAATGTTTTGAGATTAAATTCAATACGATTTAAACTATATTTCAAGTACAAAATTCACCATCATATAATCGTTTACACAAACTAAAATTAATCTAAAAATACAATATTGCATAAACCAAAATACATACTACAATCATAACCCGATTAGGAGGAGATTAGCCGTACATGGTGATTTGTTTTTCTTCAAAAATGATATTCCACATAAATTTTATTGAATAATCACTTCTAAAATCCAGCAATAGATTATACAAAATTTGAATGGAGTTTTCTGAAAACTAAAAAATAAAGAAACCAAAGAGTGTAATAGCCACGGTCGAAGGAAGACCAAAAAAAAAGGAAAAAATTAAAAATGAACTTCTCTCCCTAACCCTACTGCTGCCGACTAAAAATTGCTCCCACGTGAAAAAAATAATCCCCTAGAAAAAGCCCAATCCCCAAAAGAAAAAACAAAAAAGTAGACTTCCCTAAGAGCCACCCTACCGTCGGCTAAGAACAATAAAAATGACTAGGAAAAGAAAAAAAATGGAGAATCCACCCCAAATTTCTCTATTTTTTTTTAATCCCACAATCAATGGTCATTTCCTTGTTAAATGTAACGGATTAGACCTTCCATAATGGTTGCTCTCTCATGCATGTGCAGGTGCGCGGATTCGTGACCCGGCGGATCCGTGTCGTGGGTCCCCGTCCTTCGTGAGTTATCTTGTTTTTCTTCATTTTCTTATCCTTTTTGTCTATGTTTTGCTCCAAATTGCAGTGTTTTTGCTCTAATTTTAAAAATCTATGAAAACAATTTAAATAAATCAATTATACTAATTTAATTTATTCTAAAAAATAACAAAATCTAATTTAGTGGTTTTAAATCACGTAAAATGCGATATGATCAGTTTCATAAAAATTGCAAGTTTGTCTAAGAACTTGTAACTTCACAAGTCGCAAGTTCGTTGTATAAAAGTTACATGTTTGTGTCGGGATTTAATCCCTATAGATCTAAATTTCTAACATCTTAATCAATATGTCAAATCACCAAGAGTTCTAATGTATATGTAAATTACGTACATAGATCAATTGACTTCTGATGCGGAATCCTGTGACAATTGATCACGAGAAGAATAGGATTGAATGGGTACGTAACCTCCCTCAACCAAATCTCCAGAGCTCCTCAATGGGATTCGCGATTCACTTCCAGATATGGAGAAATGAGCCGTCGAGACGATTTGGTATTATTGGAGACCATAACCTTAACATTATCTATTTATATGGTGTGATTAGAGTCCTCATAATCCCTTAATCACCCCAACAGTTTTCGGTATATACTCATTTAAACCCATATTCTTTTGAGAAGTCTATGGGTTTATCTAAATTAATTAGATCACTTAATTTCAGTCCATTAAATTTAAATAGCAAATATAATTGTATTAATAATATGTTGCTCAAAATCAGATTAGGAAATAAATTTTTCTAATAATCTCCCATTTGAGCTACATATTATCCCTGAAACAATTATATCACAAAATTTCTTAGGCGCGCAACCGTATGCTATTTATCCTTAGATTTCTTCTTAAACAATATTGTACATTTCATATACTAGCAATGGAAATACCGCAGCTTATATCACAATACAGGCGTGACCAAACCACGATGATCACCATACTAATATACTCAATGATATAGATCAAATGTGGAAAAGTAGTATGCAAATTATATGCAATATGATTTTAGATATGCCTATTTTCAATTGGTCTAATTTTAATCTTTAGTGAGATCAATTCAAAATCCTTAATGCAACGCAAACATTGCAAACAAAAATAAACCATCAACTTTTTTCTGCAAAAAATTTAAACAATTCAATGTTCAAAGCAAAACATATAGAATAAAAATGACTCCCACTAAATCAAGGTGTTGATTTCAAGATTTTGATGAACAATTAAGTATTGATATTTTGGTGGAACTAATGTTTGATCAAGTGTTTCAGTGACTTAAAGTTTCAGTAATAAAGATGTTAAAGTAAATGGATGCTAAATGAAGACATCAAGATGATGAAGAAATATTAAGAGTTTGAAGACATTAGGAAAAACAATCCAGATAAATATAAACTCTTAATATCCTATTTAGGAACACACACATAGCACAAAATGATTTATTTTTTTTGGTGTGTTTTGGTTGAGTATATTTATTTGCTCCATTGTGAATTAAAAAGAAATATTTTTGAATGACTAAAATAGAATATAAGAATATTAGTGGAGTTCATTTGAATATAAATATGGATAAAGAAGCAAAATTGTAAAAGAAAATAAGTTAAAAACGAGATCAGAGAAGAGATTCAGGAGAGGGTAGTCGACTGAGGAGTCGACCGGAGAAAGAAGATGAACTCTTTGAATCTGCGAGTTGAGAGAGCAGTCGACCGGTAAAAGTTTGGCAAACTCTCGGAATCTGCGAGTCAAGAGAGAAGTCGACCGGTAGAAGCTTGATAAACTCTCTGAATCTACGAGTCGACCGAGCAGTCGACCGATGAACTGCGATGGCTACTCCTCGACTAGGTAGTCGACTGAGTTCTCTGTTTCAAGATAATGTTTGAATCTGAAATCATATCTAAAGGTAGCCGTTTTTTGTTAAGATTTGAGAGAGATTTAAGGGATTTAGTGATATTTAAGATATGGTTCATATATTAATTAAATCCTATTGATTTGATACATTAAATATTAATGTTTCTCAATTTGATACTTGAAATAGTTTCTATACTTATTTGTTTTCATTGAGAAATACTTTAAGAATTTATTTGAAAGATTTGAAAGTTGTTTTTAAGTGAAATTGAACCTAAATGAAGTCTATATGATATAAGGGGTCTATAAGAGCTTTTTAATGTCATGACACTTATGAACTAGCCGTTAGAAGGCTGATTACATAATCCTTTAAATAGATCTGCGAATTTCATTAGTAATTAAACAGTAAATAAGAGAGAAATTATATCATATCATATTGTGAGTTTTATTAAGAGTTATCCATCTGAAATATTGTGAGCTTTTCTGAGAGACGATCTTGATGATCAACTGCTATTAATTTGTGCTGCTACCGGATCTGAAATTATATTGTTTTATCTATTTTTTCTGTGGATTTCGGGTGAGATTTTTCCAATTATATTCTTTCATTGCATTATTTGTTTATTATTTGAAAATTGATCTTAGAAATTGTTTCTAATTTTTAAAGAATATATTTTTATAAACAATTTCTTAAATCTGATTACGTGCTCTAATTTACTACCCATATCTTGTTAAAATCAGATTTTTGTATCTTACGTTTTTCTATCACTAGTTGGGATATTAATTGAGTTATTATTTATCTGGGGTAGTAGAAGCTCCGAATAAGATTTCATACTTATCATTTTGTATTGGTGCGTAATGTGACGGGTTAAATATCATTGGGGATATTTAATCAATGGTAGTTGAGTTTCAGTCTCTTCCTGTAAAGAGATTGAGGTATTAATTCTTCTTGGATAAGAATTGTGTTTTTGAGTGAATTGTAAAGGTTTTATCCTTACCTGTGAAAAAGATACTTAGAGTGTTGTGTGAGATTTTGATTCTTCAGCCGTAGTGATAAAAATAATTAGGTTAATTTTTAACCTGTAAAAAGATAAATTATTCTTGAGCCTGTAAAAAGTAGAGGTTATTCTTGAGTTTGGGAAAAGGAAATTGTAAAGGTTGATTATGAACTTATAAAAGAATCGGTGTGTGAGTTTGGTTCCTACCTTTAAAGGGATCTTGAAAATTAGTGGGTGCAAATCTTCGTGGGTCTCGGAGGACTGGACTAACCAAGAGTAGCTTGGTGAATCAGGATATCTATTGGTGTGTTGCATTATTACTTTGTTATTTTTGTTGTTTGGGTGTGCACCTAGTTAATTGATTTATTCCACTGTGATATAAAGATAATAAGTAATATAGGAATAAAATTAATTATTTGTTTTATTCAAGTTTTATTCTAATTATTTTTTTAATTACCCAATTCACCCCCTCTTAGGTATTCTACTGGGCCAACACAAGGTACTATCAGAAATAATACCCATGTGAGCCGTGTGCTCATGAAAGATTTTAGGGGTTAAATCATTGGTTAATGGATCCGCTAGCATAAAATCCGTTCCTATGTGTTCTATAACAATCTGTTTATCCTGAACTCTCTTCTTAACAAGTAGAAACTTGATGTCGATAAATTTCTACTTTGTCGAGCTCCTATTGTTGGAGTAAAGAACTGCTAAATTATTATCATAATAAATTTTCAATAGCCTTTTAATGCCATCTACCACACGCAGCCCAATGACAAATTTTCGCAACCATATTCCATGATTGGACACATTATGGCAAGCAATAAATGCGCTGCCATGGTTGAAGAAGTTATGAGAGTTTGCTTAGCAGATTTCCATAAGATAGCTCCTCCAGTCAACGTAAGGATGTAGCCCGACGTGGAGCGCCTGCTATTTTGGCATCCCGCAAAATTGGAGTCAGAGAACCCGATGATCTCCAACCTGTCTGATTTCCGATAAGTGAGCATGTAGTCTTTTGTTCTCCTCAAATAGCGCATCACACGTTTGGCTGCCTTCCAATATTGCAAACCTGAATAACTCAAGTATCTGTCCCAGACTCCCATTATAAATGCTATGTCAGGACGAGTACAGACTTGAGCGTACATTAGACTCCCTATTGCTGATACGTAAGGGATCTTCTGCATCTCTTTCCTTTCAAGATCATTGTTGGGACATTGATTAAGACTAAACTTGTCTCCTTTAGCTACGGGTGTATCTCCTAATTTACTGTATTTCATGTCGAATCTATTCAGAACCTTATCAATATAACCCTTTTGTGATAACCCAAGGATACCTTAAAAACGATCTCTCGGTATCTGGATACCTAATACAAAAGAGTCGTCACCAAGATCTTTCATCTAGAATTGCTTCATCAGAAATTTCTTAGTTTCGTGCAATAAGCCTATATCTCTGCTAGTGAGTAGAATATTATCGAAATATAATACCAAGATGATATATTTACTCCCACTGAACTTGTGATATACACAGTTATCAACGACATATCATATTGGCAGCCCAAAAAAATCCAATTGCACTCTATTCGTCTATAGAGTGCCAATTGAATTTTCCAAATTAAAAAATGGAAATAAATTTTAGGTGGAGTTTGGCTAGTGTTTCTGCTTTTTTGTTTCGACTTCCACTAAACTAGGATGAGAATGTTGCTTACGTTTTGGAGCATTTTGGAAATAAAAACATGTTTAGTAATGACCATTCTTCTAAAATTGTTTCTTTCAATTTATGAGAACAGAAATGCGAAATAAGAAACGCGTTTGGTTGCAATATTTGTTCTTTTTTTTTTTTACTGTAAATATATAGTGGCAAACAAGGTGGTGGCGGCTAATGGGATGGTGGTAGAAATAGTTTTGTTGGAGTGAATAAGAGTTTTTTTTCTTCAGATTTTTAAGGAATTTAAGAAATAATCCCAAATTACTTCAAAAATTTGAGAACAGAAACGTGTTTAACAAACGCGTTTCTATACATTAATTCAAAATTTTTGAGAGTGAGACCATAAATTAGAGAATAGAAACGATAACAAACAAGCCTAAACCTTAGTTCTTGTTGATAAGAATTACCTTCCAATCCAAAGTGGTAGCTCTCTTGTAAACTGCACCACCAATAAGGGCAACATCTCTCAACACAACAAGTCCAACAAGCCCAGCTTAACAATCAAAACATCTCCAATAAGATTAGTTTCAAAATCATGAATTCGCAACAAGGGGAAAAAAAAACATTTCACTCTAAAATATCTAAATCGGGTCAAATCAGTTCAAATCGGTAGCTTAATTATTTCTTCTTATAAATATCAGTTTCATGTCAAATACAGAATCATCTAAGTCCATCATAAAAATGACGGAATGGCTAATTTGACACTAAATGTGTTCATTTCAAATTTAAAGGACATATCTAGTGGGATTTCTTTAAAACTTCATGAGTGCAAGGTGCAAAAAGCTCATTTACCAATTACTCAAATTTAAGAATCATTATATTTTGATGTTCTTATTAAAAACACTCAAATTAGGTGGGAACCATTTTGTTTCTAATCTAAATGCACTTTTCCTATATACATAAAGAGAAAATTCACTTTATATATATAGTCCATCATAAAATTCACTTACGGTGCATAAGAGCCCTATCTACCATTGTCAAAGCTACACATCCTATTAGTACCCGCGTCAAACGATGAAAAGTACGATAATGAACAGATTCAACTATCAAGAGATTCGATGAATTTTTGAATCAGGAAAATAGCTTTAAATTTTTTTTACCTTGTCAGGAAGAAAATTAAGGTAAGAACCCACTACAAAATTGATACCCATCTTCCTAGCCATATATCCATCTAACTACAAAATAAAAGGAAGTCAAAAGGGAGTAATTTACTTGAGAACATAGGACCTGTTTGGTTGTCTGAATTATCTTATTTTAGGAATTCTTGAATTAAAAATGGAATGATCAATTTCAACAACAAATCTAAAAAATTGATTGAGGGGTGATAAAAAAATTCATGTAGATATTTACTAGATATTTAAATAAAACATAAGGGCTTATGTCAAATCTTAAATGTTATAATTGATTGTGTCTAAAGATATTGGGGCAAAAGTGAAAAAAAAAAATCAAAAAATTGAGGGGGAGCTTGAGTTCCCCCAGACTTTGCATAGCTCCACCATTGATCAATTTTACTCAAGAAGCATAGGCCCGTTTGTTTCATTGTTCACATTATCTTATTTTAGGACTTATCTCGTTTTGGATGAATTCAAAAGGGAATGATCAAGTTCGGGGGAGAAAAAAAATTATTTCACATGTTTACTAGATATTTAAGTAAATCGGGGACTTATGTAAAATCATTAACGGTTCTAACTCCTAAGTGACTTTTCCAACTAAAAATATAGGGGTTGAACAAAAAAAAAAAAAAAAAAAAATGAGGGTTGGGAGTTGGGTTTGGGGTGGGGTGGAGTGGGGGGTTGAATTTCCCCCGAGCCATGTATAGCGCCGCTATTGATCAATTTTGCTTAGGAAGCATAGAGCCAGTTTGTTTGACTGTCGCAAGTTTGTTTGACTCTCTAAGTTATCTTTATTTTAGAAATTATCTCATTTTGGATGATTTGATTTGCATCTATATCCATTTCCATATTGTTTGGTTGAACAAAGTAAACATACAATCCTTCTAGTTCAGTTAAGTTTCAAATTGTATCTCGCAAAATTATGAAACACCAAAAAGATTGTGTTGATATCGGGATTTTGATGGATAATTAGGTGTTAATAATTTTGGTAGAACTAATGAGTTTATTTAATATTTCAGTTTAAAGAGTTCCAATCAAAATAATATTATGAAAAAATTATGAAGAATGTATAGACAGATATTAAGAGATTGAAAATTCTGAAGATTCTAGGTAAAAACAACTCAAATTCATTTTTACTCTTAATGTATCTCGATTAGGATTACACATGATGTAATGACCCCGGTTTCCCAAGACTACTACACGATTTCTCCCCTTGGAGAATTTAAATTAAAACCGATGACCAATATTTCATTAACAAAATCTGAGAATTTTTATAATGCGACCACGATAACAATTATAATTTGTCAATTTATCGAATTAATTTTACAACAGTAAATAATGAATACAATTATTATAAATTCAAAATACAAATATAATTGAAATTAAATTATAAATTCCGTTATGATTTATCAAGAATTTCCAGTATATATTGTATAGGGTTAATTAAATTTTACTCCCCTGTGGTTTGGTCAATTTGTACTTTACCCCCATGTAGTTTGAAAATAACCACTTACCCCCCTGTGGTGAGATATTTGTTGCACTTACCCCCTACATCAGGGGGTAAGTGGTTTAAAAATCTAACCACAAGGGGGGTAAATGACAATTTTCAAACTATAGGGAGATAAGTGCAAATTGGCCAAAACAATATATATATGATTTATCAAATAATTATTATTCAAACAGTGACATTTGGAACTCCAAACCATTCTACCAATATATACATATAATTATAATTATTACAAATTAAATAGAAATTCCACCAAAATTTCCGGCATAATTTTATTCTCATCGCCCCTACAATCAAAATTATGGGATTGTGAGCCAACACTCAGTAAAATTTTCAACCCCTCTAATACGTGTATTCAATCAAATCTCAAATAAACACATAAACATGTATTTCACATGATACATACTCCTAAATACTTCAGGAAAAATAACAATTATAACAGTAATAACATAAACCACACAATATAAGGAGAGATTAAATACATATACTAAAAGAGTAGACATTCTACCTGAAATCCGAAACCGAAATCCAAATCGAAATATTCCAAACTGACCTCTTTTATTCTCGCTCAAACAAAAAATATATAACACTGTAATATGCATATATATATATATATATATATATATATATATATATATATATATATATATATATATATATATATAATGAATTGGTTATTTGACCACTTACTATTATTGTTATGTCCATCCCTTTCAATGGGTTTTGATAATAATAATAATAATAATAATAATAATTATAAGATATACACATGGCACACATGCACGTTTCATACATATTTGTTTTGACAATACATTTCTATATTTTTTTTATTTTTTATTTATACTAGTATCTCTCTTGAAATAAAAAAATATTAATTATATGCCAAAACTTTTAAATTCTAGTTTAAATAGCACAGTAATTCCGAAAAAAATATTAAAATTATATAAAATAATATTTTCAAATATATAAATTTTTGGGATATTACACACGACACAAATTAAATGATTGATATTTATGTGTGTTTATAATAGGGCGCTAATTAAGTGCAATTGCTCCAATGTGAAATTGAAAAAGAAAAGGTGATCTAAGGAGGATTAGTGTTTAAAATTGTTTAATAGTGTCAATTTAGTTAACCGAGAAAATAAATTGGTTAACGGGTCGAAAACGTTGAGAATTAGAGTTGAAATAATTTAAGAAAAAGTTGTTCCAGCAGTAATCGGTCAACCGACCAAAAAGGATCGGTCAACCAATGGACAAGGTAGGGGGTGTGCACGGGTCGAGTAGGCCAAAAATTCGACTGAACCACCACCCGATCCGAAGATTATCGGGGGAAGAATTTGCATCCCGCTGCTGACCGAAGGTAGGATGGAATCTGAAATTACTCGGGTCCATCGGTTGTCGGGCGGGTTTGGGCGAGTATTGGTTTGGGTGATGTTTTGGGTTGAGTTTGGGTTGGGCTCGGGTGAACTCGGGTTGGACAAAAAAATGATGAACAAGAACAGGTTAAACATATATAATCAATGAACAAAATCCTAATCGAAGAACAAATTCGAAGAAATTTTTTTTTTATATATATATATATAATAAGTGATTTCTTTCACAACAAAGGAAAAGAATAAATTTTTGAAAAATTCTTTGAAAAGTCCCAAAACATAAACCCACCACTTGTAAGGGTCCCATCACTCTTCATTAAAATAGGACCCCTACAAGTGGTAGTTTTATATCTTGGGAGCTTTGAAAAAGTTTTCCTAAATTTTTTTATTTAAATTACACTAATCCCTCCTAAATTTTCTTCAGGTTATTAGTTAAACTCAAAATCTAAAATTAATATTCTTTTAAAATTGCTAATTAACCCCCAAATTTTAAATCAAATAATAAATAACACAATTTACCCCGTTATTTTTTAAATATTATGGAATGCAACTAATGATTATACACGTGTAGAAATTAGGGTCTTGCACAATCTACTTCGTCAGCTGAGATTCGATGGTGGATTAGTGATAAGGTCCACCCTTCTCAGACTAGAGGTCTAGGGATCGAATCTCATGAGTGCGTGAGTGGGTACAAAAAAAAATCTACTTCGTCAGCTCCGAATTAGATTTTGCGAAATTTAGATTTGAAGATTGGGGGTCAGGTTAGAGATAAGAGAGAATAAGATTTCAGTAAGATTTAACTTTCCTTCTTTTCGTTCAAATCTAGAATTCTTGAATGAGATATTTTTAGCTTCGGTTTGTGGATTCGTTTCTACCATGGCCAATTATTTTTACTATTTGATATTTTAATTTTAAAAAATAATTATGAATATTTATTAAAAAGAAAAAGAAAAAACATTAAATGACCCCACTTTTAAACTTCTCTATTTTATTAGGGTCGATCCTTTACGCGAGCACATACATTGCTTAACCTCCCCAAATGGATCTGTGGCGCACTGGCAGTGCGTCTAACTCCAATCCTTATCAATGTTCTTTACATGTTAATTTACCTTTTACACCTTTTACGATCTAGTTTTATTTTAACCTCTACCCTCTACCTGTGACTATTAGTAAATTTTATTTCCTCATCACAATTATATTTACTATTTAAATTTAATGGACTAAAATTAAGTTATTTAATTAATTTGGGTAAACTTATAGACTACTCAAAATAATGTGGATTAAATGAATAGATACCGAAAACTATTGGAGTGATTAGGGGATTATGGGAACCCTAATCACACCATATAAATATATAATATTAGGGTTATGATCCCCAAGACACCAAATCATCTTAACGGTTCTCTTCTCTCCATCTGGAAGAGAATCATGAATTCCATCGATGAATTCTAGCGATTTGGTTGAGGAAGGCCACGTACCCACTTGATCCGTGCTTATCTCGTGATCGATTGTCACAGGATTCCGCATCAAAAGTCAATTGATCGTAATGGATCCAGGTACGCAGTTTACGTGTACATTAGAATACTTGGTGATTTGACATGTTGAATTAAATCTTATAGATTCAGATCTATAGGGAATAAAACATCAACAAGTGGTATCAGAGCCAGGTCTGCCTAGCATGGTGTACTGTGGGACGATTTCGCATTTTCCTAAGAATTTAGCAAAGGATCCTAGATGTTATTTTCCTAATTCGTCAAATCTCCTGTAGTATTCACCAAGGACCGATTTGATAGCCTTAATTTTCTTTCGAAGTTGAAATTCAACTTCAGCTTGAAAGACTTAAGTACGTCCAAGAATTGAGACTTCTCATGAATTAAATATAGGTACCCATAATGAGAGTAGTCATCTATAAACGTGATAAAATACTGTTTTCCATTCCAAAATACCGTAAGGAATGGCCCGCAGTACGTATTAGTTTTAAGACACCAAAACTCTTATTGGCACCCAATTTTCTTATGTTTATCTGTTTCCTCTTTATTCATTCAATACAAATTTTGAAATTTGTTAAATTAAGGGGATCAAGAATTCTGTCAAAAACAAGCATCTCTATTATCTATTTAGAGATATGTCCTAAACGCCTGTGCCAAAGTATGACAGAATTCTCATTAGCTAATTTGCATTTTGTACCATAATTAATTATTTGCAAGGTTTCCTTATGTGAAGCAATAATATCCCACAACTATAGATTATTAATTAAGGAATTAGTTGCAATAATATTTGAATCTTGAAAAAAAAAATTGAGGTTATTATTTCCAAATGAACAAGAAAAACCAAATTTGTCCAAAATAGAAATAGAAACCAAATATTATCTAAATGACAGTATTACTTATGTCTCTTTCAAACCCAAAAATAACCAGTTTTTAAGGATAATCTAAAAGTCCCTATTGCCTCAACAACAACTGTTTCGTCATTACCTACATAGATGCATCTTTCAGTATTAATTAGCTTTCGGCTCCATAGGCAACCCTGCATAGACACACTTATATGAGTAGTAGTATCAGAAACTACCCACCAAGTGCGACTAGGAATAGAAACTAAATTAACCTCAGAACAAATCAGAATGAGAAACATACTCTTCTTTACATGCTATGTGGCGTACTTAGAACACTCTATTTTTATATGTCCAGTTGTCTTGCAAAAGAAGCAGGTAAAATTCTGATCCTGATTCTTTTGCAATTTGGACTATTGTGTTCCAATTGCAGTTTCCTGACCTTTATCTCTTATGTCATTTCTCGCTTAATTATTTTCTTCTTCTTGCACACAGTCAGATATGAGCTCATTAAGAGTTCATTTATCCTTTTGAGCATTACAACTCACCATAAATTGACTATATTGTGTAGGAAGAGAAGTGAGTACTAAATGCATGAACTAGTTCTTGGACAACTCTAACTTTAGTGCCTTTAGTTCCGAAGTAACATTGGACATTTCCATAATGCACTCCATTACATTCCTTTTTCCTTTTATACTTTATTGAGACAAGATTAGCTAAAAGCGTACTTGTCTCTACCTTTTCGTTCTTTACAAAAAACGTTTTTCTATTTCCTTAGGGAACGTCTTAGCAGTTACCTTATCGGATTAGCCGCCCCTGAATGTTTTCGGAATGCTGCATTGGATCATCATAAGATTTATGTAGTTAGAACAGCCTCACCTTTCATATTCCCTTTTAGACTTAGGAGAATTTTCTTTAGTGAAAGGTGAAGGTTGTTATTTTATTAGCGCAAAGTTAAGATCCACACAATTGAGAACAATTGAAATGTTCTCTCTTTAATCCTTAAAGTTTGTGCCGTTAAGCACTGGAATGAAATTTATGTTAGCAGTAATAGTAGCAGTAACTAAACAGAAAACAAAATAAACAAGCATACATACAAACACATCATAAAATAATAAAATAAGACATGAATAATTAAACCAAATTTGGGGACCCATCTCAAGATACCTAGCATAATATTAATTCCTAGTACTTGGACAAAGGAATTAACTGTAATTGGTACTCTTAGCGCAGGAATCAAATGTTGATAATAGATCCTATCAAACAATAAGCCTTCATTTGGGCCAACCTATTGTTCATACGGAAACTTGATAATCATCACATATTTATTCCCACATGTATGTTTATTATTTGGCCAAACAACAACCTTCTTTTGGGCCGATTATTGAGTGCATAGATAATAACCATATTATTATCAAACAATGTCTATTATTTAGTTAAACGATAACCTTCCTTTGGGCCAATTATGATTCGTATAAACAACAAACATCAATATTTATTATTCGGCCAAACAATAGTCTTCTTTTGGGCCGGCTATTGCTCGCATAAATAATAAATATTTATATCTCAATATCCCAAAATAAAATAAACTACACAACAAAGATTACTTTGATAACATATTGTTTAATTTTAATTTATTTCGAGATATAAGATTATGTTAGTCGACCATCTTTATGGTCCGTTGATCGAATGTCGTGCAACGAGTTAAAGTTTCCGACGTTGGAATTCAATTGGTTAACTTGTTCTTAAAATTGGAATGATCGAATCTGTCCTTAAGCCATCGGTTGACTGACCATGAAGGATCGGTCGACCGATCGGTCATCCAAAAAAAAATGGGATTAGGCATAAAGCCTAACATAAGGCATTTACACGTATGAGATTGTCCAACTGAGGCAAGGCCTTACAGGCCAAATAAAAGAAAACTGGACCTAAGAATAGTTAGTTGCTGCTTTGATGGGTACACTGAACTATCAAGAGGATGTAAGTTTTACAATCCCACATCAAGATCTTTCTTTGAAATGGGAAATGCGAGATTCCTTGGGGGTATTGAGTTTGAGGGGAAAAAAAAAAAGAATGTTGTCTTTAAAGAAGAATCTGCTATTGACAGTGATCATGTCTTTGTACCTATTATTGTTCAAGACACAGTTTTCTTTAAAGGGGAACAAGTTATTGACGGTGATCTGATCTCTATACCTATTACTGTTCAAGACACTGTTCCAGTTCCAGATAACGATGTTTAGGCTCAAACTCCTATTCTTGACATTGTTTCAAAACAAGACAACAATGAAATTCTTCTTCAAAGACAACCTATGGAATAAACTTAATAACCTCAAAAAGTGTCATTAAAAAGATCCGCTAGGGAGAGGAGAAGTGTGATTTCGAATGAATACATCGTCTTTCTCTAAGAACATGAGAATGTCGTTGGTTTGACAAAGGATGACCCAATCAACTTCTATCAAGCCATGCGCAATTGTGACTCTAAAAAAACAAAATGGATTAATGCCATAAAGGATGAGTTGAAGTTTATGAAAGACAATGACGTTTGGGATCTCGTCGAGTTACTTGAAAGTGCAAAACCCATTGGTTGTAAATGAATATTTAAAATCAAGAGGGATTCGAAGGGTAAAATCAAGATATATAAAACTTGTCTAGTTGGAAAAGGCTTTACTCAAAAGGAAGGCATAGACTACAAAGAGACTTTATCTCCAGTATCTTCAAAAGACTCTTTTAGAACTATAATGACACTAGTGACCTATTTTGATCTAGAGCTACATCAGATGGAAGTCAAGACGATCACAACCAGAAAACTTTGTATCGAGAGATCCAAAGTTCATGGTCTGTAAATTAAAGAAATCCATCTATGGTCTCAAACAGGCCTCCCGTCAATGGTATCACAAGTTTTATCAAGTTATCGCTTCATATGGTTTTGAGGTGAATGTTGTTGATGATTGTGTATATCATAAGTTCAGTGAGAGTAAATATATCTTCCTGATATTATATGCCGATGACATTCTACTTGCTAGCAGTGATATAGGCTTGTTGCATGAAACCAATATTTTTTTAACGAAGAAATTTAAAATGAAAGATCTTGGTAATGCCTCTTTTGTATTAGGTATCCAGATACTGAGATATTGTTCTTGAGGTATCTTTGGGTTATCACAAAAGGGCTATATCAATAAGGTTCTAAGTAGATTCGGCATGAAAGACAGTAAACCAAGAGATACACTTGTCGCTAAAGAAGACAAGTCTAGTCTCACTCAATGTCCCAAGAATAAGATTGGAAAAGAAAGAGATATAGAAGATTTCTTATGCGTCGGCAATAGAGAGTCTTGTGTACGCTCTAGTATGTACGCGACTAGATTTAGCATTCTTATTTGGAATGTTGGCAGATACTTAAGTAACCCTCGAATGGATCGTTGGAAACCAACCAAACGGGTTATAAGGTATTTGCAGAAAACATAAAATTACATGCTCACTTATCGGAAGACAGATTATTTGGAGATCATTAGGTATTCTGATTCCGATCAAGTTTTTTTTTAGTTGCTAAAAGAGAATTCAGAGTAGGATTGTATCTATAAAACATATGGGATCAAGCTCCATGATTGTGGATCCGCTAACTAAAGGTTTGCCACCTAAGGTATTTCATGAGCACATTGCTCGTATAGGTGTGATTTTATTTGATGATGTGTTGGTTTAGTAGGAGTTTATGTTTGTTAAATATTCTTTTATTAGATACATATATTTGATTTCTGCAGAATAAAGCTGATGGATTAAATTTTTATTTACTCTGAATGTATTATTTCTAATTGTGGTTTAACATAAGGACAGAAAGACTAAGGATTGATCTCACTAAAGACTAAAGTTGGACAAGTTGAAAATAGACATGTCTAAGATCACATTGCATGTAATTTTCATACCACTTATCCATATTTGATCTATATCATTGAATATATTAGTATGGTAATCATCGTGGTTTAGTCACGACTGTAATGTGATATAAGTTACGGTAATTCCATTGCTAGTATATGAGATGGATCAGATTGTTTAAGGAAAAATTTAAGGATAAATAACATACGGATGCGCGCCTGAGGAATTTTATGATATAATTGTTTTAGGAATAATATGTAGCCCAAGTGAAAAATTGTTAGGAAATTTTATTTTCTAATCTAATTTTGGACAACATATTATTAACACAATTATATTTGCTATTTAAATTTAATGGGCTAAAATTAAGTGATCTAATTAATTTGGGTAAATCCATAGACTACTCAAAATAATGTGGGTTAAAATAATAGATACCGAAAACTATTGGGGTGATTAGGGGATTATGGTAACCCTAATCATACCATATAAATACATAATATTAGGGTTATGGTCCTCAAGACACCAAATCATCTTGACAACTCTCTTCTTCCCATCTGGAAGAGAATCACGAATCCCATCGATGAATTCTAGAGATTTGGTTGAGAAAGGCCACGTACCCGCTCGATCCGTGCTTATCTCGTGATCGATTGTCATAGGATTCCGCATTAGAAGTTAATTGATCGTAATAGATCTAAGTACGCGGTTTACGTGTACATTAGAATACTTGGTGATTTGACATGTTGAATTAGGTCTTATAGATTTAGATTTATAAGGAATAAAATCTCAACAGTGACTATAAAGAAAAATTCACGTTTTATTGAAAAATATACATGAATAATTAAGTCGTTCTTTATTTTTTACAAATAAAACCTCCAACACACAATATTTACAAAGAAAGATTAAGAATTCCCAAAAAGCATTTTCTTTCGTCCCCTGTTATTATTAGTCGCTCTATTACAAACTTCAAACTCAAATTAGGCCTGAACCGAAACGATTGAAATACTTGTGTATGTTTTGAAATTCTTGTTTTTAATATTTTTCTATTTGTTGTGGTTTGACACTATGTCATCTTTGTGAAAGAAAAGTAAAGAGAAAAGGGAAATCTTTTGCAATCCTTCACCTTTGGAATGAAGTAGGGAACAAAAGGTAGTGGCAAATACTCTGAACCATAAGCATATTGTATTTTTCTATGTTTGCCTATTTTTTATTTTTTATTTTTTTTATATATGCAACTTGTTTGAATCTTGAAGAGTTTTTTTTTTTTTACACACACTCACTTACGCACTCGGTAAGATTCGAACGCCACACCAACTGTAGGGGGGGAGATGGTAACCCAACCCCATTCTTGAAGGTTATTTGATAATGAGTAAGAGACTAACAAGGATTTGACTGTTAGTAATTTTTTTTTTCAATTTTATTATTTTTTGTTCATATAAAAAATTCTTTTGGCAACGCATTGTTTTTTTTTTCCATATACTCTCTTTCTGTTTTTTCCCTGAAAACCTGTTTCCGCTTTTTTTTTTTTTTTTTTTTTTTTTTCAGCTTCCTTTTTTCCCCTCCTTTCTCATTTTTCTATGTGGGTGTTGGCAGTGCGCGAAATTGCACTAAATGAATCTGCAAAAAAATAAATAAAATAAATAAATGTTTTACAGTTACACTAATTGGTTTAGCAAAAAATAGTCGTTTTCGTGTATTCAATTCATTGGAGGCGACGGTGGAGATTTAGCGTTACACGTGTTCAGTTTGAAAGTAAAGTAAGGAAGATGACCAGTTCTAGAGGATGATTCTGATTTCCAAATGTAGAGATGAAGATATTGGAAGTTTGAGGTAATGATCACTTCCCTATAATTGATGTTGTTCGATGCATTTTTTCTGGCGGATTTCAATTCAGAAATCCTACTACCATTGAAGAGCTTAGGTTTGTGTATGCTGTCAAAAGAGCCATTTGCCTAGTGAGAAAAAGAAAAAGAATAAAAATAAAAATTAAAAATATAAAATTATGAAAATGCACTTACTGAGAAGCCAAACATGTGATTAGCGAATTGGTTGAAACGAATGAAATATATTAGGATTATATGTGTTGAAATTAAAACCACAGGGACCAGTGTGAAATTGGGGTCAAACTTCAGAGATTGTAAATTGTAAAAAACTCTTGTTTTTAATATTTTTCTACTTCTTGTGGTTTGAAAATTTATCATCTTTGTGAGAGAAAATTAAAGAGAAATAGAGAAGTCTTTGCAATCATCCACTTTGTGAATAAACTAAAGGACGAAATGTTGTGGAAAATTCTCTGAACCAATAAAAGCATATTGTATTTCTCTTACACATGCAGACGTGGTGGTTTCTTCTTGGTTGACGAAAAAGGCAAAATTAAAGTGAAAAAGAGAGGAAAATACTCTATGAACCAAGAAAAGCACATTGTATTTCTCTTATATGTATAGACTAGGTGGTTTCTTCTTGGTTGAATTTCTGCAACAATCAATTGAGCAATCTATCAAAGAAGAGGAGAGATATGTATGCTTAAAATCTTTTTCCTCCATTTGTTTTATTTTAAACAGGGTTTTCCTTTTCTAATCATGGACTATTTTACTACTTATTTTATTCAACAGTTCTTCAGTTGCTGCTGTAGCATTTGTTTGTAGCCTTCCGCAAAGAGGTATGTTTAATCGCCATGAATTATCTTAGGAATTCGATTTTTATTAATGTACGGTAAATCAATCTCTATGTATATCCATTCCATTAAATTATATCGATTTCAGTGAAAATGGTTATATATAACGGTTAGATCTATTTAGTGATCTCCTATTTTTTCCAATGGATTATATGAATCAACATGTAATTATTTTGGAAGAGAACTCAACACCTCTAAATATTTATTAAATCCCCCCCCCCCCCCCCCCAAAAAAAAAAAAAAGAAGGGAAAATAAAAATCTTGAGGATGTCTTGGATTGGGATTTATTTTAGGAGTCTCTTTTATTGTGTCAGTTTAGAAAATTAAAAAAAAAATAGTAATAAAAATTGAATAAATTGGGTGAAGTTGAATTTGAACACTTATTGAATTCAACAAAGTGGTTTTAAGATAACAGATTGTAACGAGCACTAGCTTTTTTGTCCAAAACTAGCACTTTTTGTTGAATTAAAGTTAATTCTAGGAAAAAAAAAAATAATTCTTGGGAGTTTCTTTTTTCTGTGAACCTTTTATTATTCTGGGAACATTTTATTTATTTCTGGGAATAGTTTTTAATTTCTGGAACAATTTTTAAGTCTGGGAAACTATTATGGGAATGATTTTTTTTAATTCTGCAAAGAGTTCTTTTAATTCTGAAAACATATTTTTCTTAAAATTTTGGGAAGGTGTTCTTAATGTTCTTAAGGTTGAACAAATTCAGCAGAAACACAAGCACTTAAGGTTTCAATGTTCTTAATGTTCATGAGAATTAAGCAAGTAAACATTAATCGATTAATAATAGAAAAAACTGTAAAAATTTAAACAGATCGGAGAAACAATTCAACAAATAAACTTAAACAGATCGAAGAGAGAGAATTAACAATTAAACTTTCAAATTTAAAAACCCTAGCAGATTCGAGAGAAACAATTAAAGTTACAAATTTGAAAAGCCTAACAAACATATTAAACAATTAAAAACATTAACAAGAAACAAGAAAAACTTACAGATCGGAGAAAAAGTTTGACCAGAAAGAAGGCATGGTAAACGGAGAGGAATAACGGGTCTAATATGAGAAGAGCGGATAGTCGGAGGTGTGATTTGAAGGGGAGAAAACTTGAGGGTAGAGAGAGAGAGAGAGAGAGTATGGGATGAGAGGATATCTAAGCGGCGAAACGAGAGAAATGATTGAACAAAAGCCTATTTTCCCTATATATAGCGAGTAGTTAGTAATATGCCAGGTTTGAGGGGATATTTGGTAAATTAATAGCTTTAGGGTTAATGATCGGGCAAGTTCAGGTATATTAGGTATGGATAGGGTGAAATCCAGTTCGAAGTGTGTCAGGGATCGAGGCTATTGAGTTCGGGTAGATTAACAAAAATGGGCTTATAACTACTAGACCTGACATCGCATCGGGCAGGTCTGCTGGGTAGGTTACATTTACACCCTTACTCTTATTTATTGTCTTAAATTTTATTGCACCCCTTAGATTCCCAAACTCGAGTATCACATGACATATTCTTGCTAGCGATAAATTTTTTATCCCTTAGCAACCCGTCATTATTGGATCGATATTGACCATGGTAGACACGTCACTTCACATTACACTTCATTTGGTGGTTTTAACGTAGTAAACTAAGTTCTAACCGTCCTCTTCTTATGCTTCTTTTTCTTCTCTATCCTTGAAGTTGTTCTGGACTCCCTATATTGTATAACTAAGGCTTGTCTTCCTTACTCCTATTTGCTCGATCACAAAACACACACCCACTTTCTCAAGTCGTGGTGCACTTGTTAGGTAAAATGTATTTAGCTTGACCATCACATTCCCAAACGACACTTTCATACCCCCTGTTCCACAATCTATGTGAGCGTTGGCCGTAGCTAAGAACGACTAGCCTAAAATGACAGGGATTTGGTGTTAGGGATGCGGCACTAGCTCCATGTCCATAACAAAGAATTCCACAGGATAGTATAATTTATCAACTTTCACTACGACATCATCACTGATGTCTCATAGTTTCTTCATGGACCTATCAGCTAATTAGAGCGTGACTGATGTGGGTTGAAGAGTTACTAGACCAAATTTCTCATATATTGAGAACGGAAGACAATGATGCCTCATAGTTTCTTCATAGACCTATCAGCTAAATGGAGCGTGACTGATGTGGGTTGAAAAGTTCCTAGTTTAAATTTCTCATATATTGAGACGCCTGATCAAGAAGTACTATATAGATAGTGCTATATTCGATCACACAAGAAATGAGGGGAACAAATCCTTGAACTTCGTTACTGTCATATTTCAAAATTGAGCTCACTTGTTCAGTAAAAAAGACCTTATGCACATGGATTTTAATTTTTTGCTTATGGGTACAAAGATCTTTTAGAAACTTGGGTAAGTCAAGATATGAAAAGGTTAATCTTAACTTGCTTAAAAATTTTGAGCGAGATTTAGTCCGATATAGGCAACTCAAACCCAGATCCAACCAAATCAAAGTTCAATTATGGCTAGAATGAGTTGACTATGGAGTGGGGTGTAGCGATAGTCTTAGGCAGGAAGAGGCGCATTGACAATCGTTGCCGTACCTATGGTATTACCGATAAGGGAAGAAAGAGAGTAAAGAAAAGTTAGAGAGAGACGTACATGTGATTGAAATAGTTAACGCATGAAAAAAGAGAATATGCAATGTAACATTGGTAGAGAAAAGAGGGAGAGAGATAGAATGCATACCTTAGCTGTGGTGTTGGCGACGACCAGTAGTGATTGGTGTGGTGGTACCATGGGGGTGAGCTGCAAGAGAAAGTGGGGGAATAGAAGATAAAGATGAGACATAGCTGAAGGAGAGAGTGCGAGATTGGGTTTAGCTAGTGGCGGAAGGGAGAGCGTAGGAAGATTGAGGGAATTAGTTTAATTTAAATAATGGGATGGCTATAATAAAGGATTTAGGTCATGTTTGGTACATGGGATTCATCTTGGGATTAGAATGAAATTGAGAATGACCATTTCATTCCTACGTTTGGTTGGTAGGATTGATTTTCATTCCCATTCCCAAGTAATGATTAATCCCACAACTCATGGAATTAGTTAATTCCAAATTAAATGAGATATTATGTAAGAAGAATGACTTATACTTCTGTTTCCGTATTTTTCACAACAGAAAATAAAATTCTGGGAATAAAAACAAAAATATAATGATGTTGCTTTCATGTTTTTGTTCCCAGAAAACATGGAACGGAAACAGAAATATGGGAATAAAATCTGGGAACAAAAACAAAAACAGAAATCTGGGAACAAAATAAAAACAGAATTACGGGAATACAAACAGAAATATGGGAACAAAAATAGAAATCTTGGAACAAAAACAAAAACAAAAATTTGGGAACATATTTCTGTTTTTGTTCCCATATTTTTGTTTTTGTTCCAAGAAAACCTAGAACATAGTTATAAAACTCGGAATAATTTGGTTACGTTTCCAAAATTTTGTTCTAAAATTTTCGAATATTGTTTCATTTTTATTTATTGATCATTCCAATACCATGTTTAATGTATTTTGTAACCAAATGTAGGAATGGTAATGATCATTCCAATACCATGTTTAATCCCATTTGTCACCAAACATAGAAATGGTAATGGTCATTCCATTCCAATACCATATTTATTCCAATACCACACTCATTCCATTTCATTCTAACTTACCAAACGTAGCGTTAGGGTTTGGAATATTTGTTTAATCTAAACCATTCTTTATCTAAATGATATCAAACAACTAAAAAAATCTCTCTTATATCCATCCTATTTTACATAATATTAGCGTATAAACCATGATTGATATCAATAATAATAACTATACATCGAGACTAATCAAACACTACTTATGTGCCTACATAGAACTTCTAATAGATTCTTTTTTCTGTTTCATCTCCACCATACAAAAAATTAAAATAAAAAAGAAACAAATTTAAACATGAAAAATTACACCAAAAAAAATAATATGATAAAGATTCAATAATTACAACACAACTTGTTGAGATAAATATTTGAAAATTGAAAAACCAAAAATCTATTAATGTATTAATTTTACTTTATCAAATGAATAGAATTCGATAACAATCAATAACGTCTCAGGACATGAATGATACATGATTAGAGTTAACTATTTTGAGCATAAATTAAAACAACAAAAATACAAAAGAACTATTAACTACACCTATAGTGAATGACAAATTTACTAATTGCACTACTTTGTTAGAAAAATAGTTGAAATTATCAAGATTACTGTACCCAAAAACAAATAAATTGAAATTATCTAATAACAAAACATAACTATATTTTTGTTTTGCTTTGTATTTTAATTTTTCTATCATATTTTTGTTTCGAGTTTTCGTGGTCGTAAATTAAAAAAAAAATGAAAAAACTGAATCAAAACACTAACCAAACATAACCTAAGATCATATTAATATAATCTAATGCAAGCTTTTTAAGAACCAAAACCTAACCGTGAGAGGGAGTATGAAAACTCTCCTCTTTCAAATTCCAATTTCATGACTTCAATTCGGTGCTCCCAACAGCTACACTGAGAGGAAATTGTCATTCGGGAACATAGATGTAAACAAAATTTAAAACTAATCAATTTTAAAAGCAAAGAAAATGGTTCATGTTTCTGTTTCAAGTTTTGTGAGAACAATAACAAAAATACACAGAACATAAACAGTAAACACAGTATCTCACACCCCGTTTGTTTACTGTTCTGTTCCCAGATTTATGTTTTTTCTTCTGTTTAACTGGGAATAGGAACACTGAACACCCACTACTTAAGTAGTTTGGTATTGCCCTAAAAGATTACAACCCCATTTTTTCAGTGTTTTGAGTGCACATCTATTTTTCAGCCCAAAGAACATGAGAATAGAAACATAAATATTAACTAGAAAAAATCAATATCTACTCCGCTCCCACATTTTTGGAATAAATTTTGCGAGAACAAAGCATATTGTTCTTAGATTTCTGTATCTATTTCACATTTTCAGGGTACAGAAACACTGAACATCTAAGAAACATTGAAAATATTAAACTTTTAGGATCAAATTTGATTGGCTTTCATGATTAAATTTCTTCTTAAAATCTAGGAACTAAAAAAAACAATTTTTTTTTTTTGTTCTCGCTTCCCAGAAGAACAAAAACAGAAATTTGGGTGCAAAACAGCAAAACATATCGGTTCGTCCAGCCAAACATGGACTAAAAACAGAAATTCGGGAACTATGGAACCAAAAAAAAAAAAAAACACTAAAGAAACATAACCTATGTATTTCCGTTATTAAGAAAAGTTTAAACAGAAACAATAATGTGGGAACAAGTCTGATCTGTTCTCATATATTTTCCCCAAATTAAATCAAGCACCCATAATAGTGCAAATAGATACAATAAGATATTCTAAAATTTCTCAAACTTCATAGAATTATTCATAAAAACGAACACATGGTTTCAATAGAAACAGAAAATTAGATGATTTATTTTGAAGAAAAAATCCATTTTATATAAGAAAATAATGAGAAATAAATATGATTTATCTATCTAAAAAAAACTTTTAATAAGAAAATTTTTGGATAAATAGTTCTCTCATATCTCATTCCTACAACAATGACCAAACTAACTGCAAAACTTAATAACATCAACCAAATATGAGTAGATCCAAATTTACTAAATAACTAAACAACTCAATTAATAAAAAAATCTATAGAAACAACTAAATAGCTCAATTAATTGGGGGGGGAAAAAAGAAGAAACCAACAAAAAAAAAAAAATTAGATTTAAAAAAATATATGAACTTATGTCCACTCACTATCATGTATTATGCCTCATAAGTTAAGCTATTACTTGAAGAGATTGAGCGTAGCATATCCACTTGCGAAGATCTAGAATGATGCATTTAAGCTCCATCAATCAGAAATTAAAAGAAACAAAATATAAATAAATAACTAAAATTGACAAATGATTGACCAAATCAAAAATAAAAATAAAAAATTCTGGATCCTATCCCAAATAGGAATAAGGCCACAATGCATTTTTTTCTTGTTCCTTGTTGATTTAACAAATATTTAGATCATAACAAAAAAGCAAAAAAATAGTTGTACTAACTGAAACAATAAACCAAAAGATCACAGAAATAAAAAATACAAAAAAGAAAAAAAGAATTGTATGCCTGAAGGCAAATGATTTTAATTAGAGAAAACGTAAACACGGATTCTCAACAACTTTCAGAGTACTCAAATTAACAATCTGGAATATACACAAATTTCAGGAACACGGTTAACATAACACATTATAAAAAGGAATTACAATAACAATGGCATCATTGAAGCAACTATTTAGTAAATTGGTTTGATGAAATTAGACCTGAGTACCATAGATTTTTCTTTGCGGAAGAATAGAACATTGTCGTCTACTTTTCTGGGTTAATTAAAAATCCAAGTATATGGAATTATCATTTATGAATTATTATTCAAACAACACCAGAAATGATTAAGAATCACTAATTATAGGAAGATCACTGCAAAAATTGATAAAATTCATTTAAAAACAAGTATAAATGTGTGAGATTGACTGTAAGAAGGAAATTTTGATGGAATCAAGAGGATTACAGTTGACATAATACCGCTAGGCCAGCTCCCAAACCTCCAATTTTGAACAATCAACTTCCCTTCTCGAAGCTCGGCATTTTTTTTCCTGGTGAATTTGACAATTAATATTAATGCTTCAAAACGGTGTTGCGAATTGATTATAGAAATATATACATCAAGTAAAAACCCCAATGATCAAATTTGGAAGGGATTTCAAAACAATACCGCAGATGACCAAATTTGAGGTCGTTGGAAGGGATTTCGAAATAGCATCTTAGATTTGAGATTAATAGCACCAGATATGAAAGGATTTGTGTTTAATCCGATTGATTTAAAGCTCCTTGCACTTTGATCTTCTATTCCGCCTTCTAATCTTCGACGATGACAATAATAATCGGAGAACATAAACAAAGTTGTGGTGTGGTAGGGTTTTTTTTTGGGGGGGGGGGGGGGGGGGGGGGGTGGGGGGGTGGGGGGAAGGCGACTGAAAAGTTGGGCCATCGAAGCCCGCCTATGCTGAACGACGGAGATTTCGTTGACGATGTAGAAAAACCGCGATCTTGGGCACGGGTTTTAATAAGAAAGAAAGCGGCGAGTGAGAGAGCAGCGATGTAGAGAGAGATGATGGAGTGGTAAAATCAAGAGGAGCTGGTTGTGAATTCGAGAGAAATACAGAGAGAGGTGAGCCGAATTTCTAGAGTTGAGATGACATGTTGGTGGTCGCGGGTTCGCAGGGCAAGGCGGTGGTCGGTGGTTGCTTATAGCATGACTGAGAGAGAGAGAGATGGGAGATGAGGGAAATAACCAAAGCGTAACGGGAGAGATTCTGAGATTTGGGTTAAAATGAGGTTAGAGCACCTCCAACAGCTCTGGTATGTGGTATGGCATCCTACATTTGACTTTTTTGAAACAAAAATAGAGCTCCAAGAGCTGTGCCATATGGTGTGTCATTTTTAGCACACTAGTTTTGTTGTGCCATATTTGGCACAGCCTAGCACAACGTCCGTTGGAGTAGCAACGGTCTGAAATTTCAAAATCAAATCCAATTTAAAATAAAATAAAATAACAGCCTCTATATTAAATGTAGGAACAAGCAAATAAAAATCAAACCAACCAGATCGATCGAGTAGCATCGCAAGCATCCATTGCAAGTCGCCGCAAACCAGATCGGATCGAGAAGCATCCATTGCAAACTTGATCGAGAAGCCCTCCGCAAACCACAACCAGATCGTGAAGCTCTACGCAAAACCAGATCCAGAAGCGTTGCCACCGTCGCAAACCAGATCAAGAGGCATCGCAACCATCACAAACGGCCGTCTCCGTCGCAAACCAGAAGGTTGATCTTCTCTCTCTCTCTCTCTCTCTCTTTCTCTATGTGTATATTTCGATCAATTTGTGAGAATTAGGGAAAATACACCACATATATGCACAAGGGATGTGGATTAGCTGATGGGGCTATGGATCATTCTAAAAAAAACAGAAAAGGGTTGTGGGTTGGAGGTTGTGGCTGTGGATCGTTCTCAAAAAAAAAAAAGGGTTTGGGTTGGATTAACACTTGGGTTAGGTTAATTTAGATTATGGGCTGGGCTAATTTAGATTTAGGTTAATTTGTTAATTTTAGTTTTTAATTAAAAAAATGGCACACCACAAATAGCACATTTATTGGAGTGCTTTTTTTTTTGGGGGGGGGGGGGGGGGTGTGCCATTTGGGCAAATGGCACACCAAATTTTATCACATCTCTTGGAGATGCTCTTAATAGAGAGATTTGTGAGGGGAAAAAGATTTTTTTTGGTTTGGTTCAGGTGTTTAATTGGCCATAATTTTTATAATTTGACATATATGTCCTTGATAGTTTAAAATTGCTCCAAATTGGCCCCTCAAACAGATTCTGTTAGTGACATTTTGGGATTTTGGACGGAAACAGCCACGTGACAACCATGTAACTATTTGGCCAAGGGTACATGTGTCATTTCACTCTTATTAATTTAATGGAGTTTATTTGCATATGTTGTTAAACTAAGGGATCAAAATATTTTTTTCTCACACATTTTTTTTTTTTTTTTTCTTTTGGCTCCTCAGTCCTCTCCTTTTTTGTTTTTCTACACCATCGAGCACCACAACACCACCACACAACTGCCTTCACCATCGCCAAACCAAAAGACTACCTCTACCATCGTCTCCACCATTGCCGAACCAAACACCACCATCTGCAAACCCATATCACTGAAGACCCCAAACCAAAACACCACCGCCAAACAACACTACCGCCGAACAACATCACCGAACCAAAAAAAAGTCAAATGAAGAAAAGAGAGAGAGAAACTTTACTTGAGAAGAAAACCCTAATCGATCTCCATAGCCGCCCCATTTCCCATCGCCGAACAAAACAACAATACCATCTCCACCATCGCCGAACCACACACCATCACCACCGCAACAACAGAAGAGAGCTTGAAAGGTCATTGATTCTCATAAGAGGCCTCTAAACCTAGTCACGATTTGGTTCTATTCTCACCACCGAATAGTACCACCACTGCCAAAGAATTGCCTCCAATGTTTTCTTTTGGAACGATCGTCTTCCTCTCCTGTACTCCGATCCCTAAATCCCGAAACCTACCTCTCTCTATCCTTCGACATGCTTCGCTCCTCTGTTTGATAAAATATCGAATTTTTCATCTCTATTTGTTTGAATTTTGAAATGGGTTTTGTTTGTTTTTTATTTGTTTCATCATCAATGATATGAAAAAGTGTTCAATTGAAATCCAGTTTTCGATTTCTAGAGAGAGAGAGATTGAAGTTGGAAGCTGAAAAAGGGTTCAATTGAAGCCCAAATGAATTCTCATACCATTGAACATGAATGAGATTATAAACCTCAAATTGAATGAGCATATCGAATTAGATTCGAAATCCAAAACGGAAATCCTCACTACTGAAGGAAACAAACAACAAAAATAAAGATGAATTGTTAAATTTCATATACCATTTCCTTGTGTTCTTCCCAAAACTGATCGAGAGTTTTAGTCCTCTCCTTTCTCCAAATCCATCACTTCTTCTTCTTCTCCATCTCAGTAAGGGTGTTCAATTCAACGGTGGTGGTGTTTGTTTTAGTAATGGTGTTCGCTTCAATGGTGGTGTTTGGTAGTGTTGTTTGTTTGGTTCGGTGGTGGTATTGTGTTGAAGTCGATAGTGTTGTTCAACGATGGAGGGTGTTTGGCTCGGTGGTGCAGAGACTAAGAAGAAGACTTTAAAAAATAAAGGAAAAAAAAATATTTTGACACCTAGAAGTTTAGACGACTTTTCAAATTAACCGCATTAAATAAAAAGACCAAAATACTATTAATGAAATGTTAATCGTTACTTTGACTTTATAGAACTCGCTTCAAGGGGCAATTTGGCACTATTTAAAATGTCAAGGACAAATGTGTCGAGTTGAAAAAATTAGGGGCCAATTGGACACCCAAGTCATTTGTCAGATACCAAAAAAGTTTTTTTTTCCCATTTGTGAGGGATATGGAGATTTCCTTTTTTCGTTTTTTTTGGATGATGCTTTTTTTTTTTTTTTTTTTTGGGTGGGTGTGTGTGGTTGGGTTGGGGGGTTGTTTGGTGGGTTGTAAAAATATATAAAATATTATTTTATAGGAAAAGTCAAAATTGATCCGTTGAATTTTTTTTAGATTTGATATCAACCGTTACATCAAAATCGATTCAACAGTAAAAAATATCTATAATTGAAATGATCAATAATTGGATTGGTTTGGAATTTTAATAACTAAATAGCAAGAAATTATTTGATTGAAATACCGCATGATAAATGATTAGGTTAGTGGCATGTATTTGTTTTTTGATTATCCCAATATGTTATATTCTTTATCTATTTTGATTCTGTATATAGTGAAGTAATCTAACTACAAACTAGGTTACAACAAAAGTTTGACCACTTAATTAGCATAGACTATCCTTGTTATTCAATTTCTACTAATCTACAGTGAATCAATCCTTAAGTATAGTCCATTATTTAACTGTATCAATTAATCATCTGTTTAATCGGCATGGATTATCTTAGGGATTCTATTCTTGTTAATCTACGATGAATCAAACCCTAAGCATAATTAATACTATTAAACTGAATCGATTCCAATAAAAACGGATTGTATAATGGTTTGATCTAAATCATATGTATTAGATCCAAGGTTTTAAATCGCGGTATCGGGTTACGTAACGGTATCGGGAGTATCGGCCTGTCCGTAACGGGAATCGGCCGTAACGGTCGTAAATTTTTTAAAATCACTAGAACATCCCAAAAAACTTAATAAGAATAATTGTTTCACTCATTTAACCTTTAATAAACACATTATAATAGATCTTATGACATTTTAAGATTATATACAATACAATAAAGACATAAAAAATACGAAAAATCATCGTACTTAACAATCTTAAAAGAATAAGATGATCCACACAATACTTAATAAAAATATATTACACAAATATAATAAAAGAGTAAATTGTACTTGTACATCATATTACAAAAATAATACACTCATATAAAATTATCAATACCAAAACGAATTGCGCGCAGACTCTTCATAGTCGGCATCGGCATGATTACCACTCTGATTTTGTTGTGCAGCACCATAACCACCAAAGTAGTTAAAGGTGCAATGATCATAAATGGTGTTGCTAGGGTCACTACCACCGGTACCGCTAGATTCTGCTCTTTCTTCGCAGTGACCGAAAGTAGAACTTGAACACTCTTGATGTGGAGGAGGGACACCGTATTGGTAAGAAAGTGGTGGTGGATATGAGTATCTAGTAGTAGGAGGTTGTGGGCATCCTAAAGGACCCATACCCACATAATGTGGCGCCGAAACATATTCCGAGGAGGGATAATAAGGGTAAGGATATGGTTGTGATTGAGGCCACTGATGATAATTATCCCCATGATATCCATATCCGTATCCTCCAACTCCAAGCATACCAAAGCGGTTTGCCATGTCATCATATTCTTCGGAATTTGAGGATTGTGGGTTTGGTCTTCTTCTTGATAATGCAATTGCACTAGAAACAGAATGCCTTCGTGGCTCACTAATATCCCCACGTTCGACATTGTCTGCAAATCCAGTCATTCCTAACTCTCCATGATACGGCGATTGTCTAGTGTCTCCTCCACCTCCACCTCCACCTCCACCATCATCACCACTAGACTCTCCACTAGGTGGGCTCAAACCACGACCACTATCAGTATCACTTCCATTTTCCAGATGGACTATCACTTTGCCAACGTCGAGGTGCTTGGCTACTGGAAGTAGCGACCTTATCATCGCTTACGTCTAACCATCTGGAGTTGTCCTGATCATCTAACAATGGTTTTTCTCTCTCTTGAATCCATGGAGATAGTGGATCATCTTCTTCAAAGATATAATCCAAGTTTATAGGGTTGAAGTTGTCTTTAATTTCACTTTGGCTTAATCTCGTAGTATGTCTAATTTTCAACCCATATTATAAGCCACGTAAACAAGTTTATTCAGTTTTTGATACTTTAGACGATTTCTCGTTTTTGTCTGTATCAAGCTGAATGTGCTCCAATTACGCTCGCAATTAGAAAACGATGTTGTTTGGCTCAACACTTTAACTGCAATCTCTTGAAGTTCAGGGGCAGATGCACCAAAGTGGATCCACCATTCAGCTGTAGAAACAATATGAATTAAAACGATACGAAGATTGAGATTCTTAAATTAATAGTTAATTGTTCATTGTATTACCTGGATTCGTGCGTGTTACTGCTTTTTGAGCCAGTACTGTCCCGAAAGAATGTTCTTTATCACGAAACATCATAATCTATATTTAGAACGTAACAAATCAAAAACCCACAAATAAAACATATAAAACTTAGTAACTTGTTAGTCGCTAGTTGTTACTTAAAAAAAAAAAAAAAAAAAAAAAAAAAGAACTAACTTGATTAATAGCTTGAATTTGTTTATCAATATTCGGCTCCAATCTTTGAATTACTTTTTGAACTCCCTCCATTACCTCTCTATGGTCAGAAAGTTTACCACCATATTGAAATTGAAGATTTAAAAAATAACCTACATAAATTCAAAACAAAAAGCACATTTTGTTAAAGGAAGTTTAATTCTAACAAGTAACAAGAGTTTTTAAAATTGAATTTACAATTAGTCAATTACTTACCAACCGCATGCAAATCATGGTGTAATTGGAATTGCCATCTTTTGTCGATTATTTTCCAATATTTTTTGTAGTAATGACAATTTTTTTCAATGGCCATCTTCGCTTTGTCCATAGCTTCATAGACAAATCCCATTGTAGGCTTCTCATCTCCATCAACAAGCCTAAGCACCCTCACCAATGGTTCTTGAACTTTTAAAATTTCTGAAGCTTTTATCCAAAAACCATTGTCGTTCACAATTTTTCTAACTTTTTTTCCACAGTTCTCCTTCGCCCATCTTTTACTTTTCCACTTATCACAATTAAACATATCTTGTAAGGCATTCTTATACCTTACAATGCTTTCCAGCATAATGAAATTGGTGGCAAAACGTGTGATCCCGGGGCGTAATAACTCTTTTCCTTCAGTAAATCTCTTCATAAAATCAATAACCCAACTAGAGTTATAAATGAAGCGTGATATTCTTCTTGCATCATCCAAGACTTTCAGCACATTTATTTTCTCTCCAATATCTTTCAATATCAAATCAAGGCAATGTGCAGCACAACCTGTCCAATATAAATTTGGTCTTTTTAACATAAGTTTTTTTCCCGCCGCTTTTATTGCAGGCTCATTATCAGTGACGATTTGGACAATATATTTTTCACCAATTTCATCTACCACCTTGTCCATAAGCCCAAATTAATAATCGACAATTCTGCTAACAACATCGGTGGCATCCACTGATTTATGAAAAACAGTCCCTCGATTACTATAAATCAAAAAATTGATAATGTGCTTCCGGGTAGGTCCGCTCCATCCATCACACATGATCGTAACACCCCTCTCCTCCCAACTTGGTTTATGAGATTCGATCCACTTTCTCAATTCTTCATATTCTCTAGGTAAGAAAACTTCAGTCACCTCGTAAGGAGTAGGGACTTTCACTCCTTTTCCAACTTCCCTTGCAACATCCAATATTGGCTCAAGCCATGGCGAATTAACAACGTTTGTTGGCAAACGTGTGTATAACACAAATTGACTAACTGCAACCCCTAATTTTTTCCTCAACCCTTTTATTACCCTTGTTCAGATCTTTTGTTGTTTGGAGGCTTTGCTACGGTGTAGATCAACATCAATCTCGACCAACCGTGCTTCAGGTAAAGACGAATCAATCCAAGTTTTTTTCGAACTCGATTCACGGACAGTAGAAGATCGTCGAAACATATTAGCAATGCGAGTACTACTGCTTCCCCATCTGGTGCTTTCACCAACCCTACTATTACTCCCGGTATCATATCGGTTGCCTGCATCCCTCCTATATCTCTCCCTATCTTCTTCTTCTCTATGCAACCTCATACTTTCTTTTCGTGCATAATCCATATCCGGATCATCCGAGTTATCATCATCACTCAAATCGTAAGGATTATCTTGATCACGTTGAGAAGCTCGAATTTGTTCAATCACTTCTTCTCTTTGTTTTCTTTTATCCATTTTTTCTCTTTGTTTTCTTTTATCCATTTTTTTCTCCAAGTTACCTTCAAGATGTTTCATCATAAGCGTTCTAATATCGGCACTAACACTTTGGCATGGAGCTACTTGACCCTTTTTGGCCGCCAAGTGTTGCTTCAATCTAGTTATTCCACCATTTATCTCTCTACCACAAAATTTACATTTTAATTTGTGTCTAGAACCATTAATAGGAATCCCGAATTTCCATCCAATATCATCACTAGGAGGATGTGATCCTTCTTCACCCGACATTGTTAAATTTTAATTTTCTGCAATTTACATACACAAATTTAATTCGTATTATTTACTAAAATTATAATTGAAGCTAATTAACACTACATTAACCATTATATATATATATATATAATGTGATAAATAATAATGACAAAAAAAAAAAAAAAATTGCTACAAAAATATAAGTTAAAATTTTTTAGGACTAAATTGTAATTGTAAAAAAGCTAATTAACAATTTTAGGACTAAATTGTAAACAAAAATTATTTTTAAACCCCTTAATTATTTCTAAATTGTAATTTATAAATAATTTTAGGACTAAATTGATTACAATTATTTCTAAATTGGAAACAAGTTCAGCCAAAGAGCCAAACACACCTAAATCCAACACGCCCAAATCAATAGGCATAACACCCGAATGGAGAGAGAGAGAGAGAGAGAGAGAGAAACGGAGCGGAGGCGCGACGGCGACGAGCTGCAACGCGATGGAGAGGAGACGTCGGCGGCGACGCGAGAGCTACGTTCGGCGGCGTTGAGCTGTTTCTATTAGGGATTGGCGAACTGCGACGAAATCCTCAACGTTTGACGAGCTCTTTGGATGGATACGGTCTAATCGGTAAGTGTTTGGTTATCTTCTACTAGTTTTTTTCTCCTCCTTGCTCAATTATATGAAGAATCTTTGAACGTTGAAGAAATCTGAAAAGTGTGCGCGAAATCAGCGAGTTGGTCGGTCGGTGAAGAATCTTGTTCTTTACAAATTGTAACGGCTGTTAACGGCCCGTATCGGTGCGATTCAACCCTAGATGCCGGAATCCGCCGTGTATCGGTATCGGCTTACCCATTTTCCGGTACGAATCGGCCGTTACGGTACTTAACGGCCGATATTTAAAACCTTGATTAGATCTAATCCATAAATATCAATAATTTATTTCCAACATTTATAAAATGATGAAAACATGAATCGATTGGATAAATAATGTAAAAACGTGAATCTCTTTGTTATACAACTATATACACAGATAAAATAGAATAAGAAATAAAACGAGAAATATAACTACATCAGAAAATATACAACAAATGCATTTCTAACTCGGTTTAATACTTTGGCCTTCCATGAGTGTTCTTCATGTTTCCCAAGCTTCCATAGAGTTTTTATATATACAACGATGAAGAAGATGATGAATAATGCACAATGAATTATTAAAGAACAAAGAAAATAGTGAAAAAAAAGACGACAAATAAAGCAAAACCCGAGATCCACAAACCGATCCAGCAGCGACCAGGACTAAAGGCGTTGAGGGCGCCTCTACCAAATTCGCGGGTACGACCCTGTAATGTTTCCCCAAATTAGAAAAACGTTACAAAGTTGATTTTGGGGATTTAAGAGGAATTTTTTTTTCTGCCATTTTGGAAGATTATTGATTAGCCTTCATTCTTTTTGGTATTTTTAATTTTATTTTCAAGCTTGTACCTACAAAAACATTAGATTGTTTCATTAATTAATTAAAAATAATAAAAAGACTAATAAAATTATAGATTTAGAGTGAAATTTGGTACGAAATTGGGAACAATTACCAAACTCGTTGGTCAAACTTATCACTTCCATAAATTCCGAAACAAAACATAGTGGGACTAAAATCTCTTTGGCTTGAAAAAGTCAACAATACTAAAGTACTCATTTACTTACATTTGTTTTATAAATTTGATTTGAGACAAATTAAGTATATATTAGGTGTAGGTATCTCGTTGAATTTAACAAAATAAATTTTAAAAAATTGACAACATAGATTCTGACAAATACAAAAAAATATTGAACTTGAACGAAAATAAAACAAAATATTGAACTTAAACACGAATGTTTCTTAAATTTAACATAATAGGTTTTAACGTTTGTATTTAATGTACACGTTTATAGTTATATACCATGTTTCCTAGGATATAACTATTGTTTTTTGTATTTTGTCGGATGAAAATACTAAAATACACCAACAAATATCACGAGAAGAAAAAGGAGACAAGAATGAAAATTTCTAATTTATATGTTTAGTTTTTATGCTTAAGCGATGTTCTTTAGAAGTCGTCCATGTAATGATAATATATCTCGTGGCACCTTATACTCATATTGTTTTTTTTTTTGCCTAGTATCTTACGTCAATAGTAAAAAATAGTATGGCATAGTCCATCCATATGCATTAGAGAATTTAGTTAGAAAAGGATGTTTTTTTTCAAAGAATCTCAGCGGAATTAGGGAAAGGCTAGTTTTTCTAAGATATGCCTATAAAAGACACTCTTAGACCCTATATAATATTACATTTCATTTTAAATGTATTCCACATTAAAATATCTTTTAATTATCTCAAATAAGTCCCCAAAATTATTCTCAATTTAAAACCATAAGACAAGAAGTATTAATCCATTTAAATTAGAAGAATCTCAAATTATACGGATCAAATCAATAAGGATGATAGAATAGGGAGACCATATCTTAATTAGGTTCAAATCTCCCAAATCTCCATTGGAATCCTAAAAAACGGATAGTTTTTTTACCAAGAGACCAAGTCGCACAAAACATCAACCGACTCAGTCCGTTGACAGAGCCCTGACGATCAGTTAACCGACCGATCCCGAGCCGAAATACAGCCTAAACTTAAAGGCCAATCGCTTGACCGAGTTCTTCTAATCAATTGACCAATTGGTTCAGGTTGTTCCAGTTTTTCTTCAATTTACCCATGGACTCAAACAGTTGATCGATTGCCTCCAATCAGTTGACCGATTGGTTTTGGTTGTTCACTTCCTCCGCCAATTAGTCACTGTTTCAAACGGTTGACCAACCTATTTAATTTGGTTAATCGACTAGATTAGTAGCACCTTATTTGAGCTTCAAAACTCACTGTTTAATTCGGTTGACCGATTACTTTCCTCGGTTGACCAATTTGACCAGATTACTTTGCCATTTGCACTTTAAAACATGTTTTCTATTTAGATCAATTATCACATTCATTTCACATGATGAGCATAAACAAAATCTTAAATTCTATTATTTCATATCTAGACACATAAAAATAATTCATTTAAAGTATCGTGTGTGATCCTAATTCGGGTTATATTAAGAGTATATAAGTGAAGAGTTATTTTCACATAATTTTTTTCAAGGTCTTCATATCTTCATTGCATCTATCTTGCATCATTTATGTTTTCTTAATTAATTCTTCTTCTTAACTAACTTTATGGAACTCGTTTCTGAAACACTTAACAAAATCTTTAGTTCTCCCAAAAATATCAATACTTATAAATTGTTTATCAAAACTTAGGGTTTAACAATCTCTCCAATTTTTATTATGACAATAAAGAATGTAACCATGCTCCCCTTAAATCCGAGGATGGATATTTAAACTTACTTGAGCATAATTTTGAAAACACAAACAAACAATGATAAATATATGCAATATAAACCAATTTAATCTGTAATGACAATCAACATTAAGCCCAATAATTAATGTCTCACTCAATCAATGCAATGCTTAGGCGAACAAATTCCTAAACATTAACTTCTCCCCCTTTGTCATCTCAAAAAGTTGGGACGGAGAACCAAAAATATCACTCTAGGCATACATCGTTATGCCTAACCATACCTAAATCTCGAATAATTTTCATGAATTGATCTTCTGCTAGAAGTTTAGTGAAAATATGAACAAGCTAATCGGAGCTATTAAAATATTCAATATCTCATTTTTCAATTTAAGCATAACATATTATTGTCTCACTTACAAAAACTTATCTCTCTATATAATTGTGAACATTATTAATTCATGCATAGGAAAACAAAACAATATCATTTCACTTTTCCTCCTTAATATCATATTCTCTTCCTCTTTGTTAAATCAAAAAGTGGAGATCATGAAGTAACAACTTTTAAAATTAATCTAATTATCTTGAGGTAATTTTAAGAGATTTTCAAAACATTTCAACATATATCATAAAATCATATAATTTCAATTAAGTCAACATGCTTTATTCATGAAACTGTCAACATAAATCTAATGCATGCTTTAAACATGGGTAAGTCAATATTTATGTCATAAAATGGATAAGTGCATATTTCAGCTCCTTTTTAGAATAATAATTATTTAAAAAATAGGAGATATTAGTTGTATGCTAGACACTTAATGCCTATAAAGATATCCGCATGCAATTGTATCAACAGATTGAAATGTCATATATATTCAGAGATTATGCAAATATATTAAAAAGAACTGACATGATTTTAGAAACCAATATTTGCCATGCAATCTTTATCACGGTCATGATCAATATTTAGAATTCAAATCATATGAATGCATCGATTAAATAATTTGTTTATCGCCGCAATATTTCAAATAGATCAAGATATCCTGCATTTTATCAAATTAACTTATTTTAATGATGAACAAGTCATGGATTGGTATAACATGTTTCACATATTTTTAAACATGACTTTTAGTGGATCTCAGATAGCATAGCAAAAAGATATCACATATAAATATGTAAAATTATCTGATTATCATGCAATAATTCTAAGACAACAAAAGAATATGTAAAACATCATAGGTCTTAAAATTTCTTACCAGTTTATTTAAACTTATTTTCTTATTTATGGCATAATCTCCAGAAATCACATGACTTTCTTGTTTAGGTGTCAAAGACGTAAATTTTACTTTATCCCATGTCACGTGCTGAGAATGACCAATTCC
Source organism: Eucommia ulmoides (assembly GCA_016647705.1). Taxonomy (NCBI): domain Eukaryota; kingdom Viridiplantae; phylum Streptophyta; class Magnoliopsida; order Garryales; family Eucommiaceae; genus Eucommia; species Eucommia ulmoides. The sequence continues at coordinate 231,689 of JAENRU010000389.1, read as the reverse complement.
TAGGAACAATTTGTCCTTTTATAGATACTTATTAGATCAACTGGCAAGGATATCCTCAAAATGTTCCTAGGTGGTAGCTAATCTAAGTGGACCAATTTTGTTAGCAAGGAAAATTTTAGTGCCTTTAGGAATCCAAATTTGTCTGCATTTCGATACTTTAGATAAAAATTTACTAATAATATGTCCCATAAAAATACATTTAAAACTTCTAACAAGATTCCTAATTTCAAAAAATAATTATAAAATCTTTTTTATTTAAGGTTTTTCTGAAACCCAATTCCAACTTTATTAAAGATAACTCATGAACTCTCCAAAAATATTTTTAATTTATTCTCACCACCTGTGAATTTGAGAACTATCGAATATAAATCTGATATCTTGGATTTCAATTCAATATTTTCAGATTCGAATTTTATTACCTGCTTACTAAGTGTGTTAATTGCCCTTTGTAGGGCATTAATTTGAGAACACTAGTTTTTATAATCATCTGTTAGTTCTTGATAAACATCAAATAAATTATCGAAATCTAAAGGACAAGAATTAGAACATTTCGTTACCTCATCTCCAGTGGTTATCAAGGTAAGCATAGATGAATCATCACTACTCGATTTTTCCGAGCTACTTGACTCCGAGTCATCATAGATGGCCTTCATTGACTGCTTACTCTTCTTCACCTTATTTTTCTCTTTTTCTTTGTCTAGCTCAGGACATTCGGTTTGAAAATGATCGATTTTATGACAATTGAAGCACTTAACATTATTCATGTTGAAGTTTTTCATTCCACGGAATGTTTGTCAGGTCATTTTTTTGAAATTTTTCGTGAGAAGTGTTACATCCTTTTCTTGCTCGTTGTTAAGACTGATATCATCACTATCATCTCTTTCCTTGGTTTTTTGAACCTTCAATGCCAGGGACTTCTTTTTACTATTCCCTGTTTCATCCTTATATCCTCGAATAGTCATCTCATGGGTCATTAGATTGCCAAAAAATTCATCAATAGTATACACTATGAGCTCTTTAACTTCTTTGATTGCAGTCACTTTTGGCTCCCAAACTTTCGTCCATGATCTCAAAAAATTTTGTATTTTGTCCTCCATAGAATAAGGCTTTCCAAGTTGACCAGGGTTGTTGCTGATATTATTGATTCTGCATCACCCATCCTGAATAGTTCGAATTGACGAACTAATGCATTGATTTTGGACTGTTTTACCTGATTTGTTCATTCGTGTGTGATTTCCAATGTGTGCCACATTTCTTTCGTCGATATACAACTTAAAACCCTGGTATATTCATTTGCATCTAAAGAACAAAACAAAATATTAATAACTTAAAAATTTATACATAATTTTTGTCTATCCTAGAGAGGCAGTTGTTCTTTTTCTTAATTACTCCATTCTCTTTCGGAATGAATGAGCCATCATCAATGGCCAGCCACACATCATAATTAGTGACTTAAAGAAAAGCGATCATTCTATCTTTCTAGAATGAATAATTATCTCCTACAAATAAAAGTGGATGGTGTATAGATTGTCCCTCACCTAGAGTGCCTACAGGGTGGGCCATATGATCTGTTTTAGCTAGAATTTTAAGCCCAACGAGCTAAATCAGTTCTGATACCAATTGTTGGCTCAAAGAGCTACCCAAGAAGTGAGTGAATTGGGTAGTTACTAAATCTAATCAATTAATTCTTTTAAACACAAATTATCAATTTCCCTAAATAGATTATTATCTTGTTATGCAGCGGATATGTATTCAATATTAGGTGCACATCCAAATACAATATAAAGAATAAATCAATACAACACACAATGATATATTTTGGTTCGCTAAGCTACTCTTATCTACTCCAGTCCCCCAAACTCCATGGAGATTTGCAATACACTAAACTTATGATTCATTTTCCAAATAGGAACCAAACCTTTACAATCTCGATTATTTTCATAAGCTCAGAATCAACATTTATAATCATCATTTTTTCAGGTTCAGGAAAAATCTTATCTTTTTACCAGACTCAAGACTAACCTAATTCTATTACAGGAAGAATCAAAACATAGTCATTTTAAAACGCTAAAGATCAAACCTATCACTCCCTCACACTTTTATACTTATCATTTTCTCAAGTTTAGGAAGAACCTTTACACTTACTCAAATCTATTACAGGGAGAATCAAAACCTAATTCTTTTTAAGGGAAAAGAATAATCTAATCTTTTTGCAAGACAAAGATTAAACTCTAATATTTTTCACAGGAAAAAGATTGAAACCTAATTACCTAGACTAGATACCGTCTTAAACGTGTCTAATCCGCTCAAACTCACAAATACGAAGAAAAAAAAAGAGTTTCTTCCCACAATGAGCTTCTACCACCTCAATATAATATACTTAATTAATGTCCCGAGTAATCATTACATGATAGATACAATATAATGCAAAAATAATTTGATTAATTAATAAAGTAGGTAACACAATTTAAGGCACGTAATCAGATAATCAAATAAGATCGTTTAAACAGATGTTTAGGCTTTAAATTTTAAAACAATTCTGAAAACAATCTTAAACCAAATAATCAATAAAAATAAAAATTCAAAGTAAATAACAAAGTTTGGAAAGATCTCACTGGAAACACCAAAGATAATGATAGTGTCGTAATCATCTTTGATCAACCTCTGTCATCTCCGATGAACCTTTGGTAGAGCATCGTCGATTAAGAAAGAGGGGGAAAGAGCGAAAGCTTCAACGATTAGGCAGTGCGTATCAGTGAAAAGGTTGGCAGCGAACATTGTTTTGATTTTCTAGATCTAAAAGTTCAACCTCAAATTTCATGAAATTGAGGTAAAGAGATAGCAATGAACAAACCCAGAAGGTAATGATAGAGATAGAGGAAAAGTGAATCCATCTTCATCTTCTTCAAGTAAAAATAATCCACAAATCCAAATCCTAAAACAATACCCACAAGTCAAAATCCAAACCCTAAAATAATACCCACAAATCTGATTTCGATTTTGATTCGTTCTGCCCTTTGTGTTTTTTCAAGTACATTTTCATTGTGTTGAGAGTTGATGATAATGGAGAAGGTGGAACATTTGCTCTATATTTACTCCTTTGCAGACACGCTAGGGTTAGCTCAAGAATTCGGGTGAGGACGGAGAAACCGCTAACGGTGAGAGCAGAGCCCCAGAAGAAGAAACCCATCTTGTTGTGTTCTTGAAAATGAAGTAGACATCGGAGTCCATAACGAAGGAGATAACGATTCTGGTGATGGCAATGCACATAGGTCATGACCTTGGAGCCGATTCAATTCAATTCGATTCATGAATCTAACGCTGATTCGATTCACGTCATTGAATTCGTGAAAGATCGAGGGGGGATCGGCATGAAGCAAGCTGCTGGATTCTGACATCATTAGGGATTTCAAGACCAACACGCTCGAAAGGGATTCTCATAATGTTTCTAACTGAAGAAGTGGAACGAGAGGGTGGAGTTGGGCGGAGCAAATCGAACCCTAAAATCTAAGGGAAATTCTTCGGTGGAAACATGGATGAAAGTGGTGGATTTGGGGTTGGAAATGAAGACCAAAAGTTTTAGATGAATTCTAATTGCAATATGTACCCTAAATGTTTTATGATTTTTTCACTTTGAACTATTATATTTAATATAAGGGTAATATAGTCATTTTAGTTTAGAATAAAATGGATTTGGTCAAAAATAAAAATTGACTTTCAAAGGGTATTTTTGGAATAAAAAATAAACAGAGAGTCTCAGTGTTCTTTGACCAAATAGTTTAAGGAGTCTCCCATATAGTTTTTTAAGTCGAGGGAATTCCCGTGGTTCCGGTCAATAGTTGAGGGGGTATAAGTGGTATTAACCCTTAGTATTCATATGCAGAGTCAGCATTCATGAAAAACTAAAAAAGTCATATATTGTAAAAAAAAATAATAATAATAATAATCTAATCTGAAACCCACCTGCTCCCAAAGCACCCGAGCCCAATTTGTTGTTTGGGCAACTAGCTTCGGGTTAGTTCGGGTTTTCCCCTTCCAATATTTTTTGGGTCGGCCCACAAAATATCCCTCCACCTGATCTACCCGATTGACTTTCAACTTTAGTTTGGATAGGAAAGAAAAATGAGAGAAAATATAATAATTCACTTATTGATTTTATTGCTTTATCCTTATAAATTATAAAAGTAAATTAAAGATTCTAATGTTAAGGGTATAAATATAATTTTAGTATTTTTTCAAAAAACTTTCCCTTATTTTCCTTCAATTTCTATTAAAATTGGAGAATAAAAATTTACTTAGAAAATTGTGCATTTTCCTTCCTATTTTTTTTTTTTTTTTATTTTTTTCCTCCTTACTAAACAATTTTTTTTTTTTTTTTTTTTTTTTTTAATTTCAATCTTATTTTTTCTTCATTTTTATGTCCATCTTTTTGTTTTTTAACCTAAACAAATGCACCCTAAATGATTTTTTCCATTCAAATATGTCAACTCCACAGCTCTACTCCACTCCATGTGCTCTACTCCAGATTCAACATGTCAATTATTATTGTCGGTTTATACTATTTTTTTCCCTGCTGATAACTAGATATTATTTTACAAATACTGGTCAACTTTATTGGTAATTTTTTTTTTGTGTGTAAAAAAACTCTGCTACCCGTACCTTTTGTGCAAACTTTATACAATTAGAAAAGGGATAATAGGCCGGAAATCCTAAATAATAAACTTAATTTAAAAAAAATCCCGTTTAAAATATAAGTTTTGATTTATTCCCTTAAGTTGGATTTCGCTTGAGTTTTAATCCCGTATTGCAGGGATTGTAGAGATAACTTAGTGAGTAAATTCGTATTATAGTAAATATTAATTAAATACAACAAATATTAGTTACAATTTAATAATTGTTATATTTATATATATATATATATATATATATATATATATATATATATATATATATATATATATATATATATATGTTTTGTTACATGTACTTATCTAATATTAATTACATGTTACAATTGCATATAATATTTATTTGACATTTAACAAATATTACACACAAATTAGTTTAATATTAGTTACATATATTTATACATTTAGTTACAACAAATTTATACATTTAGTTACATGTTGTGTGATTAAAAATAATTCATTATAAAATTCAATTAAATATTATATTCTTAAGGGTACAACAACAACAACAACTAAGGCTTTGTCCCACCTATCTTAATGGTATAAATATAATTTTAGTATTTTTTTTGGGTGAAAAAACTCTCCTTTATTTTCTTTAAAATTTTAGAATAAAAATTTGATTATAAAATTGTGCATTTTCCATTCCATTGTCTTTCTTCGTTTTTCTGTCCATCTTCATTTTTCTGTCCTCCTTAATTTTTCCATTAAAATATGTAAACACCATTTTTTATGGGACCAAATTGAAACAGAGCTGAAACATTAGAGACAAAAGTGCAGATTCCCTCCCAATAGCTCATGTGCTCGGCTTCAGTCTCAAACATGTTTTTTTTTTTTTCATCATATGCAGCAATGGCGATGATAGCTGGAGCTTTGGTTACTGCTGGTACGGAGATTATCCTGAAGAAATTGATTTCTCTCGCAACTGAACATATCAGCCTTGCGTGGGGGTTCAAAGGCGAGATGACAAAGCTCAAAGACACTTGAAATGGTTCAAGACGTGTTAGATGATGCCGAAGCTCGGCAAGTCAAGCATAAGTCTGTCAAGCGCTGGCTGGAGAAGCTCAAAGATGTAGCTCACGAGGCCGACAATGTGTTAGATGAGATCGGTTATGAAATTCTCCGTCGTAAGGTTAACAACTCAATGTCTGACTCGATTGTTTTCCGTCGGAATATGGCTGATAAAATTAAGAAGATCAATTCATCATTGACTGAGATTAACAAAACAGCACGTGATTTCGGACTGCATAAGAGAGGTGTAGAGATGGCCCCTCCTCTAGCAGCCACTTTAGACCGAGAGACTGACTCTTTTATTTTCAAGCCGGAGGTGGTAGGAAGAGAATGTGATGAACTGAAAATAGTTGAAATGTTAACAAGTGCGGAACATCAAGAAGTTCTCTCCGTCATTCCCATTGTGGGAATGGGTGGCATTGGGAAGACAACTTTAGCTAAGTTGGTCTATAACAATAAGCAGGTAGAAACTCAGTTTGATCTGAGAGTTTGGGTTTGTGTATCTGAGAACTTCGATGTCACCATGCTTTTAAAAGAGATTCTCCAAGATCTAACAAACAATGGGTGCTGGGCAAACAGTAGGAATGCCATACTCAAAAGCCTTAGTCGAGAGTTGGAAGGGAAAATATATTTGCTCGTACTTGATGACGTGTGGAATGAAGATCCTACCAAATGGATCGATTTTAGGAGTTGTTTGTTAGCAGTTAATGCAATGAAAGGGAGCAACATTTTGGTGACAACACGTACCTTTCAAGTAGCATCAATCATGGGAACACGCCCCAGGGTCGGTATAGATAAATTGCCGAGAGAAGATTGTTGGTCCATATTTCGGGGAATAGCATTTGGAAATGGAGGACCTCTGATGACTTCTGAACTGGAGGCCATAGGGAAAGAAATTGTGGATCGGTGTAAAGGTGTGCCGCTGGCAGTGAAGGTAGCGGGGGGTTTGATGCACTCAAAGAATGAGAGAGAAGAGTGGTTGTCCATTTTAAATAATGGAATGTGGGGTTAGTCGGAGGAGAAAATGGAATATTCCCAATACTCAAAATGAGTGTTGATCATCTGTCATCACCATCTATAAAACAATGTTTTACTTATTGTGCAATTTTTCCCAAGGATTTCCGTATGAAAAAGGAAAAATTAATCCAGCTATGGATGGCCCTGGGATATCTTCAACCAAATGAAGGGAGCAATATGGAGATGGAGGACGTAGGCAATGCATACTTTGAAAATTTGCTGCAGAATTCACTGATTGAATATAAGGATGACTACCGTGGCATTAAAGGATATGTCATGCATGATTTGTTGCATGATCTCGCACAATCTATTTCAACATCTGAGTGCCTTATCGTAAATGATGATAGAAGTAAGTTTCCCCGTGTTCGACATTTAGCAAATTATTCTTCTGGAGAAACAAATCATAGCATTTACATGAAAAGTGCTGAAAGGCTGCATACATTATTCTTAAAAAGTGTTATCCCCAATGACATACTTACGAATTGTAAATGTTTGCGTGTCTTGGATATTTCTTCGGCTCATATCAAAGAGTTGCCACCTTTAGTCGGCAAGTTGATTCACTTGTGATATCTTGACATATCATACAACGAATTCAAAAATTTGCCTGAATCCATTGGCAAACTGTACAATTTGCAAACGTTGAGAGTCCAGGCATGCATAAACTTGGCAGAACTACCAAAAGTGGTGAGAAATTTAGTCAACTTACAACATTTATATTTTGATGGGTGTAAATCGCATTTTCGTGCTTATGGTTGTGGATTGGAGATGCCTTATGAGATAGGAAGGCTCACTTGCCTTCAAACTTTATCATATTTTAGAGTGGGAAAAGACGAAGGTTTTTGAGTTGAAGAGTTGGGGAATTTAAAAAATCTTAGAGGCAAGCTGTATATAAGCGATCTCAGAAATGTGAGGTGTACAGAGGAAGCTGAAAAGACAGATTTATTCCACAAGGACAGATTATACCATCTGAAATATGAATGGGTTTGGGCGAGCTATTTCCGTGGCAATGACACAGGTGCATTTGAAGGACTCCAACCTTCCCCGAACCTGAAAGTCTTAGAGGTCAAAGGCTTCCCTGGTCACAACTTTCCAGCATGGATGATGAAGATGGTGGTTAGCAGTAGTAGGAGTTTTAATGGTGCCTTGTTCCCACTCAACAACTTGGTGGAGATCCGTTTGCTCGATTGTACAAGCTGTGAAAAAATCCCAATGCTAGGCCACCTACCACTTCTTCAAAAACTTTTTATAGAGGGCATGAAGAATGTCAAAATCATTGGCGAATCATTCTATGGAAGTTGTAATTGGAACAATTTAGGTCCCGATAGTAATTATAATGAGGTGAAGGCCTGTTTTCCTGCTTTGAAAAGTTTCAAATTGTATGATATGCCCAACCTAACAGATTGGAAGGAAGTAGCACAATCATTCCCTTGCCTTGATTGGTTGTATATTTATAACTGCCCCTAATTGAAAATAGCTCCAACTCATCTTTCGCATGTAAGGGAACTACAATATGAGGTGTTGAAAAGCGGTCTGCCATTAGAAAACATATGCGGTCAGAAACTAACCAATCTGAGGTACCTCAGAATATTTAGAGTGCCAGAGCTCACATCTTTGCCACGTGAAGTGTTTCAAAACAATAAACATCTGAATGAATTGATAATTCATGAGTGTCCCACATTAACTCATGTTTTAATGCACGTGCCGGGCCACAATACCATTCCTCTCCGATCGCTAAAGATTGGCTATTGCGAGAAGTTGTGCAGCATGTCAGATGGTCTCTTGGTCACCCTTCCATTTCTTCATAAGTTGCATATAGACAGATGCCCTAATCTCAAGTCCATTCGGTGCTTACAAGGCCTCACATCACTTGAAGATTTGACTATTCGAAATTGTGATAAATTAACGTGTTTGTCAAGTGGGCTAGAATACAACACATCACTTGTTTCCTTGGAAATTCTCCATTGTCCAAATCTTATCTCTTTTCCAGATGTTCATGCAATGAGCTCTCTATCCACCTTAACAATTTCTGGGTATGAGAAATTGAATTCTTTACCCAAGGGGCTACATTGCCTTACCCGCTTAGTTGATTTGGACATTGGCCCCTTCTCCGATGAACTCAATTCTTTCCCAAGTGTGCAATTTGTTCAAAACTCACAGGCTTTACTTCGCAATGTAACTCTCATTGGTCGACCTCAGTGGGACTCAATCCCAGAGCATCTTCAACACTTGACTGCCCTAAGGAGAATAAATATAAAACAATTCGGAATGGAAGCTTTACCTGATTGGTTTGGGAATCTTGTATCGCTAGAATTCCTTTCTATATGGGACTGTAAGAAATTGAAGTATCTCCCAAGCATTGACGCCATGCGGCGCCTCACCAAATTGAAGAACCTACAGCTTTGGAGGTGCCCCTTATTGAAAGAAAGATGCACCAAGGGAAGTGGCCCTGAATGGTCCAAGATTGTTCATATTAGACACATAACTGACATTACACCACTTAGCTAAAGGAGCTCAATCTTGAGGATCTTCAACTATAGTTACAGAAATAAGTTCTGTGATAGAATTGATCTTGTAGCTTTCCTAATTTTGACATTTTCTATTTTGCCCTTGTTTCATTTTCTCACTCTATCATTACCTGTACAGGTACAAGGATTTTTAGGGCTGGGAAATAAATTACTCTTTGTGATACTGCTACATGAAATATTATCGAAAAATGAAACTACAATCATCCTGGACATGGAATTGTTGTAAGAAATACATACGCACCCCTGAATTTTTTAATACTACCATTCATTTTATGCAAATATATATTTTTTCAAGAAAAGGGTTTAAACTGTGGCGGAAAAAATAAACTAAATAAGAAAAATGAGACGATGATATAAAGTGGCTAGAATACAGCACGTCACTTGTCTCCTTAGAAATTGATCGTTGTCCAAATTTGATCTCTTTTCCAGATGTTTATGCAATGAGCTCTCAATCCAGCTTAACAATTTTCGGTTGTGAGAAATTGAATTCTTTGCCCAAGGGGCTACATTGCCTTACCCGCTTAGTCAAGTTGCACATTGGCCCCTTCTCCGAGGAGCTCAGTTCTTTCCCGAGTGTTCAATTTGTCCAAAACTCACTTCGCCATGTAACTCTTATTGGTTGACCTCAGTGGGACTCAATCCCAGAGCATTTTCAACACTTGACTGCCCTAAGATATTTAACTATAAGAAAATTCGGAATGGAAGCTTTACCTGATTGGTTTGGGAATCTTGTATCGTTGGAATACCTTTGTCTATACGACTACCAGAAATTGAAGTATCGCCCAAGAATTGAAGCTATGCGGTGCCACACCAAATTGAAGGTACTACACCTTCAGAATTGTCCCTTATTGCAAGAAAGATGCACCGAGGGAAGTGGCCTTGAATGGTCCAAGATACCTCATATTAGACCATTGATCTTGTAGCCCTCATAATTTTGGCATTGAGCGGCCTAGCTAGAAGAGCTCTATCTTGAAGGTCTTCAACTATAGTTACAAAAGTAAGTTCTACATTAGAATTGATCTTGTAGCTCTCATAATTTTGGCGTTTTCTATTTCCCGTTGTTTCATTTTCTCACTCTATTATTACCTGTGCAGGTACAAGGATTTTTAGGGCAAGGAAATAAATTCCTCTTTGCGATACTGATACACGAAGTATTACCGGAAAATGAAACTTCAATCAGCCTGGACATGGAATTGTTGTAAGAAATACATACGCGCACCCCTGAATTTTTTAATACTACCATTCATTTTATGCAAATATATATTTTTTCTAGAAAGGGTTTAAAATATGACGGAAAAAATAAACTAAATAAGAGAAATGAGACGATGATATAAAGTGGAGTTGCCCACCTGCTGCCTAGCATTGAGTTTAAATTGGCATTGTTTGGGCACCACCGTCATTTTGAATATTTTTTTGATTTTTTAAAATAATCCAAAATAAAATAGATTCCTAAAATAGTCATTAACAAAAATTCAAAAGTTTGGGAGTGTTTATGCCTACGAAAGATGTTCGGCACCCTAACATTCACCAAAATTGACATACCGACATTAACTTAACAATACAATAATTTAGTTACAAAAATAACTTAGCAATATAAAATACTATAATTTACAAAGTAGTTTCAAACATCAAAAAAAATGTAGAATTCGAACCATTCCGACCATCGAGACTTGTACGAAGAAACAGAATTTAATTTGGTTAAGCAATTTAGGATTTATTAAAAAGGAGGTTAAATTCGGGTTGAGTGTGTAAAATGGCCAAACAAGGTTTGATTGATACGAAACTCAAGGTTTCAGCCACCATGGCCATTAAGACTTGAAAAAGTAAAAAAAAAAAAGAAATTTAGGATAAGCGGTTTAGGATATTTAAAAAAAATAAGAATTAGAACACTTTATTTAAGTTAAAATCGGGTTGGGTGTCCAAAATGGACAAGCGAGGTCGGATTAGCGCTAAACACGGGAGGTAATGCCACCCTGCCCATTAAGCCTTGTAGGAAGAAACGAAATTGGATAATGGTATAGGATTTATTTAAAAATATAGATTTTGAAAACTTAAAGAAGTGAAAATCGGGTTGGGTGTCCAAGAGAGCCAAACGATCTCCGATTGGCGCGAAACTCGAGGGTTAGCGCCATCCTGGCCATGAAGACTTGTAGGAAGAAACAAAAGTCAAATTGACGCCACTCCCGCCATTATTCAATTTTTTATTCTTTAGTTTGCGTATCTAAAATCCATATTTGGGAGCTACTAGATGTTCATTGACTTTGTACTTTATTTATTTGTCAGTTTTATTCATTAAACTCTTTATCATATATGTGTTTACAGATTCATCATGGTGAGCACGAGGGGGAACATTGTGGAGAAGTTACAGTTGAGGCCTAAGACTAATCACAAGAGCAGACCCAATCCCAGTCTCAGTCCCAGTCACATGCCGAGGCAGAGGCCAATGCGCAGACTCAGTCCCAGCCCTAGGTGGATGTCTTAGCCTTGTCCACTGGTGGTAAAATCTTGACATTAATTTGATATATTTATTTGACATTCTTTTATCGTAATTTTTTTAATTGGTTTGTTTGTTAATGCTACTAGGTATTGCTGGACCCTCTAAAAAACGAAAAGGATGAGGATCATCTAAAGGATGGTCCGGATGGGGTCAGCACAAAGAAAGGCTCATCCTGGAATTTGATACTTCTAGTGAGGACATTATTGTAATGCTTGCAAAATTATACTATATAGAATCTTTATTGTTCTTTACATATATATGTGTCGTGATTAGAATTTTATCCAAAAAATTTGAATTATTTTTGTAGTTCTGGACAGAGCGCAATAAGAAGTCACATCTGCAACAGTTACACTTGCACGCAACTGGATGACATCATTTGTGACCATAATAAATCAGTTTATATGGTAGAATCAATTAATGTTCGTATGGACTTAACAAAGTATAAATTTTACTAACAATTTATTCTCTCTTTTATTGATGGTTGGAGAGAGCTGGTGCGCTTGACGATCAAATAGATATGTACTGTAAGACTCAGGTTGGTGTAATGGTGCACCGATTGACGTTTCTTCACTGAATATGATTGTAAGATGTCATATTGAAGTATAATTTTTAAGAAATAAACAATTAAGTTTTACAAACGAAGCCATTTCAATTTCAAGCGATTTTACAGGGATCGGTAAAATTCGTGCCGGAGATAGAGAGGATAACAGAGTTTAGACGTGAAGTGTGGAATGACTATATGGGTGCTGAGAAACCTGGTTGGACACGATGCATCAGGAGTAAATTGTCGCAGCATGAGGTATTTGGCAGTAATACTGAGGGAGGATGTTCACGTGCCTCTGCTTTGACATATGTAGAGGCATCTATATCAGCACCACTAGAGATGGACGACATGGTTAGGGAGATAGGGATATCAGTATGCATGGTGTACTCAATATTCAATCAAGTTGCAAACAGTGAACCCTGGATTGTTGATACCGCACCACATTGTCGTGCAGTTGGTTGTTCAGGTATAACCAATTTAATTATTCTATTATGAAGGTGTTAATATTGCATACCTAATCATTTTTATTTGATAGGTTCTAGATGAGGCAACATCGATGCCACAATCGAACTCTGTCTTGTCTCACAACCGCCAACAAATCTGGTTGGTTAATAACTTTGCATTTCTACTAAATCGTTATGTATCTATACATGTATATAATTTATGTAAAAGTAGAATTTGAACACTTAGAGAATTAAAAACGGATTGGGTGTTCAAAATGAGAAAACGAAGTTCAATTGGCGTAAAATTCGAGGATTAGTGCCACCCTGATCATTAAGACTTGTAGGGAGAAATGTAATTCAATTTGGATAAGTGATTTAGGATTTATTAAAAACAATAGAATTCAAACACTTAAAAGAAGTTAAAATTGGGTTGGGTGTCCAAAATGGCCAAACAGAGTCCAATTAGCTTGAATAAAGTAGAATTCAAACACTTAAAGAAATTAAATCAGGTTGGGTGTCCAACATAGCCATATAGGGTTGGTCCGATAGACGCGAAACTCGAGGGTTAGTGGTTTAACTCCACCCCGACCATTAAGAATTATAAGAAACAGAATTGAAGTTGGGATTTATTCAAAATGTAGAATTTAAAAACTTAAAATCGGGTTGGATATCCAAAATGGACAAATGGATTCCAATTGACACGAAACTCGAGGGTTAGTGCTACCCCGGCCATTAAGACGTGTAGGAAGAAACATGATTGAATTTCGATAAGCGATTTAAGATTTATCCAAAAAATGAATAATTAGAACAAAGTTAAAATATGGTTTCGTGTTCATAATGGACAAACGAGGTTGGATTGGCATGAAACTCGAGGGTAAACACAACCTCCCCATTAAAACTTGTAGGAAAAAAACAGAATAAGTGACTTAGAATTTATTAAAAAATATGGAATTTAACCGCTTAAAGAATTTAAAACCGGGTATGGTGAGCAACATGGCAAAAAGAGGTTTGATTGACGCGAAACTCGAGGGTTAGCCCCCATGACCGTTAACACTTATTGGAGAAAATAGAATTTAATTTCGATACTTGGTTTTTAATTTATTAAAAAGGGTAGAATTGAACACTTAATGAAATTAAAATCGGATTGGGTGTCCAAAATGGCCAAACATGGTTTGATTAGCACGAGACTCAACAGTTGACGCTATCTCAGCCATTAAGACTTGTAGCAATATATTGAATTTAATTTGGACAAACAATTTAGGACTTATTCAAAAATGTAGAATTCAAACTGTTAAAGAAGTTAAAATTAGCTTTACTCGAAGGTTTGGACCACCCCAACCATCAAGACTTGTAGAGAGAAACAAAATTGAATTTAGATAAGCAATCGAGGATTTATTCAAAAATGTAGAATTCGAAGGCTTACAATGAAGCGTTTCGAGTGTTTTTTTTTTTTTTCTTAGTAAGGTTTTGTTGCTATGCCATTTGCATCTTGGCTGGATTCATGTTGATTCGTAAAGAACAATTTTGATGTTTACAGATATGAAGTTACTGGAAAGGAAAATGTGTACATATGAATTTGAATTACGGAACAATAAAAATAAAACAAAAATTACAAATTAATGCTGCCCAGGATCGAACTGGGGACCTTTGGTGTGTAAGACTAATGTGATAATAGGATTTTAAGGACAAATTCTTGAAACAAAATAGGATTTTCCCCACCAAGTTTCCTAGGAACAGAAACACTAAGGCCCATTTGTTTAGTGTTTCCGCTCTTTGATTTTTGTTCTTGCTCCCAGAATTTTGGGATTAATGTACAGAAATATGTTTGTAAACACGTTTCTATTCCCAAATATTTTCAAAATTTTAGGAGTAATTTCAGAATTCTTTAAAAATTTGAGAAACAAAAAAATCTTGATTCCTATTCGCTCTCGCAAAACTATTCCCAATCTATTTCGTAAAGTAAATATTGAGAACCACCATAACGCCAGTCACCTCCTCCGTGCCGAATTTTTCTTCATATTGTTCTCTCGTCTTCTCTCTTTCTATATATAAAACGATCCAATCTAGTTGCAACTGATCGCATTTTTTTGTTTATGTTCTGAGAAATTATAAAACATTTTCAAAATAATTATCGTTACCAAACGTAATTCTGTTATCAGAATACTCTAGAACGGAAACATAATTCTTATCACATATTTTCTTGGGAGAAGGAAAAAAAAACATAAACGTTGATCAAACATCACCTAAAGAAACCCCACTTTAACATCCTAAACTAGGGATTAAACAAAGATATATAATTTCATGGAATGGCTCAAATTTACTCCTTAATTATGAGATCAACTTTTCATTTTTCTTTTTTTATTGGTAATATATGTCCATTTCCTTTCACATCTGATTTATTTATTTTTATTTTTTTTAATTTTAATTGGTGGAACGTGCAGATAATCTAATCTCGTTTCTTCAGCAAAACGCACATCCTCAAATTGCAGAGAAAATACCGTCTGTACAAAAAAAAGTCGCTGATCAGGTTTGAATTATTTTTACCCCAATTCTCAATAAATATCAACCTTATTACTTCTCGGTTAGTGTCTCTATTCCTAGAAAAGATTGAAAATTAAGCTAGCGTTTGGTTAATATTTCTGTTTTTCTGCATCTACTTTCCATAAACTGGGACAAAATGGGATGAGAATTTTGTTTCCTTTCTGGAATATTCAGAAAATAGAAACATGTTTGGTAACGACAATTCTCTTGAAATTATTTCTTTTAATTTATGAGAATGAAAACAAGAAATACGTTTGGTTGCAACATTTATTCTTTTTTATTTTTTTCTTTAAATGTATGGTGGCCAGCGGGATGGTAGTGAGAATGGCTTTGTGGGGCTGAATTGGAATCTGCAATTTTTTGTTTCTTAGATTCTAAAGCAATTCCAGAAAGAGTCCAAATTACTTCCAAAATTTTGGAGAACAAAAACCTGTTTACCAAATGCATCTATGTACATTAATCCCAAAATTTGGGGAGCGGGAACAGGAATCGGGGAACAAAAACAACAACCAACCGGTGTCAAAATTTTGTTCTAGAAGTTTAAGAACGGAATGGAAACCATTTTTTTTTTTTCTCCTGTTTTTTCCATTTGTGTTCTAAGTTTACTAGGAACAAAAGGGAAAAAAAAAAAACACTAACCAAATATAACCTAATCATAAGTGAAACAAAGAACACTGAGAAAATCTTTTTCAATGTTACAAATTAGGTTGTGGGCATCGGATCTTAATAGAGTTGAGATGATGTCGGCATATCTCTACGATGAATTTCCTTCAAAGGTAAAAAAATTACAGATCTTCGCATACCGTTTTGTTTTTTCTTGTAATTTTAATGACTTAATTAGAGATTTTCTCGTATTTTTTGATGAATTAATTAGAGATAAATTAAAGGTATATGGTGGATGATTAATGATTGATATTGTTTAGGATGTTTATGAGGCTGCTAGAGATTTTGCGCAAGAATATGGGGGTTTGTTGTGGAAGGATTCGCAGAGGATTCGTGTTGTCAAGGCCGACATCCTCTCTAACATGAAGTATGTCTCTGTAGTCAACGACAATAGTCTTCGTCTCTCTCGCACTCCACCTTGCCCCAACCGACCTCTTTTTTTTGCTCTATCTCTCTCTCTCCCCCACCTTACCCGGTTGCCCCCTCTTTTTCGCTTTTTCTCTCTCTGTCTCTCTCTCTCTCTCTACCTTGTCCTGACGGCCTCTCTTTTTTGCTCTGATCGCCCCTTCTTTTTTGCATTCTCCTCTCTCTACCTTGCCCCTAGTCGCACCCCTTTTCCGCTTCATCTCTCTCTCTCATCTTTTTTATAAAGGGCTGGGAAGGGTAGGTGATGCAGTGCAACATGAGTGAGATTTCTTGGCCCAAATAGAACACTCGAAAGCCCACAAAACCCAAAAATGCCCAGTTTGACCAGAAAGTCAACTGTGGCCGTTTTTTACAAAAATTACCATTTTTTTGGGTAGAAACAACCATCTGAGCAAAATGCCGAACTCGGCGTTGACACAATTTTAGCCAAATTCAATCGTTTCAGGGGTTAAAACTGCATTTTTTGATTTTATGCGGAAATTTGGGGTAGTTTTCTAATTTTTAAATAGTTTACGGTTCTCTTCTGCAATTTTTTTTATATTTTATGCGTCTAGGATTTTCTTTATAAGGCTTGTAACGCCGCTTGACGGCTAGACGATTTACCAATAGTTTACATTAAGTTTTGTTCAAGTTTCAATCAATTTCTCAGTATTCTTCGTAAATCAACGAGTTTTGATCCGCAAATTTCCTTCTTCACCACGTACGTTGCATCAGTAGGTTGAGAGACCCCCTCTCTCTGCCTTGCTTGCCCCTTTCTTTTTTGCCCTCTCTCTCTCTCTCTCGCGCGCGCTCGCCCTCCCTCTTTTTTGCTATTCCTGTCTCTCTCTCTCCCCCACTCTATTTATGAAAATTTATCGGTAATGTGTACTGAATAGGCTTAAGATTGGACAAGCTTCGAATCCCGAACATTCGGAAAACTAAAGACTTGTCTTTATTGGTTTTATCTTGGATAGTTCCTTGTTTTGCGCTTTGTATTTTTTGGCTCAGAGGTTAGGTTTTGCCCCCCTTTGTGAATTGTTTTCTTGGCTTCATTTAATAATATTTCTCCTCGGTTTGTCGAGTTTTTTTTTTTTTTTTTAAAAAAAATAAAAAATAAAAGGGATGTGGGAGGTAGGTTTTGAAGAATCCTTGTTCTCTCTTTCTACGTGTAAATTATGTAAATTATTGAATGTACAATGTTATGGAGATATACAAATAGTCTGTATATAGTCAGTAATTAGGATTTTCCTAATGAACTAGGATTGAAGCTAATGGACCAAGACTCATATACAGAATACAGAGAAGAGTGCAGTAGATATTGATAGATTTGGAAACACTCGTTTCTCCAATCTCTTCAAACTTTTTTTTTTTTTTTTTTTTTTTTTTTTTGACTAGAAATTTCCCCAGCCTTGGTGTATCAATTTTTAATTTTATTAGTATTAAAAAAATAGTAAATAATAATAAAAAAAAAAAAGTTAACTAAAAACAAATATGGATAAAAAAATATATAATTTAATTTGACCGTTTTGGAAATTAGGGTGTAATAATTTTCATAATTCAGTTTAATTTGACATTTTAATAAATAGTCTTAGGCCAAGTTTTTTAATAAATAGTCTTAGGCCATGTTTGATAACTGTTTAAAATTTAAGTGTTGAAATTATAAGTGTTGAATACATTAAGTATTTAATTTTTAAATATTTTATCTTTTTTTTAATACTTTTAACTTCAAAAATTACTTTGTATACATTTTAAGTGATTGTTTAATTTTGTTATCAAATATACTTAATTTGATAAGTGTTTAATGCATTCAGTTTTAATGCTTAATTGCGTTATCAAACATATTTTTAATTTATAAAATGAATTGCTTTATTCATTGTGTTCTTGACCAAGCACAATAATTTTTAAATTCACAATAATAGATTGTTACCATAATTAAATTAAATTAAATTAAAGCTATAAGCACTAAATCACAACATCTTTTGATTCATAAATTTTTATATTTTATCCAAATTTAAAATTATATTGAAAAATCTTACCTAATTCAACCCCCCCCCCCCAATTTGGTGAGTGCTGTAATTTTTTTTTTCACTACTATTAGTAGTTTCGAATCTACATATCATGCAGCGAGGGATTTAGAAAATCAATTAAGAGGGACTATTTTTTTATTTTTAAAATATTTATATAGATGAAGGGGGTTTATGTAAAATTTGAAAATTTTGAATTATTATTTTTTATGTTTTTATAAGAATATAGGATGGAAATGAAAATTTTCAAAATTTAAGGGGGCTAGAGTCCCCCTTGGCCACACCTTGGCCTAATGTGGCTGTCGTTCATGTAAGAGGAGAGTGGAGAATCTTTACTAACATTGTGTTTGATAGCCGCTTAAATATTAAGTGCTGAAATTTTAAGTATTAAATATATTATAAGTTTATTTGATAGAATTAAAATTTTAAATACTGATTTTTCAAGTGTTAAATTTTTTTTGTCTGTTTGATTAGTATAAAATTTGAAGACTGTATTTTTTTTTTTTACATTACTATCCTTAAATTTAAACTTTTAAGATAATATTGGAAAGAAATCAAATAAAAATTAAAATGAGAAGGTGAGATCTGGAAGTAAAAAAAATCTTACTTTTTACTAAAATCAAAATTTACTAAGGATTTGTTAGGGTAAAATGAACTCAACAATAAAAAAAATAAAAATAAAAAAGGGTTGAGCCGACGCCTTAATATTACGAATAAAATAAAGAAAAAATTATGCACTTGGCAATTAAAGTAATGAATTTATTAAATCTGAATGAAAAGTGAAAGAAAATGAGGTTGATTCGCAGATCAAATAATTAAAAATGCAAATTGTAGTCACCGGCCTTTCCTTTGCCTTGGTGGTAGTTGCTCTTACTATAATCCATTAGGTATGGGGTTCAAGGGCTGGTAGGGGAGGATGAGAGAGAAGAAAGCTTAAGGTATTTTAAAATACCTTTTTTGTAAAACAAAATTAAAAAATAGTTATTCAATATTTTTAAAAAATGCCTTCTTTTTCAAATAAAATTTTAATTATTGGTTTAGATTCTTATTCTACATTAATATCTTAAAGTTTCTTAAATTATTTTATAAGGTAAATATTTACTATACTTATTACCATATGGTTTGAGTTAAATATATTAAATTTAAATAATAAAAAAATTAAATAATTTTTTTATTTTGTCTATCCCTATGTTTTTATTATTAAAATCTGTACTTAATTTATAATATTTGACAAATTCTAATACTAAATTCGTCCTTTTACACCCAAAAATGATCCTAAATTGTGTCGGAATAAAAAATTGATATATAAAGAGAATATAGATTTTTTTTTTTTTTTTTTTTTTTTTTTATAAGAAATTTGATAAATGAAGCAGCTATAGATATTTTTAGCGCAATTTATTCAAGGGTAAAATACCGGGAGGACCCAAAAATACCATTAAATTACTGGTTAAATCCACTAATTAGATAATAAACCAAGAAATCCCAAGTTACATATTATTTGCACAACGTAGTCCCAAAAATCTGATCTGTACACTTTCTAATGAAAGATTTGCCCTTACAGTATATGTGGCAATAATATTTCCTTAATAAGGATTGAGAGTTTCCATATTCAACAAAATCATTTTATTAAAATGAAAATAACTATTATTGTACATATTTTTTTTTTTACAATTTAATTATATATTCAGATTCGTTTAAACAAGATCTTCAAAACAATATCCAATTCACTATTTTTTTCATTAGTTTTCAGCTTTCACATTCATGTTATATGTAACATGATATTTTCAGAATTTTTGAATGTTACATGTATAGTTATCAACTTTTTTTTTTTTTTTTTTTTGGGGGGGGGGGAATTGATATTGGATTAGTTTTAATGTAACATGCAATATTGATGTTACATGTAACATTAATGATATGAAATTCATCATAACCTTTTTGAATGTTACATGTAACATTTGCGTGTATCATGTTAAGTATGTTTAAAAAATACGATTAACTAGTTTCAGTTTTTACATTCATGTTACACGTAACATGTTATTTTCAGTATATGCGGCAATATAATTACTTTAATAAGGATTGAGAGTTTCCATATTTAACAAAATCATTTTATTAAAATGAAAATAACTATTATTGTACACATTTTTTTTTAAAATTTAATTATATATTCAAATTCGTCTAAATAAGATCTTTAAAACAATATTCAATTCACTATTTTTTTTTCATTAGTTTCAGTTTTCACATGTTACGTGTAACATGATATTTCTAGAATTTTGAATGTCACATGTAATAAAGTGTAGTTATCAACTTTTTTGGGGGGGTTTGATGTTTGGGTTGATTTTAATGTTACATGCAACATTGATGTTACATGTAACATTAATGATACGAAATTCATCATAACCTTTTTGAATGTTACATGTAACATTTATGTGCATCATGTTAAATATGTCCAAAAATGTGATTAACTAGTTTCAATTTTCACATTCATGTTACATGTAACATGATATTTCCAGAATTTTTGAATGTTTACACGTAATAAAGTGTAGTTACCACATTTTTTGGGGGGATTTGATGTTGGGTTGATTTTAATGTTACATGCAACATTAATGTTACATGTAACATTAATATTAATGATATGAAATGCATCATAACATTTTTTAATGTTACATGTAACATTCGTGTGCATCATGTTAAATATGTCCAAAAAATGTGATTAACTAGTTTCAGTTTTCACATTCATGTTACATGTAATATAATATTTTCAGAATTTTTGAATGTTAAATGTAACAAGGTGTAGGTACCAACTTCTTTTGGGGGTTTGATGTTGGGTTGGTTTTAATGTTACATAAAACATTGATGTTACATGTAACATTAATGATATGAAATTCATCATAACCTTTTTGAATGTTATATGTAACATTCGTGTGCATTATGTTAAACATGTCCAAAAAATGTGATTAACATTTCATTTGAAAGAGAATAAAATGAACATTTTTGTTTTGCAATTTTTTTTTTCACATGGAAATCTAAGGAAAAAACAAAGCAAAATGTGCACATGAATATTAGTATTGTTTACCAAATTTAGCTCCGCTATATAAGGAGTCTACATTGCGGCATATAATGTAAGGGGTATTTCCGTCACAAAAATAGCAAAATGTCTGCTGGGTGCACATGAATATTAGTGAGTTTATTTGGTAGTTTTGATCGCAATTTGGGACCGTTGAATCAGCGCCCCTTTATTCGTTCCTTTTTATGCGTACTTTACAATTGTATTCTTTCTATTTTGGGGACTTAGTTTATAATCCTGTGGTCAATTATAATTAAAAAGTCAAATTTATTGTAATTAAAATTGCTAAGTAAACTTTTAGTTACAAAGTAGATGGTGGTGGCAGCAGATGGCGAATTCTGATGTCGCTCAACGCTGGTAACATCATAAATTTATTATACAATAGGACAGGAAATTAATTAATCCATATTTTATCAAGTTTCTTGTTTGATTTTATATTTACAATAAAATTCAATCAGTAAACGTTACCTAAATATATATGTTTATATACAAACAACAAATATATTTTAAAATATCATGGTAGTCTAACTTGGATTGAGTCTATCCCAATTCTAATAGGTCCATGATCTTAAAATTTTTTCTCACTTGGCATGACATTTTAAATCCACTGTCATATCTCATGATCATAATTGATCAATTTCATCCAACATTAAAGTCAACCTATTCGCAACCAACATCATAACCAATATATAACCTAAATTTCTCGTGGACTGTCTCATGAGACTAAAAATAATAATTTCCAATATCCACATTAAAATTCCAGTAATCTCGTAAACTTTTCCATAAATATCAACACAATTCGAACTTCAAATAACGAGTTTTCTGAAATACATCTGAAAATCTACAAATGTCTCTCAACCGCATAAATATGTTCCAAAATATATAAATACTTTCTAACCACATAAGTACATCTTAACCATATAAATATGTCTTGAAATATATAAATATGTATTAGTCATATAAATACGTCTCAAAACACACAAATATATTTCAAATCACATAATTACATTTCAATCATATAAATATGTCTCACACACATAAATACGTCTTTAAAGTTTAATATTCACGTAATGTAACGAGCGAAATATGTATATAAAAATATTACATAAAACCTCCACTTGAATTTCTAAAATATCACTTAAGTTCAAAGTAAAAATTAATATAAAATAGATATAAAACTATTATATAAAATCCTCCAAAAGTCTCACCAATTACCCCACACTCTGTCCCTATCTACCACTAGTACTGGACCAATATATATCTGAATTTTTTATCAGTGTACTGTTCTCATAATACAAAAATAATTTATGGATCGAGTGTAATACTAAATAGAGGACTCTTCGGATGATCTATCTACACGAAATAATAGTCAACCTACTTTTATATAGAGTAAAAAAATATAGAAGTTAAAAAAAAAAAAAAGAAAAAAAAAAGTGAAACTTAAATAATAAAAAATAAAAAATATTATCATAAACTAGGGACCTTTAGTAGAATAATAAAATTAATGATAGATGAAGATGATTCGAGTTGTTTACAAAATAAATATTTAAAAAAAAAAAAAAAATCCTGATAACGAGGATCATTCAACTTATTTACAACACTTGAGTGTTCAGAATACCGGGATCATTCTATTTTTTTTTTAATTTGATGGTCCTGGTGTTGTGAACACCGGAACCATCTGCATAACTAAACGGTGTATCACTGTTATAATGTGTGGTCCTGATGTTGTTAACACCGGGACCAAAAAGGGGGACTCCCAGCTAGAGGAAAGAGAGAGGAGTGAGAGTGAGTGAGAGAGAGAGAGGTGATTTGGTCCTGGTGTTGTTAACACCGAGACCAAAATAGGGGCAGCTTCATGCAACGAGAGTGAGAGATGAGAGAGAGAGAGGAGTTCATGCCACGAGAGTGAGAGAGGAGATAGCTAGAATAAGTGGGTTCTTTTTTTTTTCTTTTTTTTTAAGTATTTTTTACACTTTATACCCTTAAAGTTTGGAATTTTTTTTTAATTCAATTCAATTAAAAGTATTTTTTACTTTAATTCAATTGAAACTAAATTCAATTAAAATATTTTTAATTAAATTTAATTGAAATATTTTTATTTGAATTCAATTCAAATATTTTTAAATGAAATTGAATTTAGTTTCAATTGAATTCAATTCCATTAAAAATATTTTTACTTTAATTCAATTGAAATTAAATTCAATTGAAATATTTTTAAAAATTGAAATTAAAAATATTTTATTTTTACTTTAATTCAATTGAAATTAAATGTAATTGAAATATTTTTACTTAAGTTCAATTCAAATATTCTTAAATAAAATTGAATTTAATTTCAATTGAATTCAAGTAAAAATATTTCAATTGAAATTAAATTCAATTTCATTTAAAAATATTTGAATTGAATTCAAATAAAAATATTTCAATTGAAATTAAATTCAATTTCATTTAAGAATATTTGAATTGAATTCAAGTAAAAATATTTCAATTGAATTTAAATAAAAATATTTTAATTGAATTTAATTTCAATTGAATTAAAATAAAAATACTTTTAATTGAATTGAATTAAAAAAAAAATCCAAACTTTAGGGGTATAAAATGTAAAAAATACTTAAAAAAAATGAACCCACTTATTCTTGCTATCTCCTCTCTCTCTCTCTCTCCACTCTCACTCTTGCTGGATGAAGCAGCCCCTATTTTGGTTGCGGTGTTAACAATCACCTCTCTCTCTCTCCCTCACTCTCTATCCTCTTGCTGGGAGCCCCCTTTTTGGTCCCGGTGTTAACAATACCGGGACCAAACGGTGTAACGATGATACTTATGTATATGGTCCTGACGTTCACAACACCGGGACCATCAAATTAAAAAAAATAAAAAAATAGAATGATCTCGGTGTTCAGAATACTGGGGCCGTCAAATTAAAAAAAATAAAAAATAAAAATAGAATGATCCTGGTGTTCAGAATATCGGGACCAAGATCCCGGTGTTCCGAACACCGAGATACTCGGGTGTTGTAAATAAGTTGAATGATTCATGTTGTCTGGAATTTTTTTTAAAAAAAATATTTATTATGTAACGAACTTGCTACCCAAGAGTAAACTAGAGACCTTTAGCAGGTGAGACTAACATGATAACCACCATATCACAACATCTTTTGTTTCATAAATTTTGATATTTTATTTCAATTTATAATTTATGTTATCTTCGTAGTATCATCGACCTCTTTTCTTGGTGTTTTTTTTTTTTTTTTCTTCTTCTGAATATATACCGCTTAAAAAATTATATTTAATTAAAAAAAATAAAATATTGTTTAGACCTTAAGAGATTCACAACTCACAAAATGAACCTTTCATAAATTGTAATAAAAATTTTAGTTCTTAGAAAATAGTCCCTTACATTTACCACCAATTGATATTGTATTTACAAAACTATGTCATCCAAGTGTGTGTAACGTTGCATTTATGGAGATCGTATAGTTTCCATAAATATCATCCCATCTGGGAAAAATCACTGGTATGAACCACATCTCTATTCAAAAAATAAAAATATAGACAACAAATTAATGTAATTTTTTTTTTTTATCTTTCTAATGATATAATTTGTGAATTTTTTGGATAAAAATGTGAATTTGTGAACGTTCAGTTAACACAATCACTGATTATATGTGTGTTGAAGATTTGTGAACATTCAGTTACCACAATCATTAGTTAAATGTTCAAACATTATTGGTGCTTTGTAATCTCACAATCATTTTTGCCCAGTAAATGAACATTCAAACAATGATAGTGAATGAAAATATTCAACTCATACAATCACAATTCTAAAATGTTTAAAAATGGAAGACGAACAGGATATCGATCGGCGAGAACATTCATTATCATCGTTCCAGACCTTAATCGATAAACATTCATCATCACTGTTCCCCATATTTAAAAAATTTTCAAATACAAATGGAAAAAAAACGAACAGGGAAATCGATCAGCGAGAACTTTCACCATCGTCGTTCCAAGACATTCCTAAATGAATAAACAACTCCACCAAAATCAATAAAAGACAAACAAATCAAAACAAATTTGAATCGATATGAACAACTAAACACATCGAACATTTACCAAAAACCAACCAAAAATAAAATCAAATACAAAACAATATAAACATTCACGAAAATCGAGATCTGGAATGAACAAATAATAAAAAGGAGATCTGGAATGAAGGGGTGATCTGAAAAACAACTCGAAAAAATGAACATTCATCCATAAATTTCCTTCCAGACCTGAAATTTCTCCCCCAAGATCTGGAAACACAACTCGCAAAAAATGAACATTCATTCCTAAATTAGGCGAATGAAATTTCACCCTAACCAGGAAAAACTCAGATCTATGCAAATGGAATTTTATTCGCAAGTTCTTCACATCTTCCATCCCCCTACTTCGTTCTCATTCTCGTCGAAGTCATCATTATGTGCTCAGAGAATTCGATTCGTCCGTTGTCGTTCTGGAGTGAAAATGTCAGCGCGAGGAGAGGAGACAAGATGTGATGCCGGATTGAAGGCCGATTCAGATGCCGTGATTTGGTTCAAGCACGATCTTAGAGTGGGCGACCATTGTCGATAGAGAGAAAGAGAGGAAAATCACCGTTCGAAGATAAGCGGCGGCCATCGAATAAAATGAATGAACAAATTAGGGTTTCCACTTTTATATTTATAGAAGAGCGAATATGTCCTTTCATATTTGTACAAAGGATTAAATACTAATAATGTTTTGGTAGAGAACTAAACAATAATCTTTTTGCTTGAAAGGGTCATTGAAGAGAGAGAGAGTATGAAATTTGGGCTAAACATTAAAAATCTCTTAATTAAATTACTATCTTATCCTTTTAATTTCTAACATATTTATCTATTTTTTTTATTTTTTTTTATTTTTTAAAACACTTGTCTCCCCCTTCTTCTTCATCACCCATCTTTTCTGGCCACGTCGCCGGTGCCGGTGGACTCGTTGGGGACATCTCTCTCTCTCTCTCCAAGCTTCATGGTCTCCCCCCTCCCCATCGCCTACCCTCCTTCCCCGCCATTTCCCTGCCCACCTTCCTTGCCATTCCCTCGTCCGCCTTATTTTTCTCTCTCTCTCACACACACACACACACACACACACACATGTAACGACCCGATTTTCCAGGGCCACCACTCGGTTTTTCCATTTCTATAGAGAAATAAAAGTAAACGACAAACCACTCTACCACCAAACTTCCGCCACCAAACTTCAAATTTCAGCGATTATACACAACCGACTTTTCTATCACAAAATTATAAATAATCCAAACAACTTGCTTCCAATAGCTGTCCTGACAGCCTCAAAAGTCACAACACCTTCTGACCCTACCAAACACTAGGGATGGTCATGGGCCTGGGGGCCCGCCCAGCTCTAACGGCCCAACCCTATTTTTTTAGGGCTTGGGCTTAGGGTTTGAGCCCACGGACTGGGCCTGAGCTTAGATATTAGCGCCCGATCAAAATTAGGGCCCGGTTTGGGCAAAACCCAAATTTTTTTGGCCCGGCCCGAAAGATATTTAAAAAAATAATACACACACACACATACACACACACACACATTACAATACAACTCTAATATTCAGAATATTGGTTTCCTTTAGAAATTGTAATTTTAATATTTCTTATTGGTTTGGTTTGTTTGGAATATTGGTTTACCTTTAAAAATTGTAATTTTAATATTTCTTATTGGTTTGGTGTTGAATTGTTTGTATTTATTTTTGAAATTAAAAAAAAAAAAAAAAATAGGGCCGGGGGCTTGTGGGCCGGGCTTTGAGGTTAAATTTTTCTTATAGGGCTGGGTTTGGGCATAGAATTAAGGCCCGATCACCAGGCCGGGTCGGGCTAAGGCCCAACATTTTTTTTGTAATACACTAGTTTAAGCCCGGCCCGACCCATGACCATCCCTACTTAACACTAATAGTGGACCCGTCTCTACTTGGAGTACCTAAGATAAAATATTTTATCAATGTACTGTCTTCATAATATAAAAATAATTTATGGACCAAGTACATTTATCAAAATCATTTTCCAAAACAAATTATAACTACATTGACTAGTATCTAAATTCACAAAAATCCTCAAGATATAGAAGTTGAATAAAATATTATAAACTTCCCTACTAACCATATGATCATTTTATCTCACGATTGAGAGTTATAACGGTACCTTAACCTGTACAACTGTACAATCTAAGATTCATCAGTGTTAAGGTTATTCAATATCTCCAATGATAGGAGCCAATACATGGTATAAACCAGCATATCATGATGATAATCATCATCGTCAACAAGAACCACCACCACCTGTAGGAGTTACCCTTCTATCAGATCACAATACAACGTTCTACATGACATGCTCTTTTGTTAGGATTAATAACATCCCGCAAGACATGTTTTCCTGTAGGGACTATACTATGATATAGTCAGATAATAATAATAATAATAATAATAATAATAATAATAATAATAATAAAAATCATTCTCAACAATCAAAATTTACTTGATCCACGTAATGTTATAAAATCGTCCATTTTCATAAATCTTTTTTTTTTTTTTTTTTTTTTTTTTTCACAATTTAGTACGAAAAATATAATTTGACACTTTACGTAGAAGACGGTACACTCACTTCGATATTTATACCGTTATTATGCTATCACCAAATACTGTCGTAGTCGGCGTCGCCTGTGAACCTAACAACGATAGGGCATAAACTAAGAATTTAACTAAATAACTCTAATATGACGTAAAATACATGAAATGCGTAACACTAAAATATAATTTTTTTTCCATTTCCAATATTCTTAATTATAAAATTTATCAATTAATAATCTAATTACTACAAAAATATTATCGGACTATTAAAAATATTAATAGTCTATGAAATACCAAAGATATCATTGTAACAAAATTTATAATTTCTCTTTTAAATAAAATTCTTCACAATTATATATATATATATATATATTATCGTGTGTGTATATGTATTATATATGTACACTTATATGCATTATATGTATATATATATATACATATACAATGATGAAAAAAAGGGAAAGAAAAAAAAAAAAAAGTAAACAAGGAAGCTTACTTAAGAATGAGAGAGAAAGAGAGAGAGTAGATAACATATTTTTTGGGAACAGTTAGTTATCAAGAAGTTCTCATATGAATACAAAACTACAAAATATATTTGTTTTAAAAACATGTTACAAGATAATCTTCTACCTTTTTGTGATAATTTTACCTCTTGCGTTGAATATAACATGGGCTCGTGCTGAGTTTAACACGGGCTCGTGTTATATTTAAAACAATTATTCTACACGATATCTTGTTATATTCAACACGATTTCATATTGAATATAACACTTTCTTGTGTTATATTCCACTTTCACTGCTGTACTCAACACGAGATCGTATTATATTTCTATTTTCATTCAAATTTATAATTCTTCTATCCACTACGACAAAAATGACTTAATATGACACTTTTTTAGAGACAATTCATAAATAATGTCCTTATAAAATTTTATTAAGATACTTAATCTTAGTGTCCTTATAATTTGCTTCCCAAATAAAAATATTATAAACAAATTTAATAGGACACATATAAAAGTGTTCTATTAAGGACTCAAAATTATTATATTTTTTAAAATAATAAAATAGAAAAAATGAATTTTATTTTTATTGTCTAATTAAAAAATATATATATATAATAAAATAGAGATAAAAAAGAGTTTTAAGGGCACAAATAAAAATTTCATTTTTAATCTCTAATTAGAAAAGTATAATTATGAATCAAATTGAATACTATTTGTAAATATAATTATGAACTAAAGTGTTTTCAGACTTCTTTTCTATTTTATTTATTTTCACTTTGGTCCTTGGTAGTTTCAATTAAAAGAGTGAAACCTAAAATAGAAATATTAGTTTTTAGATATACCTAAATGTAAATACCTAAAATAAAACCTTTTTCATTTGGTCATTGAAGCAGAATTCCTTCGTTCAAACGCTTGAGCAGTGAGCTCGACTAGAAGCTCAATCCGTTCATCCGTTCATCCATTCATCTTCATCGCTCAATCCATTCATTTCCAGAATCTTCAATTCTCTTCCAACTTCTCATCTGACTTCTCAATTGATCGAAGAAAAGGAATGAAGAAATTTTGAGAATCGATCGTAGCTTAATCGTTCCAATAGATCCAATTTCTCAAGCAATCGATTCAATCCAGTTGTTCTTCTTCAAGCTCGGCTTCGGTTGCTGCCTTTCAGGTATGTTTATGTTTTAGGTTTAAGTTTTCTGCTATACCTTAGAAATTTTTTGGTATAGCTTAGTAATTTTCGCCGTCGGATCTGGAATTAGGTGATTGAATAGATCCATTTCTGTTTTACTCTATTTTGATACATAAATTCATCCCGTTGCTTCAGATATGCTTTTAAATTTATTCGTCCGATAGATTTGCAGAGCCGTCTGCACGACTTGCATATCTTACAACAAAATACTCCATATAGGCTCCCCATGATTGCGAATACAAGAACGTAAATCGGCCACAAACAGGGATTGGTTTTTGTTTGAGAAACAGAACAGAACAGTGCATTTGGAGTGCTGAATCCCAGCAGAAATGGTCAGCAGAGTGAGACCAATGTAGATTGTTGCTCACTTGGAGGGTAAAGACTAATAACTAACCTCTGTGTGTGTGTGTGTTCCAAGTTTTCTGGGAACAGAATCAGTGAACAGAATTTCACAACTACAAGAATTTATCATTTGTTAACTTGCTGAATTTGGCAACATATTATCCCAGGTTGGTCTTCTTAGTGCATATGGAATAAAGACGCTTTACTTTGGAAGGTATGATGGAGTTATCTAGGTGGCGTTTGGTAACCGTTTCTGTTTCAATTCCAGCAGTGGGATGGGAATGGGATGGGATGGGATGGGATGGGAATTTTGTTTTCTTTTTGGGAGTAGAATTGCATTTGGTAACGATAATTTTTTTTTTGTTTTGGGAAGGGAATTGTGTTTGGTAACGATTTTATCCTAAAATCTTTTTTTTTTTTTTTTTTTTTTTCAGTTTTGGCCGGCCGGCGGTGGCGGTGCTCCGGCAGCGCCGTCGCCGGCCGGCGGCGGTGCTCCGGCGGCCCCGTCGCCGCCGGCCGGCAACTGCCGGCGACGGTTCTCCGGCGTCGGAGACGGCGGTGCCCCCGGCGATGACCGGACGGCGGTGGCGCCGTCGCCGGCGACTGCCGGAAGTGACCGGAAAAATTCCGGCCGGACGGTGACCGCCGCCGGCGGCGGACGGTGACCGGCGACGGTCGCCGGAGATGACCGGCGGCGGCGGCGGCGGTCGGCGGCGGCGGCCGGTTGCCGGCGGCGGCGGCCGGTGGTCGGCCGGTAGGTGAATAGTGATCATGGGTTTTGGGAATGGAATGGGAATAATGAGAAACAACTTTTTTTTGTTTCTCATTTCTTAAGAAAAAAGTGGGCACAATTCTCAAATGGGAATGAAATGGAAACGGAAACAAAAATTACCAAACGCTATTCCCAAAGAGAATTCCCAAAAATCTGGGAATGGAATGGGATGGAAATGGTTATCAAACGGGGCCTAGCTTTTGTGTTCCCATGATCAACCGATGCATTGGCTTCATTGGATGCATTTAAATTTATCCTTGCTAGAGAGTTTGCTGCTACAGTTACTTCTTGAAACAGTTAAAGCAATTTCCTTCCTCTGATAGTTTGTAGTATTTTGAGAGTTATACTTCCAAAGGCTTTTCCAGGCAACAAAACACTGAGATAAGTTAAAGGGACTGAACTTCAAAACGAAGAGACCAATGAAAGAAATGAAGCTATATGAAATTGAAATTAGAATCCTAAATAAAATAACAGAAACAATTTGCCTGAGTCAAGATATCTCAAAGTTGTATGTTTTTCTGTGAATGTGGCATGCTAGCATTTCTGACAAGTGCTGGTGAGAATAAAACTTTTATCTTCTGAAACTCATGAACAATCTGTTCTAGTTCAAATCCTCGTGGATTGGGTTTGTGATTTAATAAGCTGATCTTAAGGTGTATTAGGTTTATTTTTTCCCTCTTGATATCATTTCTCTTTGCTTCAGACATTCCACAGATCGTGAAGTTGGTATCATGATGCTCATGGCTTATTTGTCTTACATGCTGGCTAAGGTACCAAAAGCATAGCTTACCATTATTTTCTTCCAAACACTTTATTTATTTTGAAATTATTCCATTATACCCTATGGAACATGTATTTTCAGTTATCCCCTTGTACCCTATAGAACAACGTGCATTTTATCATGGGCTGGACTATGAAATGATTTTACCCTATAGAATTCTATTTTCGTTGTAGAGTATTCCTAAAATAGAAACATATTTGGTAACAAGTAACGACCATTGTCTTGCTTGATAGATGTAGGTGGCGTTTGGTCAGTGTTTTCATTTTTATGTTGCTGATTTTTCTCTATTTCTTTGCTTTTCTCTGCACCATGAACTAAGCAATTAAGGTTCAGGTTGAAAGCTCATTTTCAAATTAACCCAAAAGAACTACTTGTTTGGGAAAGCAACTAACACCCCTTGACAATAACGAGGTATGGTTTTTTTTTTTTTTTTTTTTTTTTTTTTTTTTTTTTTTTTTTAATTTTTAAGTTTTATTTTTAATAACACCCCTTAACAATGACGAGGATAAGGCTTGGGCATCGAAAAGAAATGGCTCCGAGGATGCAAGAAAATGCGTCAAATGCAACTTCGCTTAATGCTAACTCAGGCATGTAACAATGAAATTACTTAAATGGTTGTTTTTATTTGCTCACCTATATCTTTCATTTATATCTTTAAATTGATTTTTAGCAAGCATGACGGCAAAACGAGGACCAACGTTTATGCGCAATATTTGGGGTCAAAGTGATGACGAAAGCATACATGTTGAGTTCAATAAATATGGGCAATCCATTGATAAAGGTTCTAGCACGTTTTCTCATTTCCTTGGGACGGTAGCACGTAATGGAAGGTATGCTCCACTACACCACAAGAGTTGAATAAAGGTTCCTCAAGTTAACAAGTCAGACATGATATTTGAGGTATAATACCTTTTGAAAAATTTATGTTTTGCTACACAAGGAAGGATAAAAGGCCGATAAATGAAGTAGCAAGTCGTGCAATGGTAATCCTATATATTTTTGTTTTTAGTTGTCGTTTCGTTTGATTCTTTCAATAATTGGTCATGCATGTAGGTACAAATGAAAGAGCTATTTGACCAAGTCCCAGAAGGTTATGAAGATAATTGTGGTCCAAATGATATATACTCTCAATTCATCAGGGGCTTCAAGTGATCAATATTCCTCTCATCAAAGAGTTATTCGGGTAAAATTAATTCTCTCAACCTCTTATCAAATAGAAATCAGTTTATGTTTTTAAGTTTTTTAAAAATCTGGTAATTTACATAAAAATTATGTATTAGGTTGGAGATTATGTATTACTCAAAAGTATAGCAAACCTATCTCGATGCGTGGCAAAAGGAAGAATCTATAGTATGGATCCATCTGCACAAGTAGGAGGAGAAGAATTAGGGCCAAATTAGTGTGAAGTTCACGTCCAAGTTCCGGTGAAGTGGGATGAAAATTTAATTAGATCTTACGGATTTTTTAAGACCGTTGGTGATGCGATTGGAGCACCTATTGCTTGGCCTTTATCTTTAGTAAGTTATTTTTCATTTTTAGCTAATTCATTGATCTAATATTGAATAAAAGTTATTTAGTTATACTCCTATTATTTGTGCATTTCATTTTTGTACATGTTGCCTTGATTGAAGATTGAAATAAGTCGTATTTTTTGGTAATCAATAAAGGACAAGGTATGAATTTCACATTTAATGAGGTAAATAGAAAACATAAATATGGAGAGCGGTAAACAGAAAATAAGAACGTGCAATGGCGGATGGATGAGGTTCTATTTCCAGATTTTGTTTCTGTTTCCAGATTTTGTTTCTGTTCTCAGCATTTTGTTTCTGTTTCTCAGAAAACAGAAACAGAAAATTTTGTTTCCGTTCTCAGAAAACGGAAAATTTTGTCTGAAATGTTTTTTTGTTTTTGTTTCTGTTTCTGTTTTCAAATAAAAATGTGGACTAGTAAACATATCTATTATAGTAAACAAATTTTCTGTTTCTGTTTCAATTCTCTTCCCAGATTTTGATTCACAATTTTTAGTAATATTTGATTTTCAATTGGATAAATTTGGATTATTGGTTTTAGCCAAATTAAATATATTTATTATTATTTTTTCAAAAAAAAAAAATTACTTTTTGGGACAATTTAAATTGCTGTATATATTATTTATTAATGGTTTTAGGAAATGCTCAAAAGATTTATTAGGACACATAATAGTGTCCTAATAAATATAAATTAATGCGACAAAAAAATAAGTATCTTTATGAGTTATTGGGACAATATTTTATAGGACACATTCTTGAATTGTCTCAATACATAATTTGTCCCAAAAGAACATATATTAGGACACATTTTGGTGTCCTCAAAAGTAATTTTTGTTGTAGTGATCCTACATTTATATACTTGATTTTTATCAATACAAACCAAATTAATTCAATCAAATGAACCCTAAATTTTGTTCAAATCAACCAAATCAATTTAAACAAATCAACCAAATCAATACAAACCCTAGAAAGACCAATATGAATCAATAAACCCTAGAAAAACCAATTTAAATCAGAAAAACCCTAGAACTTGATCGCAAGGGAAATTTTCATCGCTTGAATTTTCTTAGCAATGAACAAAAAATTCAGCACATAGAACAAAGAGTAGAAGAAATTGAGTTTTGATTTCGAGATTATTCCCTAGTATACTGGTGATTCATGAGCTCCATCATCTTTTGTTTGCAACCGATGCCTTTCCGATTGTTGTTCTTACCCCTCCATGCCTAGGGAACGATATCTACTGCGTAATAACATTTTGGTCCTTTAACTTTCAAGTTAGTTGCAAATATATCCCTTGATTCCTGTCTATTTTGTTGAGACGACAAAAAGGGAAAATTGGGACAAATTGAAGTTAGATAGTGTACGAATTTTAGAATTTTTCCTGATTGTAGAAGCCAAACATGTAATTTTTTATTTTGCTGTACTTTATTCTTTTTACTAATTTGTTTATGCCAAGTAGAAATGGGTTGGCAAACGGAAAAGAATCCCATTGAAGGGTAATTCACACTTTGTACCCCTAATATTTAGGTTAGTTGGCTCTTTGGACAGTTTTTGAAAAACAATGTTGTAGTCCACAAAATCTTATGCAACGATGATTCAAGAAAATAGTGATTAATATTAGGTCAAGGAGACCGAAACTCTCAACTTTACGGGACAATAGGTTATATTTATATTTATTTTGAATGTTTTTTTATGCAAATATGATGAAGATTCTTGCTTTTTTCGTTGAATAAATCCGCTAGCTTTGATATGACATTGTCAATGATTTTCGGTAATTCTTTTCACATTCAAAATTAAATTAGCTTGATTTGTTTTCAATAAAATGTGAGTTTCGGGAGTGATGAGTAGGTTTTTAGTGAAACAAGATCAAACTAAGAGGGGTAGAAGGAAATTACCTCTTTTTCTTTTTTGAAAAGTTGGACTCGGATCCCATGCATGATGAGTAGGGATGTCAACGGTCCGGGTTTGATTCGGTTTCATACAAAACCAAAATAAAAACCGTTTAAGATATGTAAAACCAAAACCAAAACCAAAATCGCCGATTTTTTTAAACGGTTTTAAATCGTTTAATTTTACTCAAAACCAAAATCAAAATCACCTATTTTTTTAAACGGGTTTAAAACCGAATAGTTTAATTTTAGCCAAAACCAAACAAAACCGTGAAACCATTTAAGATTTTTAAATTTTAACAAAAACCAAAATCGCGAACCACAATTCACTATTAATTCTAAACATTCTCCAAATCATACACTCTTTAAAATAACTAAAAACCAATAGCAAAACCAACTACATAAAAACAGTCTTCAACATAAACTAAAATCTAACTAAAGTGTAAACTAAAAAGGTTACAAATTGTAAATAAATAAAAATAGGGATGAAACAATAAATACTAAATAAATTAAAAATAATATATATCGGTTACACGGTTCGACTTACAGTTCGATTACTTGGTTCGGTTATCAAAACCAAAACTGATTCGGTTTCTAAATATTAGAAATCACAAACAGTCCACTAGAACATTCGATTAACAACCTTGCTTGTTATTTCTAGTTTGTTATTTTGTGGTTTCAAGTTTGTTGAGAGTTGTTATTTTGTGGCTATATATTGTAACTCCATTTCATTTTCAAATCAAGAGAATTCAATATTCCATTCATCTTTTCTTCTTTTTTAATATGGCATCAGAAGATTTTTTATTTTTTTTTTCCTTTTTAATTGATCTGCGGAAGCACAACAGCTCTGTTGCGGCACATTCATGGCTCTCAATGAATTTTTTGTTGTTGTGAGTGCCCAGCTATTGATGATTGATCCTCTTCCCAGAGTAAACAAGGCCTTCAATGTTGTTATTCAAGAGGAACATTGACAGTCTATCGACTCCACCCTTCGTTTGACAGAAGGCCTTGCTCTCTTTGTTCTCACTGTGGCAAATTAGGGCACATTGTCACCACCTATTATAGGCTCCATGGATACCCACTTGGTTCCCAAACCAAACCCAAAACCCAACAAGCCTCACTGACTCGATCTCTTCCTCCAACCATCCCAGTTACATATTTGTCTTCGACCGAACATTCTCAAGCCTACCAAGTTGGTCTTCTGCTATTTCCAACCAGGCCAGCTCCAAATTTGGCTGGTTTCCTCCAACCCACTCCATTGGTTCATCATCTTTCCAGCCCAGTTGTTTTACACCAACAAACTTCAGCCCATCCGAATGATTTTAATCCCTCAATTGATTTACAACAACCCCAAGCCTATTAGTCTTTGGCCCATTTCCCACACCACCCAACTTCCTCTTCTCCTACAAATATTGCTTCCCTCCCATCAGTACCGACGAATGCTGTTGGATCAACTTCTTCTCCGGGTCTCTTGCCACCACTTACGGTGGACCATTGCCACCAGCTTATCTCCTTTTTGAGTTCGCAGCTTCACCACAATACTCTTACTGCATCTTCGGATTCTCCACAGCCGATCTCATCTCCCACTGCCAATTTAACTGGTAATACACTATATTTTTTTACCAAATTCTACATCTGCTCATTGTTGGATTATTGACACTGGTGCCACACATCACATTTGTTGTGACCTTTCCCTTTTTTCTTCCTATTTGCAATTTTCTATTACTCGTCTTTCCTTTCCAAATGGTCACTTCACTCCCACACTCACATTAGCACTGTGCATTTATCTAATTCTTTGATTCTCTCCAATATTTTCTTTGTTCATTTGTTTTATTTTAATCTTTTAAGCATTAGTGCTCTCACCAAGTCCCACAACTGTTCTATTACATTTCTTTTTGATTCTTGTGTCATCCAGGACCTTATTCAGGACAAAATGATTGGGATTGGTAGACGAGAAGACAATCTTTATGTTCTCGATTTAGGAAGCATTGCTTGTAATTCCAATTTAGTTTTTAATTTCCCTCCTGGTTTGAGATTGTCCAAGCCGAATCTTTAGCATGTACGGCTTGGACATCCTTCTTATGTTAAACTTCAAGTACTCAATAAAGAATTACAACTTATTTTGTCTTCCAATACTCATCATTTTCATTGCTTTATTTGTCCGTTGGCCAAGCAAAAACGATTGCCCTTTGTTGCACATAATCACTTGTCTGATAAACCTTTTGCTTTAATTCATATTGACATATGGGTTCCATTTCATGTTGCTACCACTGAGGGACACAAATCTTTTCTCACTATTGTTGATGATTGCACACGTGCACCATGGTTGTATTTTCTACGTGCCAAATCAGATGTTAAATCCATCATTCCTAAATTCTTTAATCTGATTTCCACTCAATTTCACACCTCTATCCAAGCTATTCGTTCTGATAATGTCCCAAAAGATGAACTTGTTGACTTCTTTAATTCCAAAGGTGTTGTTCATTATCACTCTTGCATCGAGACCTTGAAACAAAATTCAGTTGTGAAATGAAAACACCAGCATATTCTTAATGTCGCCCATGTAATGTCCTTTCAGTCTGGTTTGCTACTTTGTTATTGGGGGGATTGCGTCCTGACTGCCTTTTATTTAATTAATCGGCTTCTGTCTCCTTTGTTAGTCAACAAAACCCCTCTTGATCTCTTAACCCACAAATCTCCTTCTTACACTCACCTTAGAGCCTTTGGTTGTCTATGTTATGCTTCTACGTTACTTAGCCAATGCTATAAGTTCTCGTCTCGTTCGCGTCCTTGCGTCTTTCATGGTTATCATTTTGGCTACAAAGGGTAGAGACTTCTTGACCTCACCACCAATTCCACTTTCATTTCTCGTAATGTTGTTTTTCATGAGGCGATTTTTTTCTTTTTCTTAGACTTCCACATCTCATTCTCTTCTTGATTTCTTTCATGACCGGGTATTACCCCGTTTCATTGCTGATCATTTTGTATCTCATTCTCCTCCAGTTCCTACTCCCTCCTCACATTCTCTCATCACTCACATTCGTCATTCTTCTTCTCTTCCCATTCTCATCGATTCACTAAGCCTCCATTCTATCTTCATGATTATCATTGCTCTTTGGCCATTCAGTCCTCTTCTTTTCACTCTACTTTCGCTCATACTCTTTATCCCATTTTCTCCGTCCTTAACTATCATCATCTTTTCCCTCCTAACCGTGCCTTAGCTTTAGCCATTTCCTCTCATACCGAGCCCCGAACCTTTTCCCAGGTCGTTGAGATTTTGGAGTGACGTCAGGCCATGACTGATGAACTTCAAGCTTTAGAGGGCAATCGTACTTAGCAAATTGTTTTTCTTCCTCCAAGGAATTATTCTGTTGGCTATAAATAGGTGTACAAAATTAAGTTTCATGCTGATAGGTCCATTGAGCGCTACAAATCTCGTTTGGTTGCTAAAGGATACACTCACCAGGAAGGTGTTGATTTCTTAGATACTTTCTCTCCTGCTGCCAAGATCATTATAGTAAAATTCCTTTTGTCCTTAGTCGTTGTCCACGGATGGTCATTAACTCAACTGGATGTCAACAAGTCATTTTTACATGGTGAGTTGAATGGAGAAGTTTATATGACTATTCTGCTTGGATATTCTTGTCGTGAGGAGGAGACTTTGCTACCTAATGCCGTTTGTCGATTAAAAAATCCATATACGGCTTGGGACAATCATCACGACAATGGTTTTCTAAGTTTACCAGTGTTCTCCTTGGTGAAGGTTTCACACAATCTTCTAGTGATCATTCTTTGTTCACCAAGTCCAGTGGACAATCTTTTATTGGTCTCTTGGTCTATGTCGATGATATTGTTATTGCTAGTAATGATGCAAGCTTTGTGGACAAGTTAAAGGTTTTTCTCAATAGTTGTTTCAAGTTGAAAGATTTGGGGCCTCTTAAAAAAAAATTGGGCCTTTAAGTGGCCCATTCTCGTTCAAGCATTTCTGTTTGCCAACGCCATTATGCTCTTGAGCAGTTATCGGATACAGGGACCTTGACCGTCAAACCCTCTTCCATACCTATGGATCCTAATTTGAAATTGTCACAAGATGATGGCCCTTTGCTTGAGGATCCTACTGTGTATAGTCGATTGATCGGGAAGCTTTTATATCTTACCATTACTCAGCCTGGTTTGAGTTTTGCTGTAAATCGTCTTAGCCAATTCTTGGCTACTCCTCGAACTCCACATCTTCACTGCACAAAAGATTTTACAATATATCAAAAGAGCCCCAGGTCAAGGAATTTTCTTTCCTACCAACTCCACTATCCAGCTTAAGGCTTTTGTCGATGCTGATTGAGCAGTATGTTCAGATACAAGGTAATCAATCAGTGGGTTGTGTGTTTTCTTGGGTTCTTTTATGATATCCTGGAAATCTAAGAAGCAACACATTATTTCCCGTTCGTCGGCAGAAGCAGAGTATCACTCCATGGAAAATGCTACTTGTGAAATAGTTTGGTTGCTTTCCTTACTTGCTGATTTGAGAGTAAATCACCCTGGACTTGCACTATTTTTTTGTGATAATCAAGTTGCTCTCCATATTGCGGCCAATCCGGTGTTTTATGAGCGCACTAAACACAATGAGATTGATTGCCACCTTGTTAGAGAAAATCTTTAAGTTGTGTTGTTGAAAACTCTTCATGTCTCTAGTTAGAATTAGTTAGCCGACATCTTCACCAAGGCTCTTCATTCATCCCAATTTCACTTTCTACTTAGCAATATGAGAATTTATAATTTGTAATCTCCATCTTGAGGGGGAGTATTAGAAATCACAAATAGTTCACTAGAGTCTTCCATTAAGAGCCTTGCTTGTTAGTTTCTAATTTGTTATTTTATGGTTTCAAGTTTGTTGAGAGTTGTTATTTTGTGGCTATAAATTGTAACTCCATTTTCATTTTTAAATCAAGGAGAATTCAATATTCTATTCATCTTTTGTTTTTTTTTAATACTAAATCTAAAATCAAAACCAAAACCAAAACCAAAATCAAAACCATTTACTCGATTTCAATCCAAACCATTGATTTTGATTTCTCTCAATTATCTGTCGATTCGATTTTTTTTGTGATCCCAATGATGAGTTGTTTTGTTGGGAGTGATAAACCCAAATGAAAGAGTAAGAGCAACTCCAATGGCATAGCCAAAGGACTAGCCAAAATTTCTAACTTGCCAATTTAGCTAGTCAAATCAAGAAAACGCAACTCCTATGGGATAGCCATTTGAATAGCCAAAATGGCTAGCACCCTAAACAAGAGCCAAATTTGGCTAGGTATGTTTCTTTGAATAGCCAAAAGTAATTTCGCAAAAAAAAATTACCGTTGAGTTGCTTCAGTCTCCGATTCTCCATCCATATCTGACCTTCCCCTCCTGCCTCGCCAGATCTATCGTCGTCTTTCCCTACAGATCTGAAAATCGTCATCTCACAGTCTCCATCGCAGTCATTTGTAGCTCATCGCTGGCAGTCGCAGTTGCCATCGCCATCGCAAATCGCTCATTTG
Source organism: Eucommia ulmoides (assembly GCA_016647705.1). Taxonomy (NCBI): domain Eukaryota; kingdom Viridiplantae; phylum Streptophyta; class Magnoliopsida; order Garryales; family Eucommiaceae; genus Eucommia; species Eucommia ulmoides. Next base: position 191,095 of record JAENRU010000389.1, on the reverse strand, counting down.
TCTAGATCTATTTGTCTTCGTCTCTCTCTCTGTATCTCCCCTTCTATCTGCCTTCATCTCTGTCTCTGTTTCTCCCTCTTGATCTGTCTGACTTGGGGGTTTGGGAAATTAAAGGGAAGGGGTGATTTTGTAATTTGGGGAGGGGTGGGTTTGTAATTTGGGGGAGGGGTTAGATTTGTAATTAGGATTAATTAGGTTTAGTTTTAAATTTTAATACAAATAGAAATATTTGTAAATTTTAACTTAATAATTGCAATGTAATTAGGGTTAATTAGGTTTATTGGATGAAAATTTAAATAAAAATTAAGATTTGAAAAATGGCTAGTTAAGGTTGGAATGCATTCGTAAATTTGGATAGTCAAATTATTATTCAACTAGTCATTTTTTTATTTGACTATTCAAAATAGCTAATATCCATTGGAGTTGCTCTAAAAGGAAATTAAACTTTATCATTGTTCCTGCCATGAATTTTTTACTTTCCTTCGCATTTTTTTTTACCATGTGGGTCCTACAACGAAATTATCAACTTTTTTCTCTCAACAAAATTAAGTGGTGTCAAATGCCAAATAACTTAAATTTGGAGGTACAAAGTGTAATATAATTTTTCTCGTTTGAATGACAAGGGGTATTTTGATGAAATCTTTCAGGTATATGGGGTTTTTTTGGTTTGTGCATGAGAAGACTTTTTAATGATCATGTTTGTTGATCCTAAGATTTTGATGAACAATTAAAGGTTGATGTTTTTGGTAAAACTAACGGTTTGATTAAGTGTTTCACTTTATTAATTCCAATGATGAAAATGTGATGACAAGTAATGAATACATGCTAAAGAGATTGACAAAGACGATGGACAATAAGATACCGAAGATTTTGAAGAATCTAAGGGAAAACAATTCAGATTAATTTTTACTCTTAATGTATCTCGATTAGGATCACACACAACACAAAAAGTTTTTAAATTTATGTGTGTTTTGATAGGATCCCAATTAGTGAAATTATATGCTCTTATGTGTAATTGAAAAAAAAATGATAATTAATTAAATAATTTTTTAATCAAACACCCATTTTCATAATAGATATTTGTATGGGCCCCAATAGATAAGCCCGAACATTAAAACACCCATTTAATTATTTATATTTTGAAAAAAACCCATGTTTGCATTTCACACACTCACGAGGGAGATGGAAGAATTGTTGATGTATTTTTAGAATCATCAATCAAGTTAAAGAAGGAAAATTCCACCAAATTCCTTAATTGAAACTTTCTATTTCTACTTTTCATCAATCAAGCTAAGCAAGGAAAATTCCACCAAATTCCATATTAATATCTAATTTTTTATGATTATTATCAATATTTTAGATACTAATAAAAGAATTTATAAAATTACAACCTTACAATTCTCAAATTATTGAAATATTAATGTACAACAACTCAAACAATAACAATGTTGGGGAAGAAGATGAAATTTCAAAACAAGACTATAGGTGTGATTTTTTTGCTACACAGTAAATAATTCAAGAAATTTTATTGTATAATAAGCTTTTTACAAAATTTGATTGTACAATAATCTTTTTCACCAAATATTAATGTATAGTAACTTTTCACAAACATTACGATGTAGCAAAATTTTAATTTTCTAGTTCGTTATGGTAATGCTTTTAAGAGTACGGTGCCGAAGTACATTGACTCAATTTTACCAATAACCTTAAATGAAATTCCTAACCAACCATAGTTTCAAAAAAACAAATTCCTAATTTATGAAGAACCAGTTATTTCAAAAAACTAATATAATTTTGATACTAGTTTTTTGAAAAAATCTAGTCCTTCATAAATTAGAGAAGCATGGAATTGAACCAGTGCCATATTAATTCTCTTTTGGGGTTCAATATTCCAAGTCTCCCTTTTTGGAAGGTCAATGGAACTTTGAGTGGTTTGGATCCGAAATTGAACTAGTGCCTACAATGACTCAATTTTTACCAACTAGTTCTTCAACAGATATTAGTTTTTGAAACCCTGGCCAGTAGTCTCAAATTCATAAGCTAACTATAATTTTTTATGATTATTATCTATATTTTAGATAATAATCAAAGAATTCATAAAATTACAACCTTATAATTCCCAAATTATTGAAATTTTAATGTACAACAACTGACAATGTTAGGGAAGAACAGAAAATTTCAAAACAAGACTATAGGTGTGGTTTTTTTGCTACATAGTAAATAATTCAACAACTCAAACATCAAAAAATGAAAAGGAAGTATATGGAAAATTCAAATCATGAATTCACCATCAATTTTTGTTGCACAGTAATTATTTCCAACAAACCTACATCACCTATGAAAAGAATCAAGGGGAAATTCAAAACAAGACTTCAATTATTGATTTTTGCTACACAATAACTATCTCAACAACTCAAACATCAAAACAATGAAAAAGAAGAATATGAAAAATTCAAATCAGGAATTCATCATCGATTTTTACTACACATTATTAAACATCAATTTTTGCCACACAATAATTATTTTTCTCAACAACCCCACATCAAAATGAAAAATAACAAGATGTTTAATCCAAAACAAGACTCAATTGTGGATTTTTGCTACATAGTAGAAATCTCAATAAATCAAATATTGACAATGAAAAGTAACATGATGTTAATCCAAAACAAGACTTCAATGATTGATTTTTACTACACAGTAAAAATCTCATTAAATTAAACATCAACAAGAATGATAAGATGATGGAAATGCAAACCAAAAACGGTGCAGTAGTGGACGAGATGGACAGCGACGGTGTTGGTAATAGACGGCGACGGCGCTGGTAATGGACGAGATCGGTGCTTGGAATCAACGGCGACAGCACTGCAATAGCGACGCTGGCAACGATGTTTGCACTAAGAGACAACCGCGATATGATGCTTCTCGGGAGGATAAAGAACCCTTGACTGCTAAGAAATTATTGTTGCGAAAGAAAAATGGTTGCTTCCTTGATTGATTTCCAATTTTGATTGAAGTTTCCCCCCCTAAAACTAGACTTTTTCACGCACCTCTCCTCCCTGGGTGAAACTACACATTAAATATCTCAAAGAATTCAAAAAATTGATTTTTACTGCATGGTAACCAAATCCAAGAACATACATATACAACAAATGAAATTGAAGAGAGTATCAAATGGAAAAAATCAAAAAATTGGAACACTGGAATTATAATGTACATTAACTAATTCAAGAGCCGAAATATCACCAATTTCTAGTTAATATTCAATGCTAAAAATTACTCAAACAAATGCTAATTCAAAACACGATTTCTTTTGCGAAATTTTTCTACACAGTAACTATCCAAATAACTCACTAAATCAACATGCAAAGGATGTGTAGCAAAAATCCACAATTGAAAGGGACAATATGGAAATTCAAATCAAGAATTCAATAATTGATTTTTGCTACACATTAATTTTTTCAACGACCCACATCAACTATGAAGAGGAACAAGAGGTTAATACAAAATAAGAATTCAATATTTGATTTTTAATACATAGTAACTATTTTTTCCAACAACTATCACATCAACTATGAAAAGAATCAAGATGGAAATTCAAAACCAAGAATTTAATGAGCGATTTTGGCTACACATTAACAATCTCAACAACCAAACATCAACAATAAAAAAGCGGGAGAGAGAAATTCAAAAATCCAAGGCTGCAATATGTGATTTTTGCTACACATTAAATACACATTAATTTTTTCATCATAGTAACAATTTGATTAAGAACTACACATCAATAGTGAAAAGTAACAAATTGTGAATAAAAAAAAAGTCTTCAGTTCGTGATTTTTGCTACACAATAATAATCTCTATAAATCAAACATTTGTTTTTTGCTACATATTAACTAAACATCAATTCTTATACCACAATAATGATTCGATCAACCCCACATCAACAGTGAAACATAACAAATTGTGAATAAAAAACAAGTAACGTTTTGCTATACAGTAACTTTTTCAACGACCCACATCAACTATATAGAGGAACAAGAGGTTAATACAAAACAATAATTTAATATTCAATTTTTAATACGCAATAACTATTTTTTTCAACAACTCATATCAACTATGAAAAGAATCAAGATGAAAATTCAAAACCAAGAATTTAATGAGCGATTTTGGCTACACATTAATAATCTCTACAACCAAACATTAACAATGAAAAAGTGGGAGAGGGCAATTAAAAAATCCAAGACGACAATATGTGATTTTTGCTACACATTAAATAGACATTAATTTTTTCATCACAGTAACAATTTGATTAAGAACTACACATCAACAGTGAAAAGTAACAAATTGTGAACAAAAACAAGTCTTCAGTTTATGATTTTTGCTACACAGTAATAATCTCTATAAATCAAACATTTGCTTTTTGCTATACATTAACTAAACATCAATTCTTATACTACAGTAAGGATTCGATCAACCCCTCTTCAACAGTGAAACATAACAAATTGTGAATAAAAAACAAGTCTCCAGTTCGTGATTTTTGCTACACAGTAAGAATCTCTATAAATCAAACATATGTTTTTTGCTACGCAACAACTAAACATCAATTCTTATACCACAGTTATAATATCTATAAATCTAAAGAAAGGCCAAAGCAGAGTGGACAACATCACATTTCACAGAGCATAAGATATTATTTCTACATAAAGTAAAACACAATCTTTCTTATGATCAAAACTAGTGGATGGACAATAATATTTAATGCACGGTAATGTTACTGCACAGTAATTTTTAACTATACAGCAACCCCAAAGAACGTGGGGGAGGGGGATGATCATATGAACATGTACAATGTGGGGGAAGAACAGGATAATTCAAAATGTTCCAAACATCGATTTTTTAAATCACAGTAATATTTGATCAACAATCCCACATCAATTTTTGGTACACAATAGTTTTTTCTCGACAAACTCACATGAAAAATAAAAAGTAACAAGCTGTTTAATCCAAACAAGGCCCCACATGGATTTTTGGTATGCAGTAAAAATCTCTATAAAACAAACATGACCAATGAAAAAGAAGAAGATAGATATTCAAACCAAGAACTCAACATCTACTTTGCTATACAGTGACTACTCTTTAGACCACATTTTCCCCTTTTTTTAAGTAGCATAAATAAAGAGTGTATTTGCTACACAATAATTATTTTCTCAACAATCCTAACAATCCAAACATTACCAACGAGATGGAACCACAACGAAATTCAATATGTAATTTTTACTGCATATTAACCATCTTAACAACTAAAACATCAACAATAAAAAGAGGGAGAGGGAAATTAAAAAATCCAAGACGCCAATTTATAATTTTTGCTACATATTAAAAATCTCAATGGAACCAAAGATCACCAACGAGATGAAACCAAAGGGAAATACAAGAAATCGACTTCAAATATGAGATTTTTGCTAGACATCAACAATTCTTACAACCCAAACAATAAATAATTCAAGAAATCAAATATCAACAAGGTTTACAAACTGAAATCACATTGATAAATGAGGTTTAGAATCTGTAATCACATTAGCAAAATTAAGCATAAACGCACAACGAAAATCATAGTTCATATATACACAAACACCCAAATCAACTATGAACAGGAACAAACCCCCACAACATTAACTATTTCTTTGAGATCAATTAAGGATTTTTACAGCAATTGTTGAACAACAATTGAGCAAAGCTCTTCTGTGCAAGCTGTGAAATTCAAGTACAGGGATAAAAATCAAAATTTTGAAAAGTTTTATAGTTTATGATTTTTGCTACATATATACATAAACACCCAAATCAACTATGAACACAAACAAACCCCCACATCAAAACTCGCTTATTGCACAACATTAACTATTTCTTGAGATCAATTGAGGATTTTTACTGCAAGATGGTCGCAACGCCCTAAACCCTAAATCGGAGAATAGATGGGGAGAAAATAAGCATACCAGAGATGCTATTGGACAGTGACGGCAAAAGTAGAGGACAACGAAGGCCTGATGGGGTGACGGCAACGGCGGATGGGCTGAATAGAGACGACACCAACAGGACGCCTTTGGCGTGTGGAACAAACGACAATGCTAACCGAGATGCTTTAGTACAGCGTGTGGAAGAAAACTGTGCAATTTCCCTGTTTGTATTTCACCAAAATTTTGACACTTTCCTACCCAAGAACTACCTTTCATTTGTAGACTCACTCACGCGCTTGTCTCCCTGCTATAATCTCATGGCTACTCAATGGGGTTGATGTTAAATTTCATTTGTTATAGGGGATCACTCTAATATATGAGTGGGCCTTGGGGCCCATATTAAAAATCCCTTAATTAAAATAGAATTTAAGAATTTAGTGAAACTAATTGTAAAAAGAAATTTGTTAAAGAAGCGAAAACATCAATGAGAATATGGAGAGAAGTGTTCAGCAATGAGAAGTCGACTGATAAGTCAACCGAAGCATTTAAGACAAACTTGTTGAATCGATCAGTCGATAGATAGGTCGACCTGGTGTAGAAAGTGAACTCTCTGAATCGATCAGTCGATAGAGAGGTCGACCTGTGCTTGGAGGATAAACTTTCTGTATCATTCGGTCGACAGATTGTGAATTACCGGTCGACCGATAGGCAAGAAATATTTGTCTTGGGTTACAACCTGAATTAGTCGGTCGACTTAAGAGTGTTTGTCAGTCGACTAATGAGTTTATTTCAGGTTTTATGGAATTTCGGGATTTGATCCAAAACTAGTCGTTATTTAGTTATCTGATTGAGTGATTTTAGGAATATGGACATCTTTAAGATATAATAATCTTATTTTAATATTCCTATAGATTTTATACATGAAATTAAAGTGTTTTTCAAATTAGTCCTTTTAATACTTCCTATCTTATCGAATTGTGTTTGAAAATTCTTTTGAGGGACTAAAATGAATATTTTAAAAGCTATTATTAAGTGAAATACACCTTAAATGAAAGGTATCAGTATATGGGGTCTATAAGTGATTTTAAAAGACATATCTTGGGGAAACTAACTGTTATAGGGCTTGTTTCAAGTGGTTATAAAAAGACCCGCGGATTTCACATAAAAAAAAAATACAATATCAAGAACTATTCAGTTCTTAAACTTTTCTAAGAGTTATCATTCTGATACTATACTGAAAAATATTATGAGATTATTCTGGAGTTAAAGTTCGTGAGTTAAAGCGCTAATTTATTTGGCGTTACCAATCTGAGCTGTTTAGCGATATGTTTTGCAATCCATTGGTGTTTTCCTAGTAAGATCATTCCAAGCTTATTCTTTAATTTAGTATTTGATTATTATTACTTGCTTGGTGAATTGATCTTTTTGAGAAATCGTTTTTGAACTTTAAAAGCATAATTGTTTTTAAAACAATTTGTGTGTTAATCTGATTACGTGCTTAATTGTGTTACCCACATTCTTTGTTATAATCAGTTTTTGTTTGCTCACATTATTTCTATCATTAGTATCGGGACATTAATTGAATATTAATTAATCTGAGGTGGTAGAAGCTCTGAGTGAGAAGAACTTATGAATTTTTGTAATTGGTGAGTTTTGTACGGATTAGATACTATTGAGAGTGTTTAATCAGGAGTAGCTTGATTTCAATCTCTTCTGGTAAAGAGATTGAGGTGTTAATTCTTCCTTAATTAAATTTGTGAGTGATTTTGTAACGGTTCAATCCTTACCGGGTAAAAGGATATTTTGAGTGTTCATAAGGTTTTGATTCTTTAGCCTAGGGTATAAAAAGAATTAGGTCATTCTTAAGCCTGTAAAAAATAGAGGTTATTCTTGAACCTAGGAAAATGAATTTATAAATGTTGATTCTGAGCCTGCGAAAAGAATCATTGTGAGGGTATGGTTCCTACCTATAAAGGAATCTTGAGTTTAGTGGGTGCGAATCTCTGTGGGGCTCAGAGGATTGGATTAGCCAAGAGTAGCTTGCTGAACTAGGATATATCGGTGTGTACTACATTACTTGTTTCTTTTATTTTATCTTGTATTGTTTGGGTGTACACCTAGAGTTTATTACACTTATCTACTGCTATAAAGATAATAATTAATTTTAGGATAAAATTAATTGTTTCATTTTTGAAGTGTTATTATTATTTGGATTAAATTTTAATACTACCTAATTCACCCCCCTTCTTGAGTATTTCACTAGGCCAATAATTGGCATCAGAGTGGGTTTTAGCTCGATTAGACTTAACATCCTAGCTAAACCAGTCACGTGCACACACCATGGATGATGTGTTTTGAGTATCCTCTTTTGACAGTGGTAAATGCGTATATAATAATGGGATTTATGATTCTTGTGATTCTTGTGGTAGTGATGGAGATGATGATGATAATGAAAATATTCATATTATTATGAAAAAATTACTTTCACTCATACTACTTTTTGCTAAAGAGAGCTTGAGTTAAAAGAAAAATCGCTTCTTTTGAAAATGGTGGAAAAAGTGTTCGAAAATCTAAAATACATTTAGATTATTATTGTGGTTCAAAAGAATTTTCAGACATTGTTTTTGAAATTAAAAATTTGCTCTCTAAAGTAGATTCTCTTGAAAATAAAAATAGAGTTTTAAAAAATAATCTTGACATGATTTCTAAGCAAAGGTTAGATCTTGATTAAAAAATTGATTTAGTTAAATCAAAATCCAACCTTAAGTGTGTTTCAAGAGCTTCTGAAAATAATTTTTCTAGGCAAAGTAGATATACTTCATCGTCTCATCCTTCATCACAAGCCAATGATAGTTTTGTTAGTATTATTAAAAATGATTCTTGTTTTACATCTCGTGTTTTCTATTATAAATTGGATTTGAGATGTTACTATTGTAATAGGGTTGGACATTTTAAAGTATCATATCCGTTTTGAAACCCTAAGTTTATGTCTAACAAGGACGGATCCAAAATGAAATAGATACCGAAGAGAACTATTGAAATGTCTTGGGCAGAATTACATAATGTCGGAAGTGGACCTGAATGAGCAAACAAAGAAATTATATCAAAGTTAAAACAGGAAGTCACCAAAGATCCACAAACAATGCGTGCAAAACGAAAATATGCACCAAAGACATAATGTGAAATTGTAAAGAAACCACAAGAGAAATGTGTAAAGAAAAAAGTTGTACAAAAACCAAGATGAGATATCATCAAGAAGCCACAAGTGATACGTGCAAAGGGAATCATCAATGAATCAAATGGAAAAAATCAAAGGAAGAGAGAATACGGACAAGACAAAAGGAATTATGCACTAAAAGCAATCATGAATACAAATGAGGTAAAAAAATAAAGTAGCCCTGAATGGTATAAAAGATACTCATAATCCTCCGCATTTTAAATTCATTAAATTTATTAAAGAGAGAGGTGCCCAACTTGCCAAATAGTAAGTTGGTGATTGTTTCTAAGACCTATTTTTAATGATGTGTATACTTGTTGTCTTAGAAATATTGTAGGGTGATTCTGGGAATCATATTTAGTTAAGGAGTATTAACATGTTTTTATGTACTTATATCAAGTAGTGATCATGAGTTAAATTTTGAAACATGTTACGTGATTTAGAAAATGAGTTAAGTGAATTAAGCTGATATTTTATGCATTTTGAAATGATATCTTAATATATTAAAGGTTTTCAAATGATTATTATTTTGGAAGGGTTTTAAAATTTTATTATGCATGTTATTATTAAGATTCATGTTCTTACGCGAAACACGTTACTTAGGATAACTTAATTGATTGATAGGATTAAGAGTGCTTGAAATTAATTAGTGATCATACATGTTGATGAGAATAATTGATAAATTATTCTTGAAATATGCTTCCTATTCTAGTGTGTTAAAGATCACATGTTTCTAGATTCTAGGAAGATATTAATTGATATCATACTACTTTGCTGAAATGTTATGATTATTCACATGTGCATGAATTTGCTCATTTTTAATTATATAGAGGAAGATTGCATGCTTAGAATGATATTTTTGGTATAGCCTAGGCATAATGATATTTACCTAGAGTAGTGTTTTTGGTTGCCCCCTCCCCAATTTGTTTTTAGATGACAAAGGGGGAGAATTAGTTGATATTTTGTTGAATATCTTAAGGGGAGTTTATTGAATATTGAAATTTGTTCTTTGATTGAAAATATTGATCTAATTACGGGTTGTTGAGGGAAGAACCATATGGTTTCTTCGATTGCACTTGAATCCCATAGGTGTTTACTTCGTAATTGTTAATGTTATTTATTTTTAGTTTAGAAATTAGCTAATTAGTACAGTTAGTGTTAGGATGTTTTGCTCGAGGACTAGCAAAATTCCAAGTTTGGGGGTATTTGATAGGTGTAAAATACCTATCCATTTCTAAACCAAATTTGCTAGTTTTTGAGTATTTTATTAATGTTTTAATTATGTTTTAGTTGTTTTTTATATAAGTCAGGTGAAGGGACGTAAATAATTGACAAACCGAGCGAAACGGTGGAAAATCGATAAAGAAAAGATGAAAAATTGAGGTTTCGAATCCAGCAGAAAATTCACCTAGGCGAAGAAAACCACCGCTTAGGAGGAATTCTGTTAGAAAGTTGGAATGCTGCAGTTCTGAAATCCGCCTAGGCGAAGAAACCACCGCCTAGGCGAAATTCCGTCAGAAGGTTAGGCGTGCTGAAGTGCTAAAATCCGCCTAGGCGAAGAAACTACCGCCTAAGCGGAAATCAGTCAGAGTGAAAGAAGACTAAGAAGTTAGTCCTTTGCCTAGGAGAATAAACCATCGCCTAGGCGAATTTCTACCCGACTTAACCTTCGCCTAGGCGAAGATTCTACCGCCTAGGCAAATTTCGCAGAACAGGGCAAAATATGTGTTTAGATAGTTTTGAAACCTTTAGCCTATATATACCCCTTTCCCACGTCTGAAAGTGGTTGTTGAGCATTCCTAACCCTAATATAGAGTTCTTAAGCTATCTTTGAGAGATCAAGGAGGAGGTTCATCATTCGGGCAAAGAAGAATCATTTGTGGATTAATCATTAGCGATAGTGGATTGTTTCACTTTCAGATTTGATCGTTCTTCTCTTGTTTTTTTTATCTTTGTAATTACTTTTCCATATCTAATGATGTTGAATCACTCTTGTTTTGTATGGTATATGGCTAAGATCATGTAGTATTAGTTAAATGTTACTTATGTGTTGTTGAAATAATGTAATTGTTAGTTCAATGAATTAATGTTACTTTAATGAATGTTTGTCTAAATCCAATTATGTTTACCGTTATTCGTGATATTATACTTGTATTGATAAATCGAGAATGCAGGGTTTGACACTCGGGAGAGGTAACCCCGAATTCGGACTAGGGTAAATACAACATGACGTTCTAACGACTCGGGAGGGCATTAGAACTTATGCAATCCATGACGTTGGGTCAAGACTCACGCGACCTAGGGTCGTTAAGGCGTTGAGGAAGACTTCTTAGTTGACACGAAGTCGTGTAATCCCCCGTCTTACACTCAGGAGAGGTAGCGGAGGAGTTATCGATACATAGATTGTCGGAATAGATAAACACCGTTATAACTAACTAAATAAAGTCAATTATGCATTATGTGAAAGAAATCAATACCTAAGTAATTAGTGAAATTAGAACTAACCTAATAGTTGTCATTTATCTTAGTAGATTAAATAGAATACAAACCATTTTTGAATAGTCGAGATAATATGAGACTGTGCCAATCATCATATTCAACAAATTACACCATTTCCAGTGGAACGATATCCGATCTTAAAAGATCCATTATATTAAAACTAGACCTCGGGTACTTGCGAGTAGTCAATACGCGACCGTGTAAACGCTCGACGTACACATGCCGATCGGTGTCTTAAAAGCCGTGTAGTACGCCCATAAAGCATTATCAAGTTTTACCACCCAATCCTTGTAATTTGTATGAACCATTTTCTCCAGAATTAGCTTGATTTCTCGGTTAGAAACTTCAGCTTGGCCATTTTTCTGTGGGTGGTATGGTAGCGCCACCTTATTCCTAACCCCATACTTTACCAACAAAATATTAAGTATTTTGTTACAGAAGTGGGTTCCCTGATCACTGATTAAGGCTCGAGGTGTCCCGAACCGTGTCATGACGTTTTGTTGAAGGAACTTTAAGACCACTTTGGCATCATTGGTAGGTTTTTCCATGGCCTCGACCCATTTGGACACATAATCCACCACTAATAAAACATACTCATTGCCAAACGATGACATAATTAGCGCCGTGAAATCAATGCCCCATACATCTAACAACTCAAGCTCAAGAATGGACGTCAATGACAATTCATGCCTTCTCGATATGTTACCCAACCTTTGGCATCTATCACAAGTTTTTACAAACCTGTATAAATCTTTAAACAAAGAAGGCCAGTGAAAACCTGATTGAAGCACTTTCGCTACTGTCCGAGTCGCACCAAAATGGCCTCCACAAGGTGATGAATAGTAGTGATATAGAATACTAGCCATCTCCTCTTCTGAAACACATCTCCGAATCACTTGATCAGCACACTTCTTGAAGAGCAACGGATGATCCCACAAATAATACATTGAATTGAAAAGGAAATTCTTCTTTTGGGCTTTTATCAAATCTAGTGGTAACATTTTACAGGCAAGAAAGTTCATAATGTTTGCAAACTACGGAAGTGCATTTTCAACTGAGAATAACTGCTCGTCAGGGAACACCTCCGTGATGCTATACTCCTGACCAACTTCTTCTTGAATCAACCTTGACGAATGGTTTGCAATAACATTCTCACTCTCCTTTTTATCTTGGATCTCGGCATCGAACTCTTGTAATAAAAGAATCCATCTTGTCAATCTCAGCTTGGCATATTTTCTTTGCAAACAAGTACTGGATAGCTGCGTGATCCGTGTAGACGATCACTTTTGATCCAATGATATACGACCGGAACTTATCACAAGCAAAAACAATAGCTAGCATTTATTTCTCCATCATGGTGTAATTCTCCTTGGCATCATTCAATATCTTACTCGCATAATAGATGGATCAGAAGATCTTCTCATTCCGCTGGCCTAACACCGTCCCAACGGCATAGTCACTCGCGTCGCAAATAATCTTAAATGGAACCTCCCAGTCTGGAGCGACCATTATAGGAGCTGTGACCAACTTCTCCTTTATCGCCTTGAAAGCTTCCATGCAAGCCTCATTGAATGGAAAGGGAGTATCCTTCTCAAGTAGGTGACATAATGGCTTCACCGTCTTCGAGAAGTCCTTGATAAAGTGCCGGTAAAAGCTAGTATGCCCCAAGAAACTTCGAACTCCTTTTATATTAATCGGTGGCAGAAGCTTCTCGATTATTTCAATCTTTGCTCGGTCCACCTCAAGCCCCTTGGAAGAGACTTGATAACATAACACGATCCCCTCTTAAACCATAAAGTGACACTTCTCCTAATTGAGAACTAAATTCTTCTCCTCACATCGGTCAAGAATAAGCGCCAAATTGTATAGATAGTGATCAAAAGACGACCCAAAGATTGAAAATTCATCCATGAAGATTTCTATTTTCTCTTCCACCATATCCGAAAATATTGCCATCATACACCGTTGAAAAGTTGCCGGTGCATTGCAAAGGCTGAACGGCATACGTCTATAAGCAAATGTCTCATACGGGCATGTGAAAGTAGTATTTTCTTGGTCCTCCGATGCAATGGCTATTTGATTGTATCCTGAATAGCAGTCAAGAAAGCAATAGTAATCATATCCGGCTAATCGATCGAGCATTTGGTCAATGAAAGGAAGAGGAAAATGATATTTCCTCGTCGCCTTTTTCAATCTTCTATAATCAATGCACACATGCCATCCTATGATGGTCCACATAGGAATAAGATCATTTTTATCATTTTTCACCACTGTCATATCTCCTTTCTTGCGTACCACTTGCATCGGGCTAACCCATTCCCTATCGGATGTAGCATATATAATTCCCGCATTCAAAAGCTTCAACACCTCCACTCTCACCACTTCTTTCATCGTTGGATTTAGCCACCTTTGATGCTCAATGGAGGGTTTGAATGAATCCTCTATCAAAATCTTATGCATGCAAATCGAAGAGCTAATTCCTTTGATATCCGAGATAGACCAATCGAAAGCAGATCGATGCCGCTTCAAATTTCTCAGCAACTTACTCTCCTCTTCTTCTGTTAAAGTTGATGAAATTATAACTGGATTGGTTGAATTTACTCCCAAAAAGATATACCGAAGATGATCCTGTAATTGTTTGAGTATTGATCCACTGTGAGGCGGATTGGATTCCTCAAGAGAGTTTACAACTTCTTCAATCACCGCCGCATAAATAGGATCCTCTACGTCTTTAGATTGAACATCCAAAGTCAGCATGTAGTCCACAACTTCAAGTTCCATGGTAGAGCCCTCCTCACCAAGATCCCACATAAACAAGGAATTTGTGAGTGTATGCTCTAATGAATCCGTCTCCACATTCGCAAGAAAGAATTCCCCCACGCAAGAGTTCACAACATCAACTCGATTGCATTTGGGAAGTTCATCCGAAAAGTTCATTGTTTTAAAAATGTTGAACTTTATCTCTTCATCATTCACCCTTAATGTCGGATTTCTATTATGCACGTCGATTAAGGCCTTTCCCGTTACAAGGAAATGTCTTCCAAGGATGATTGCAATTTTTCTATCTTCTTCCATTTCTAGCACAACGAAATCCACCGAAAGATAAATTTGTCGACCTTCACCAACACATCCTCAATGATGCCTTTAGGATAGGTTAACGAACAATCTGCTATTTGGAGGAAAATCGTTGTCGGCTTTGCACTCCCAAGTCCTAACTTCCGATAAACGGAAGAAATCATTAAATTAATACTAGCCCCAAGATCACAAAGAGCCTTATCAAAATGAGATTTCTCGGTAGTACACGGAATTGTGAAACTACCCGGATCTTTCAATTTGGTAGAAAACTTTCTTTGTAGTACTGCACTACATTCCTCCATTAGCTTTACCATTTCGTGCTCCTCCAACTTTCTCTTCTTTGACATGATATATTTCAAAACCTTGCCATAGTTGGGCATTTGCTCCAATGCATCCGCAAAAGGAATGTTGATATCAATTTTCTTGAAGATTTCAAGAAAATTTTCAAATTGTGAATCCACCTTCCTCTTTCGGAATCTTTGAGGATATGGCAATGGCGTAACTAGAATTGGTGTATTTTCCAAAAATGTTACCTGTCCCGGCTTCACCCTTTCATCTCTTCTTCTCTCCTCGACTTTCTCTTCTTTATTATCCTCATTCTTGTCTCCTATTTTGTTTTCATTCTTAGCCTCACTTCTTTCATCGACTTTCTCATGAACTTCATTCTCTACAATTTTCTTTGGTTCATTATGTTGAAACTCATGACTTACCCCCGTATCATCTTCCATTAGATTGCTTGCCTCCACTTCTCTTCCACTCCTCAACTTAATTGCCTTGCATTTTCTAGGGTTGGTTTCCGTGTTGCTTGGAAACTTCTCTTTATTTTGCTTTTGGATGGATCTAGCAAGCTGTGCGATTTGAGTTTCTAAAGATTTCACCGTGGCATTGGTGTTTGTACAAGTTATATCAATCGAGTCAAGCCATATTTCATGCTTGTTCAGTCGGTTGTGCGTCTCACGCATAATAGTCTAAGTCTCCTTCATGAAAGAACCCAATATTTCATCCAAATTTGATTTTGGATTATGTATAGGGTTTTGTTGCATTTGACGGCTGGGTTGCATTAGATATCTCGGAGCTTGGTTTCTATATCCCGGAGGTGGCCGCAAAGAGTTCTGGTTATTCGCATAAGAAAAATTCTCATAGTTGCGAAGACCAGGATTGTAATGAGTTGGAATGTTGGTGGCGGGCCTGAAAGTATAGGCTCGATTATTCAGAAAGTGACATTCCTCAAAACTCATTATCTAATTCGGTTTGAGAACAACTTGCAGGATTCTCCTTTCTATGACTTGATAAAACACCTTTTGTAGATAAGGTGAGCACTTGATCAGATAGTCTTGACATTTGGGCTGATAAGGTTGCGAGATTCTTAGACTCTTAAATAAAAGAGACCCTTCTTCCCGTGTTCCTCTCATTCGGCCATTGATAATTATTGGCCACTATTTCTTCTAACAATGCATTAGTTTCAGTCAGGGTTTTAGACAACAACGATCCTTCCGAGGCAGCATCAACGATTGTTCTGGTTTGGCCGTCCAACCCGTTGTAAAAGAGTTGGGTTTGAAACCAATCATGATACCCATGTTGAGGGCACCTTCACAATAAATCTTTGAATCGCTCCCATGTTTCAAATAACGACTCATAATCTATTTGGTGAAACTGCGCAATCTCACCGCGGAGCTGAGAAGTCTTGGAAGGCGGGAAGAACTTAGTGAGGAATATTTGAGTAAGGTCCTCTCAAGTGTTTATGCTTCCCGGTTGGATAGATTGGAATCAACCCCGTGCTCTATCACGCAATGAGAATGGAAATAACCACAAATGGATGACATCCTCAGTAACTTCATTTATCTTCACTGTATCATAAATCTCCAGAAAAGTGGCCAGATGTACATTGGGATCCTCGTGCAGATTGCCACCATACTGGTTCTGTTGCACCATGTTGGTGAGGGCAGGGTTAAGTTCGAAATTGTTCGCCGGAATCAGTTACCTCCGGATGCTGGAGAAGTTCTCCAACATCAATGGTCGGTAATAATCCCAAAGGACTCTTTGAGGGCACTCTGGTTCTGGAGGACAGAGTGCTTGCGACTCCGGCGGTTGCGAGACATTTTTACCTCCACCGGCCATAGTAGTAGATTGATCTTCTTTCTTTTGATGTATTCTTTTACTACACCGCATGCACTGCTCAGTCCAAACAAATAAATCAAATAAACAAATGAATTGAATAAAATTAAAAGCAAAAGAATTATCGTGATTAACATTCAACTACTTGGTCACAATATCAACCTAAATTAAAAACATCGTTCCCCAGTAGTGGCGCCAAACACTTGTACGACGAGGATTTAATCACTCACGTATTGGCTACTCGCAAGTGCACGAAGTCTAGTTTTAAACATGAGCTAAACGGATTTTGTCTAGGGATTAATAATATTTATGAAAATGTTGTTTGTTTGAGTTGTGTTTTGTTAATGGTTGTTATTCGTTATTCGATTATGTTTACCATTATTTTTTGATTATATACTTGTTTAGATATATAGAGAATATGGGGTTTGACACTCGGGAGATGTAACCCCAAATTTGGACTAGGGTAAACACAACGCGACGATCTAATAACCCGAGAGGGAGTTAGAAATTTTGCAATCAATGACGTTGAGGCAAGACTCATGTGACCTAGTAACGTTAAGACATTGAGGGGGACTTCTTCGTTATATTTTGATTATCTTCATTACTTTGCTTTAATAAGTTAAAAGAACCCATCCTCGGATTTAGGGGGAGTGTGGTTACATTATTGTTTTGAAGAAAGCATTAAAGTTAATTGTCATTATCAAAAAGGGGGGGATTGTTGATCCTAAGATTTTGATGAACAATCAAAGGTTGATGTTTTTTTGTAGAACTAACGGTTTGATTAAGTGTTTCAGTTTATTAGTTCCAATGATGAAAATGTGATGACAAGTAATGAATGCACGCTAAAGAGATTGACAAAGACGATAAACATTAAGAGAACGAAGATTTTGAAGAATCTAAGGGAAAACAACTCAGGTTAATTTTTACTCTTAATGTATCCCGATTTGGATCACACACGACACAAAAAGTTTTTAAATTTATGTGTGTTTTGATAGGATCCCAATTAGTGAAATTATATGCCTATGTGTAATTGAAACAGAAATATTGATAATTAATTAAAATTGAATTTAAGAATTTAGTGGAGCTAATTGAGAAAATAAATTAGTTAAAAGGGCAAAAATGTCAATGAGAATGTATTAAAAACGAACTGGAAAGAAGTGTTCAGCAATGAGGAGTCGACTGATAAGTCGACCGAAGCGTATAAGACAAACTTACTGAATCGATCATTCGACAGATAGGTCGACCTGGCGTAGAAAGTGAACTATCTGAATCGATCAGTCGACAGGGAGGTCGCCTTGTGCTTGGAGGATAAACTCTCTGTATTGTTCGGTCGACAAACTATGAATTACCGGTCGACCGATGGGCAAGAAATGTTTGGCTTCGGCTACAACCTGAAACGGTCGGTCGACTTATGAGTGTTTGTTGGTCGACTAATGAGTTTGTTTCAGGTTTTATGGAATTTCGGGATTTGATCCAAAACTAGCCGTTATTTGGTTACCTGGTTGAGTGATTTTAGGGATATGGATATCTTTAAAATTTAATAATCTTATTTTAATATTCCTATAGATTTTATGCATGGAATTAAAATGTTTTTCAAATTAGTCTTTTTAATACTTCTTATCTTATCGAATTGGGTTTGAAAATTCTTTTGAGGGATTAAATTGAATATTTTGAAAGCTGTTATTAAGTGAAATATACATTAAATGAAAGGTATTAATATATAGGGTTTATAGGTGATTTTAAAAGACATATCTTGTGAAAATTAGTCGTTATAGGGCTTGTTCCAAGTGGTTATAAAAAGAACTGCGGATTTCACATAAAAAAACACACACACACAATATCAAGAACTATTCAGTTCCTAAACTTTTCTAAGAGTTATCATTCTAATATTATACTGAAAAATATTGTGAGATTATTCTGGAGTTAAAGTTCGTGAGTTAAAGCGCTAATTTATTTGGCATCACCAATCTGAGCTGTCTAGCGATCTATTTTGCAATTCATTGGTGTTTTCTTGGTTAGATCATTCCAAACTTATTCATTAATTGAGTATTTGATTATTATTACTTGCTTGGTGAATTGATCTTTTAGAGAAATCGGTTTTAAACTTTAAAAGCATCAAAATCTTTTAAAACGATTTGTGTATTAATATGATTACGTGCTTAATTGTGCTACCCACATTCTTTATTATAATAAGATTTTGTTTTCTCACTTTATTTCTATCATTAGTATCGGGACATTAATTGAGTATCAATTAATCTGATGTGGTAGAAGCTCTGAGTAGAAAGAACTTATCAATTTTTGTAATTGGTGAGTTGTGTGCGGATTAGATACTATTGAGAGTGTCTAATCAGGGGTAGCTTGGTTTCAATCTCTTCCAGTAAAGAAATTGATGTGTTAATTCTTCCTTTATTGAATTTGTGAGTGATTTTATAACGGTTCAATTCTTACCGGGTAAAAAGATATTTGGAGTATTTGTGAGGTTTTGATTCTTTAGCCTAAGATATAAAAAGAATTAGGTTATTCTTGAGCCTATAAAAAGTAGAGGTTATTTATGAATCTGGGAAAAGAAATTTGTAAAGGTTGATTATGAGTTTGTGAAAATAATCATTGTGAGGGTTTGGTTCCTACCTGTAAATGAATCTTGAGTTTAGTGGGTGCGAATCTCCGTGGGGCTCGAAGGACTGGATTAGCCAAGAGTAGTTTGGTGAACCATGATATATTGGTGGAATACATGACTTCGAGTCAACGAAGAAGTCCCCCTCAACGTTTTAACGACCCTAGGCCACGTGAGTCTCGCCCAACATCATTGATTGCACACAATCCAACTCCCTCCCGGATTATTGGATTTTCACGTTGTATTTACCGTATCGACAATCTCCGTTCTAAAACTCTCTTGCCACCTCTCTCGAGTGTAAGACAAGAGATATAACACAACTTCGTGTCAATGAAGAAGTCCCCCTCAACGTCTTAACGACCTTAGGTCGCGTGAGTCTTGCCCCAACGTCATCGATTGTCCACAATTCAAACCCCGACCGGGTTATAGAATTGTGGTGTTTGTTTACCCTAATCCGAATCCGGGATTTGTCAGAACCCCGTATTCTCCATTTACCATTCTAAGTATAATAAACAAACAATATGATAAACACAATCAAACTATGAAGAACAAACATAAACACAACACGAAATCATTCAAACAAACTTATTTATAAATATACCGTTAATCCCTACCACAATCCATATTTAACTCATGGCCATAGCCGCATAAACATATAAATCAAGCTAAACATGCTCACATGATCCTAAGATAAAGAAATAAGGAAAAACAATCGAAGAACTTAGCCTCGTCCAAAGATAAACCGCTAAGAACGCTCAACGATCGATTCGTCGTCTTCTCCACTTCGGGATGTGAGCTCCACCTCTAAAACTCCTAAACCTAGGCTTAAATATAGCCTAAGGTGCTCAAAAAACCAAGAGAAGCCGGAGAAGGGGGAGAAAAAGGGTATTTATAGGTAAAAGATCTCAAAGTATCTAATAAATATCAAGGCTGTGCTGCCGGATTTTTGTCTAGGCGAAGAAAAATTCGCCTAGGCGAAGTTAGATCGGTTAACTTTTTGCCGAAACTTCACCTCGGGGAAAGAAACTTCACCTAGGCGAAGTTACTGCAGGTTTGCAATTTTGTTTTGACTGTAACTTCTTCATCCGAACTACGATTTAGGTGATTCAAAAACCTATGGAAATATAAGAAAACGATCTACAACTTTCATGTTTTGAGTATTTCCAAAATTGGATTGAATATTAGTCCAAAATAGCCTTGAAGTTACAACACCTGTACTGACTTTGCAGGTTTGGTGACCGCCTAGGCGAAGAAGTATGCGGTAGACTTGGAAATGTTTCTACTAGGGTTTCCACCTAGGCAGAGGAATTTCCTGCCTAGGCGGTAGGCTGTCAGTAGCCTTTTGTCATTCTCAGCATCTTCACTGCCTAGGCGGAGGTCTGGACGCTTAGGCGATGTGCTTCCTTCATATTTTTGTCTTCTTGCTTGTTTATCCACCGTAACTTCGACTTGCCTTCGGTTCGATCTCATCATTTTCACTCCAATTTGCTATCTTTTTGTTCCACACACTTGATTTATACAAAAAGTATGAAAACTAATTAAAACATAATAAAATACTATATAAACGCTCGAAAACCAACTTAATTCGGTTTGGAAATACGTAGGTAGATCACACCTATCAAAGACCCCCAAACTTGAAATTTGGCTAGTTCTCGAGCCAAACACATAGTAAAATGAAAAAAAATAACAAACTGAATTAAATAACAAACAACCTAAAAACAATCTAAACATAACAACATGCGAGTTTTGACTTTTTCTAATGGCTTATTTATTTTTCCCTCAACAACCGCCAATTATTTCGAGTTCAGGTTGTAACACACAGCATGTAATGTTCTAGAATTTCGACATGTAATAATGGTGAACGCTATTCTAGATCCTGTAAATGTGTTAGTGTGAGACTCAATAATGTGTCTATACAACGATCGGATTAGATTATCCCTCAATGAAATTTATGAGTTAAGGATTACCATAAGCTGGATTGGGGTCCACTCTCCACTAATGTAGGTTTAGTAGTTCATGAAGATCATTAGGACTTGGTTCGGTTTTGGTATATTTGGCCAAGGGTAATTTGGAATAGAAAATGGGTTAACGTTGTTAACTTAACGTTACCCAAGGCTCAATGCTTGACACATTCACTCTTGAACCCCCATAGAAATATTGGAAACAATCTTGAACATGCAATTAAAACCGATGTACTCACTTGTCAAAAGAAATGAAAATAAAAACCGTATTTACATTTGACTTTTTTTTTTTTTTTTTTTTAACGAATACGCCCCCAAACTTATTTGAATGTTATAATTGAAAGGGTATGGGAAATACAAATGAAAAACGATAAGTGAGTACTCAAATACCGAACCAATTGGAAGTTCGCCCTAAACCCTACCGCTCACATCTGCTAACTTGATTAACTCAAATGTGCCTTTAAATTCAACGATTTAAGTCTGGAAAAATTCCACTGGCCATGGTATTAGTTTATGTGTTCTGAATTGAATTTGCATTTAGGCTTCGACAGGGTAACGAAGGATAAACATGTATCAGGGTAGGTTTAAAAAGGCTCAAGCGACAAAACGAATGCCTAAATCACGTCTCCTGAACTACCTCGCCTAGGATTTCGCTTCAAGCTTCCCCTCAATCAAATTCTAGAATCCTTAATGTGTCATGAATTTGATTAATCGATAATCGTTCTCAAATCAATTGAATAATTTTACATTGAATCTATGTGCTCGTGCAAATTAGGATCTACAATAATTTTGACCAAAACGCATAGTCAAGCACATAGAATCACACATGCATGGGTATTACCCTTGACTTCAAACACAACCAGGGGTAATTTTCATCATCGGGTGACGGCCCAGATGAACACAAAACTCAACATGAAAACAACAATACAAAAATATAAACACATTCTAACCTAAACACACATGCAATAACAAAAAAAAAAACAAAACGATAACACATAAACTAACAATACTAAATACTACACATCACTTTCGTACTCAAAATGGACAATATCCTCAGCGATCCCAATCATCAATCTCAACGTATGAAATTTAAAGCATGCTGACGATGGGTGTTTAGAATACTTACCTGGGAGGCGAGAGGATCTCGCCTCCGAATCAAGTCGGATGTGACATATTTAACTTATTTGACCCTGGGTTGCCTCCCAAGAAGTGCGTAGTTTAATGTCCTCGGCCCGAAATTTTCAGAATGCCCTCAAGATTAGCGAGATTTTGCTTTGTTTGGCTCGATCTTCTCAACCAAACGCCTCATCAGCTTATATGCTTGGTCAAGCAGCATAAAACGATTTCGAATCCCATTGAAAGAGATGCATCAATACCCGACGATCTAACATCGGCAAGTACCCTGCATAAGAAATAAAAACAAAACTACAAACAAAAATTATATACAAAGAAATGCCTAAAGTAAAATTAAGTCATTTACACACAATATCAATACTAATGAAATCGCCAATCCCCGGCGACAGTGCCAAAAACTTGGTACGTTGACAGGACTAGAATACGATACACTTGCTTCTCTTATCTAAAACTTAAGTCCTGAGCCGTTACCGTATTACTCTAACAATAATATCAAAACAATCCCCGACAACGGCGCCAAAAACTTGGTAGCGCGTAAAATACGCTGCTACTTACACTCACAAGTATACGTGGTTTAAGTTTTAATATAGTATGATTCTAAAAGATCGGGTTATCGTATCCACAGGGATTGGTGTCGTTACTATCGAATACCGCGTTTGTCGTGGCCTAATTTTATCTAGGCGAAAAAAAAATGTAATTGATTAATTAAACTAATACTAATATAACCTAAATTAACTAAAAATTAAATCTCTTGTCTTTTATTCATCTCTTTTGTGTAGAGTGTCTATTAAAAAAAAAAAAAATAGTAGATAAAATTTTTAAAAAAATACATATAAAAACAAAATAAACTAAAAACAAAAAAATAAAAAAGAAATATTTTCTTTTTGTGATTTTTTTCTTTTAATTCTTATTTTCTATTTTATTTTTTTAATCTTTTATAAACACCATTAGAAAGTATAAATAAAATAAAGATTGAGATGTAAATTAACATATCTTAATATTCAATCATGGAATAATTAATTAGAATATATCAAATGAACAGGTAATGATAATGGATTGAAATTTACAAAAATAAGAGATAAATTATGAGTTTTTTATGAAGAAGATCACTTACTTGTATGGTAATTTATCAAATGGGAAACAATCTAATAATGATCTAAATAATTGATTGAGGAGTAACAATTTACATAGATAACATTCAAGCATTGAAGAATAAGAAATACAACACTCAAGAATTGAAAAGTAAAAAAATATTTTTACTAAAACTAAGATGTGGATCTAATATTTTCCGTTAAGGCATTTCATCGAACACGTAAGAAACATTTGGTTAATAGGAAATCATACCCTAAATTAATATATCTTAATATTCAATCGTTGAATAATTAGAATATATCGAATAAACAGGTAATGATAATGGATTGAAATTTTAAAAAATAATAGAAAAATCATTTATGAAAGGGATACTTACTTGCATTGGCTTAGCAAATGGAAATTTGATTGCAAAAATGGTAGATAAAGTAAACACACTAAAATGTGATCTATTTATAAAGATCAAAAGTGGGGGAAGAGATTGGGAAAAATCTATAATAATTATTGGAGACCTCTCAATTCTAGCTCTTTCTAACGGTAACCTTGGGGGTTTGAGTGACCTTCATTTTGAAGGGTAGTGTATGCTATTACATTGGAGGGTTTGAATGATTTCTTCAATTGTATTAAATAACTATAATTACATGAATGAAAGGTATTTTGAGCCATGGTAGTCTAGGCATTACATTGGGGGTTTGAATGACATTAAATAACAATAATTGCATGAATGAAAAATAGAGAATGAATGGTTACCTTGGGGGGTTTGATTTGTATTATCTTCAATTGCATTAAATGAGGATAATTGCATGAATGCAAGAGAGAATGAACAGTATAGATGATGATTAAGAGAGAGAGCAAGGTGATGAGAGGATGAAGCAATTGTGAGCTCTCCTTTATTCAAATCTCAAGGCTTACACTTTTAATTTTTCTTATTAGATTTTCTTTTGAGAAAATTGTAAATAAATTTTTTCTAAAAATAATAGTAATATTATTATTTCAATTTTAATTTTCCTAGTATTATTTAGTTGAAATGATATAAAAGAAAAAATATATAAAATTTTATCTTTCGTTAGAGAAAGAAAATATTATTCAGCTAAAATTGTCCTAAAATTGTTTCGTTTAATTAATGAGAACTGAGAAAGGAAATACATTTGGTTGCAACATTTGCTTTTTTTTTTTCTTTTTTGTTTTCTTTTTTTTTAAAAAAAATAATAATAATAATATATGAGAATAAAATAATATTTTTTTCTTTATGGTGGGATGGTGAGGGCGGTGGCGGTGGGTTGGAGATGGTGGTGGTGGTGGGTTGGAGAGAGAGGGGAGGGGGAGGGGGAAGGGGAAGGGAAAGAGGGAAATAAAAAAAGAAAAACAAAAAAAAAAAAAAAAAGAGAAAAGATAAAAAAAAAAAAAGTTAATTATGAAAAGATATAGATAAGGGTACAATAGTAATTATAGTGATTTTTTATTTTTTTTGAAAAAACTCTCCTTTATTTTTCTTCAAATTTTGGGATTAAAAATTGATTATAAAATTGTGCATTTTCCATTCTATTGTCTTTCTTCATTTTTATGTCCATCTTCATTTTTCCATTCAAATATGTCAACACCATTTTCTATGGGACCAATGTGAAATAAAACTAAAACATTAGGACAGAAGTGCAAATTCCTTCCCTATGTCCATGTGCTTCACTCCACTCCATATTAAAATTGAATTAGTTTTAGTTTATTCGTATTCATACGCAGAGTTCGATTCAATGCATTCTTGGGAAAATAAAAAAGTCACAGACTGTGAAAAAAAAAAGTAATTAAATAAAATAAATTAAATCTAATTGGAAACCTACCTGCACCCAAAGCACCCGAAACCAATTTGGTGTTCGGGCAACCAGCTTCGGGTTCGTGCGGGTTTTTCTTTCCAATCATTTTTGGGTCAGCCCACAAAATATCCCTCCACCCGACCTACCAGATTGACTTTCACCCCTAGTTTGGGTAGAAAAAAAATAATAGAACTTATTGATTTTATTACTTAATCCTCATAAATTATAAAAATAAATTAAAAATTTTATCATTAAGGTATAAATCTTATTTTAGTATTTTTTTTTTTTAAAATTCTTCCTTACTTTCCTTCAATTTTCTCTTAAATTTGGAGAATAAAATTTTACTTAGAAAATTGTGCATTTGTCTTCCCTTTTTTTTTTTTTTCCCCCCCCATACCAAACAAGTGTTTTTTTTTTTTTTTTTCATCCTATTTTTTTCTTCATTTTTATATCCATCCTTTTTTTTTTTTTCACCTAAACAAACGCACCCTAAATGATTTTTTCCATTCAAATATGTCAACTCCATCTTCTAAGGGACTTAATTGAAATAAAACTAAAACATTAACAGCTAGTTTGGTTGGATGAAATAAAATGAAGATGGAATGAAATGAAAGAAGTAATAAAATGCGAGAAAGAATGAAATTGTCAATTGAATCACTATTCCATTCACTTGTTTGGTCGGTATGGAATGAGAGAAAGAATTGAATAGTGAAATATAATAAAATTCTCATTATTTCGCTATTTCATTCAATTTTTAGATTTTGTTCTCTAATTTCTGTTTGTGTTCCTAATTTTCAGTTTATATTTTCTAATTTCAGTTTATGTTCTCAAATTTTAGTTTCTGTTATCAATTTTCAGTTTATGTTCTCATTTTCTATTCTTAATTTTCTGTTCTCTACTTTTCTATTCTCAATTTTCTATTTTTGCTCTCTAATTTTATGTTTCTATTCTTAATTTTCAATTTTTGTTCTCAATTTTCTATTCTCTAATTTTTTGTTCTCTAATTTTCAGTTTTTATTCTCAATTTTCAGTTTCTGTTCTCAATTTTCTATTTCTGTTCTCAATTTTATTTTCTTTAATTTTTGTTTATGTTCTCTAATTTCTGTTTTCATTCTATATTTTATGTTTATGTTCTCTAATTTTAGATTATGCTGGATCAACGATGAACTTTATTGTAATTTTAGTTTTTTGGTTGGACTTAATTCTAGCCCAATTTCAAATAGAATCTTATTCTCTTGATTTTTATTCCAATGAAATCATAAAAGTAATTCAATTGGAAAACTAAATAACGGAATAGGAATTAAGGGCGGAATGCAATTCCATTTCGCCCCTGATTCCGTCTAACCAAACATGCCGTAAGAGACAAAAGTACAAATTCCCCGGAATACTCCCCAGCACCACTCCACTCCATTTGCTCCACTCTAGATTCAACATGTTAGTTTATTATTATGGGTTTATAGTATTTATTTTCCCTGCCCTTTTGTTGTTAATCAGATATTTTTCTTGTCATATTACAAATATTGATCAACTCCATTGATAATTTTTTTTGTGTGTGTAAAAAGACTCTGATACCCTTACCTTTTGTGCAGACTTTATACAATTAAAAAAAGGGATAATCGGCCGCAAGTCCTAAATAATAGACCTATTTTAAAAAAGTCCATCTTAAAATATAAGTTTTGATTTATTCTCTAAAGTTGGATTTCTCTTAAATTTTAATCCTGCATTGCAGGGATTGTAAGAAGAACTTAGTGAGTAAATTCGTATTATAATGAATATTATTTACATATAACAAATATTAGTTACAATACAATAATTGTTATATTTTTACATATATTTGTGTAGTTTTGGTTACATGTACGTAATATTAGTTACATGTTACAATTACATATATTTGTATAATATTTGTGACATTTAACAAATATTATACACAGAAATTAGTTTAACATATATTTGTATACATTTATTTATATGTATTTTGTGTGATTTTTGTTATATTTAACAAATTTTTACACACAAATTAATTATATGTTACAAAATACAATAATATTTGTTACATCTAATAAAAATTTACATACAAATTTGTTACATGTAACCGTGCGTGTGGTGGACTTCCATCTTTTTTAAATAGACAGAACTAAAACATAAGTTATTTCCGCCTTTGAGATTTTTTTTTAATTAAGAGTGAAATAAAGGACCTCCCACATTTTCCATTGTCTTTCTTCATTTTTCTGTACATCTTCATTTTTCTGTCCTCAATTTTTTTTCCCGTTAAAATATGTCAACACCATTTTCTGTGGGACCAAAATTGAAATAAAACTGAAACATTAGGAAGAAAAGTGCAAATTCCCACCCAACAGCCCATGTGCTCCACTCCACTCTCTAGTCTCTCCATGTGCTCGGCCCCAGATTCAAAAATGTTTTTTTATTATTCATTTGCAGACTGCAGAGTCTGCATTCGCTGAAACAAACAATACGCCGGTCAAACGTCGGAATCTCATTGTTCTGAGTCTGAGATCTGAATCACACGGCAATGGCGATGGCAGCTGGAGCTTTGGTTACTGCTGGTACGGAGATTATCCTGAATAAATTGATTTCACTCGCAGCTGAACAAATCAGCCTCGCGTGGGGGTTCAAAGGCGAGTTGGAAAAGCTCAAAGACACACTTGAAATGATTCAAGACGTGTTAGATGATGCCGAAGCTAAGCAAGTCAGGGATAAGTCCGTCAGGCGCTGGCTGGAGAAGCTCAAAGACGTAGCTCATGAGGCCGACGATGTTTTAGATGAGATCGGTTACGAAATTCTCCGTCGTAAGGTGGAGATTCGTAATCAGATGAGGAGAAAGGTATTCTTCTTCTCCTCAATGTCTAACTCGATTGTTTTCCGTCGGAATATGGTTCATAAAATTAGGAAGATCAATTCATCATTAACTGAGATGAACAAAACAGCAACTGATTTCGGACTGCAGAAGAGAGGTGTAGAGATGGCCCCTCCTCTAGCAGTCACTTTAGACCGAGAGACTGACTCTTTTATTTTCAAGCCGGAGGTGGTAGGAAGAGAAAGTGATGAACTGAAAATAGTTGAAATGTTTACAAGTGCGGAACATCAAGAAGTTCTCTCCGTCATTCCCATTGTGGGAATGGGTGGCATTGGGAAGACAACTTTAGCTAAGTTGGTCTATAACAATAAGCAAGTACAAACTCAGTTTGATCTGAGAGTTTGGGTTTGTGTATCTGAGAACTTTGATGTCACCATGATTTTAAAAGAGATTCTCCGATCTCTAACAAACAACGGGTGCGAGGCACAAAGTAGGGATGCCATACTCAAAAGCCTTAGTCAAGGGTTGGAAGGGAAAAGATATTTGCTCATACTTGATGACGTGTGGAACGATGATCCTATCAAATGGGACAATTTTAGGACTTGCTTGTTAGGAGTTAATGCAATGAAAGGGAGCAACATTCTGGTGACAACACGTAGCTTTCAAGTAGCATCAATCATGGAAACACGCTCCGGGGATTGTATAGATAAATTGCCAAGAGAAGATTGTTGGTCCATATTTCGAGGAAAAGCATTTGGAAATGGAGGACCTCTAATGACTTCTGAACTGGAGGCCATAGGGAAAGAAATTGTGGATAGGTGTAAAGGTGTGCCGCTAGCAGTGAAGGTAGCTGGGAGTTTGATGCACTCAAAGAAGGAGAGAGACGAGTGGTTGTCAATTTTAAATAATGGAATGTGGGGTTTAGTCGGAGGAGAAAATGGAATACTCCCTATACTCAAATTGAGTTTTGATCATCTGTCATCACCATCTATAAAACAATGTTTTGCTTATTGCGCAATTTTTCCCAAGGATTTCCGTATGGAAAAGGAAAAATTAATCCAGCTGTGGATGGCACTGGGATTTCTTCAACCAAATGAAGGGAGCAATATGGAGATGGAGGACTTAGGCAATGTGTACTTTCAAAATTTGCTGCAAAATTCACTGTTTGAATGTATTGACAAGGATGACTACAGTGGCATTCAAAAATATGCCATGCATGATTTGTTGCATGATCTCGCACAATCTATTTCAACATCTGAGTGCCTTATCGTAGATGTTGATATAGGAATTAAGGTTCCTCGTGTTCGACATTTAGCAAATTATTCTCGTGGAAAAACAAATCATAGCATTTACATGAAAAGTGCTAAAAGGCTGCATACATTAGTCTTAAGAAGTGTTATCCCCAATCACATACTTGTGAATTGCAAATGTTTGCGTGTCTTGAATATTTCTTCATCTCATATCAAAGAGTTGCCACCTTCAGTCGGCAAGTTGGTTCACTTGAGATATCTTGACATATCATACAACGACTTCAAAATTTTGCCTGAATCCATTGGCAAACTGTACAATTTGCAGACGTTGAGAGTCCAAGGATGCGGGTACTTGGCAGAACTACCAAAAGAGGTGAGGAATTTAATCAACTTACGACATTTATATTTTGATGGGTGTCAATCGCATAGTGGTGATTCTTATTGTGGATGGGTGATGCCTTTTGAGATAGGAAGGCTCAGTAGCCTTCAAACTTTATCATATTTTAGAGTGGGAGAAGGCAAAGGTTTTCGAGTTGAAGAGTTGGGAAATTTAAGAAATCTTAGAGGCAAGCTGTATATAAGCGATCTCAGATTTGTGAGGGATCGAGAGGAAGCTGAAAAGGCAGATTTATTCCACAAGGACAGATTAGACGATGTGACATATGAATGGCGTTTGAAACGTTATCGTCGGGAGTCCTATTTCGGTGGCTATGACACAGGTGCATTAGAAGGACTTCAGCCTTCCCCAAACTTGAAAGTCCTAGAGGTTAGAGGCTTCCCGGGTGACAGCTTCCCATCATGGATGATGAAGATGGTGGTTGGTAGTAGTAGGAGTTTTAATGGTGCATTGTTTCTTCTCAACAACTTGGTGGAGATCTTTTGTGCGACTGTAAAAGATGTGAAGAACTCCCAATGCTAGGACACCTACCACTTCTTCAAAAACTTTGTATAAATCGCCTGGAGAATGTCAAAATCATAGATGAATCATTCTATGGAATTTGTAATTGGAATAGTTTAGGTTCCAATCATAATTGTAATGAGGTGAAGGTCTGTTTTCCTGCTTTGAAAAGTTTCAGTTTGTACTCTATGCACAGCCTAACAGATTGGAAGGAAGTTGCGCAACCAAGCATTGTATCTCTATTCCCTTGCCTTGATGTGTTGGATATTTGTCACTGCACCCAATTGAAAACTGTTCCAACTCATCTTTCGCATCTGAATGAATTGAGAATCTGGGAGTGTCACACATTAACTCATGTTTTTATGCCTGTGCGGGGCCTCAATACCATTCCTCTCCAATCACTATCGATTCGCCATTGTGAGAAGCTGTGCAGCTTGTTAGATGGTCTCTTGGTCACCCTTCCATCTCTTCGTAAGTTGCATATATACGGATGCCCTAATCTCAAGTCCATTCGGTGCTTACAAGGCCTCACATCACTTAAAGATTTGAATATTCAAGATTGTGATAAATTAACGTGTCTGTCAAGTGGGCTAAAATACAGCACATTACTTGTGTCCTTGGAAATTCGTCGTTGTCCAAATCTGATCTCTTTTCCAGATGTTCATGCAATGAGCTCTCTATCCAGCTTAACAGTTTCCGGTTGTGAGAAATTGAATTCTTTGCCCAAGGGGCTACATTGCCTTACCCGCTTAGTCAAATTGGACATTGGCCCCTTCTCCGAGGAGCTCAGTTCTTTCCCGAGTATGCAATTTGTCCAAAACTCACAGGCTTCACTTTGCAAGGTAACTCTCACCGGTCGACCTCAATGGGACTCATTCCCAGAGTATTTTCTACACTTGACTGCCCTAAGAGAAATAACTATAAGACAATTCGGAATGGAAGCTTTACCTGATTTGTTTGGGAATCTTATATCGTTGGAAGGGCTTTGTATATACGACTGCGAGAAATTAAAGTATCTCCCAAGAATTGGAGCTATGCGGTGCCTCACCAAATTGAATTATCTATGCCTTCATAATTGTCCCTTATTGCAAGAAAGATGCACCGAGGGAAGTGGCCCTGAATGGTCCAAGATTTCTCATATTGGAGATATAATTGGCATTAATTGGTCTAGCTAGAGGAGCTCAATCTTGAGGGTCTACAGAAGTAAGTTCTCTGTTAGAATTGATCTTGTAGCTCTCCTAATTTTGGCATTTTCTATTTTGCCATTGTTTCATTTTCTCACTCTATTATTACCTGTGCAGTGCAGGTACAAGGATTTTTAGGGCAGGGAAATAAATTCCTCTTCGTAATAATGATACACGAAGTATTACCGGAAAATGAAACTACAATCAGCTTGGACATGGAATTGTTGTAAGAAATACATACGCACCCCTGAATTTTTTAATACTATCATTCTTTTTATGCAAATATATATATATATATATATATATATATATATATATATATATATTTATTTTTATTTTTTTTCCCGAAAGGGTTTAAAATGTGGCGGAAAAAATAAACTAAATAGAAAAAATGAGATGATGATATAAAGTGGAGTTGCCAACTTGCTGCCTTACATTGAGTTTAAATTGACATTGTTTGGGCACCTACATCATTTTGAATATTTTTTTTATTTTTTAAAATAGTCCAAAATAAAATAGATTCATAAAATAGTCGTTAACAAAAATTCAAAAATTTGGTAGTGTTTATGCCAACGAAAGATGTTAGGCACCCTAAGACATCTACCAAAGTTGAAACCGACATTAACTTAACTGTACAATAATTTATTTGACAAAAATAACTTAGCAATATAAAGAACTATAATTTATAAAGTAGTTTCTGTTATAAACTTTATTAGTTTTCATAAAAAACATTAATTAAAAATTTCAAAACCTCCATTTTATTTATTAAAATTTCAGTTTTTTATTTGACAATTATTATTATTAATTTTCAGTTTTTATTTTTGTGTTTATTATCAATTATTATGTTTATTATTATTCTTGTAACTCCTATAATTTTTTACACTACTCTTTGGGAGATATAGAAAAGTATATTAAGAGTTCTCGCATGTATTAGTATATCTCTATATTATATTCAAGGGCAATTCCATAATGATGGTTCATTTGTCTTCCGGTGGATGTGAACCCTGAGAAGACGTGCTTGTGAGCAACGGTTGTATCTTGGAGTAGATATTGCCATCAGAACCTTCACGTAGGAAAGTAATCATTTCCTTAAGTTAACAATCTCTTGTGCCCCCTTGAAATCACAGGCTAGTCATTTTTTCTTATTTATTTAATTATTTATATTTTTGGAATAATTTATTATTTATATTCTAGTGAGAGTTTTAATATTTATTTAAATTATTGTCTAAATCATATAATATTTTCTAACAGTTTCAAACATAAAAAAGAAAATCAATGTAAAAAATAAATACATATCGGCTTTCTAATTTATGATGTAGGATAAATTTTTATATACTACATTTTATGTCAATTTTAAAATATATATATATATATATATATATATATATATATATATATATATATATATATATATATATTACATACACATATCAACTATTTACACACATATATGTACAAGTTATTTATTATTATAATATTCTAGGAGTGGCCTATTGGTAAGGCCTACTTCCAATTAGATAGGCGGTCTACCGGTGAATTTCATGGATTTAGTGCCACCTTGGCTATTAAGAGATGTAGGAAGAAACAAAATTGAATTTGGATGATTTGTGCACAAAAATTAAAATTTGAACACTAAAATTAAAATTGCGTTGGGTGTCCAAGATAGCCAAATGGGTTCCGATTGGCACGAAACTTGAGGGTTAGCGTCACCTGACCATTAAGACTTGTAGGAAGAAATAAAAGTCAAATTGACACTACTTATGCCATTTTTTTGTGTTTTTTTTCTTCAATGTGCTTATCTAAAATTCATATTTGGGCTCTACTACATGTTCATTGACTTGATGCGTTATTTATTAAACTCTTTGTCATATATGTGTTTACAGATTTAACATGGTAAGTATGAGGAGGACCATTATGGAGAAGTTACGGTTGCAGGCATCGGCCAAGGCCTAAGCCCAGGCACAAGAGCAGACCCAGTCCCAGACCCAGACACATTCCGATGTAGAGGCCGATGTGCAGGCCCAATCCAAAACCCAAACATATGTTGAGGCAGAGGCCAACGTGCAGGCTCAATCCCAGCCCCAGGCGGATGTCTTAGCCTTGTCCACTGATGGTAAAATCTTGACATTAATTTGATATATTTATTTAGGGGTGTGTACGGGTCGGGTGGAGTGAAAAATAGGGTCACCTGACACCCGACCCGAACAGTATTTGGGTGAGGGTTTTTTGGCCTAATTTCGACCGATCGGTGGCTGGAAACCGACATTGGGCAGGTTTGTTGGTAGTTGGTCAGGTTCGGACGGGTCTATGAAGGCAGAAGAATGAACAAAACCCTAACGAAACCCTATCAAAACCTTTATGATCTCATTTCCAACTCCGATGAACAAAACCCTAACGAAATAGAAATAAAAAATCTAATTGAAAATAAAATAAAATAAATAAATAAATTAAAGGATGGTCCAGATGGCCAGGATGCTACTAGGTAATGCTGGACCCTCTAAAAAACAAAAAGGACGAGGATCATCTAAAGGATGGTCCGGATGGGGTGAGCACAAAGAAAGGTTCGTCCTGGAATTTGATACTTCCGGTGAGGACATAATTGTAATGCTTGCAAAATTATACTATATAGAATCTTTATTGTTCTTTATATATATATATATGTGTATGTGTACATATATGTGTGTGTATATATATATATATATATATATATATGTCGTGATTAGAATTTTTATCAAACAATTTCGAATTATTTATGTAGGCCCAGACAGAGTGCAATAAAAAGTCACGTCAGCAGCAGTTACACTCGCACGCAACTGTACGACATCATTTGTGATCGTAATAAGTTTATAAGTTTATATGGTACAATCAATTAATGTTCATATGGACTTAACAAAGTATAAATTTTACTAACAATTTATTCTCTCTTTTATTGATAGTTGGAGAGAGCTGGTGCGCCTGCCGATCAAATAGATATGTACTGTAAGACTCAAGTTGGCGTAATGGTGTACCGATTGACGTTTCTTCACCGAATATGATTGTTAGATATCATATTTAAGTATAATTTTTAAGAAATAAACAATTAAGTTTTACAAACCAAGCCATTTCAATTTGAAGCGATTTTACAGGGATTGCCAAAATTCGTGCCGGAGACAGAGAGAACAACAGAGTTTAGACGTGAAGTGTGGAATGACTATATGGGCGCTGAGTAACTTGGTTGGACATGATGCATCAGGAGTAAATTGTCGCAGCATGAGGTATTTGGCAGTAATACTGAGGGAGGATGTTCGCGTGCCTCGGCTTCGACATATGTAGAGGCATCTATATCGGCACCACCAGAGATGGCCGATGTGGTTAGGGAGACAGTGGATACCAGTACGCGTGGCGTACTCAGCATTCCATGAGGTTGCAAACAATGAACCTTGGATTGGTGATACCGCACGACATTGTCGCAGCTGGTTGTTCAGGTATAACCAATTTAATTATTCTATTATGAAGGTCTTAATATTGCATATCTAATCATTTGTATGTTAGGTTCTAGATGAGGCAACATCGATGCCACAACCGAACTCTACGTCTGGGTCTTGTCTCACAACGGCCAACAAATCTGGTTGGTTAATAACTTTACATTTTTACTAAATCATTATGTATATATGCATGTATATAATTTATGTAAAAAGTAGAATTTGAACACTTAAAGAATTAAAAAAAGATTGGGCGTTCAAAATGACAAATCGAAGTTTAATTGGTGTGAAACTCGAGGATTAGTGT
This sequence comes from Eucommia ulmoides, assembly GCA_016647705.1. Lineage (NCBI taxonomy): Eukaryota > Viridiplantae > Streptophyta > Magnoliopsida > Garryales > Eucommiaceae > Eucommia > Eucommia ulmoides. Next base: position 155,717 of record JAENRU010000389.1, on the reverse strand, counting down.
CACCCCAACCATTAAGACTTGTAGGAAGAAACGAAATTCAATTTGGATAAATGATTTAAGATTTATTAAAAACAATAGAATCCGAACACTAAAAAGATGTTAAATTGGGTTGGTTGTCCAAAATGGCCAAATGGTGTCCAATTAGCTTGAAACTTGAGGATTAACGTCATTCCGGCCATTAACACTTGTAGGAAAAAAGAGATATAAATTTGGATAATAGGTTTAGGATTTTTTTCAATAAAGTAGAATTCAAACACTTAAAGAAATTAAAATCGGGTTGGGCGTCCAAGACGGCCATATAGAGTCAGTCCGATAGACGTGAAACTCAAGGTTAGTGGTTTAGCTCCACCCCGACCATTAAGAATTATAAGAAACAAAATTGAAGTTGGGATTTATTCAAAATGTAGAATTTAAATACTTAAAATCAGGTTGGATATCCAAAATGGACAAATGGAGTCCGATTGACGCAAAATTCGAGGGTTAGCGCTACCCTGGCCATTAAGACATTTAGGAAGAAACATAATTGAATTTTGATAAGAAATTTAAGATTTATCGGAAAAATGAATAATTAGAACAAAGTTAAAATATGGTTTCGTGTTCAAAATGGATTAACAAGGTTTGATTGGCACGAAACTCGATGGTTAACACTACGTCCCCATTAAAACTTGTAGGAAGAAAACGGAATAAGGGGCTTAGAATTTATTAAAAAAATATGGAATTCAACCACTTAAAGAATTTAAAACCAGGTATGGTGAGCAACATGGTGAAACGAAGTCCGATTGACGCGAAACTCGAGGGTTAGCGATACCACGATCATTAACACTTATTGGAGAAAATAGAATTTAATTTCGATATGTGGTTTTTAATTTATTAAAAAGGGTAGAATTGAACACTTAATGACATTAAAATCGAGTTGGGTGTCCAAAATGGCCAAACATGGTTTAATTAGCACGAGACATAACAATTAGCGCCATCTCAGGCATTAAGACTTGTAGCAATAAATTGAATTTAATTCGGATAAACAATTTAGGACTTATTCAAAAATGTAGAATTCAAACTATTAAAGAAGTTAAAATTGGCTTTACTCGAAGGTTAGGATTGCCCCATCCATTAGGAATTGTAGAGAGAAACAAAATTGAATTTGGATAAGCAATCAAGGATTTATTAAAAAATGTAGAATTCGAAGACTTATAATGAAGCGTTGAGGTTTTCTTTTCTTAGTAAGGTTTTGTTGCTATGCCATTTGCATCTTGGCTGAACTCGTGTTGATTCATAAAGATCGATTTTGATGTTTACAGATATGAAGTTACTGGAAAGGAAAATGTGTACATATGAATTTGAATTACGGAACAATAAAAGTAAAACAGAAATTACAAATTAATGCTACCCAGGATTGAACTGGGGACCTTTGGTGTGTAAGACTAATGTGATGACAGGATTTTAAGAACAAATTCTTGGAACAAAATAGGATTTTCCCCACCAAGTTTCCTAGGAACGGAAACACTAAGGCCCGTTTGTTTAGTGTTTCCGCTCTTTAATTTTTGTTCTTGCTCCCAGAATTTTGGGATTAATGTATAGAAACATGTTTGTAAACACGTTTCTATTCCCAAAGATTTTCAAAATTTTGGAATTAATTTCAGAATTCTTCAAAAATTTGAGAAACAAAAAAATCTTGATTCCTATTCGCTCCCACAAAATTATTCTCAATCTATTTCATAAAGGTAAATGTTGAGAACCACCATAACGCCAGTCACCCCCACCACGCCGACATTTTCTTCATATTCTTCTCTCTTTCTATATATAAGACGATCCATGCTAGTCGCAACCTACCTCATTTTCTTGTTTATGTTCTAAGAAATTATAAAACATTTTCAAAAAAAAATATAAACGTTGATCAAACGTCACCTAAAGAAACCCCACTTTAACACCCTAAACTAGGGATATAACAGAAATATATAATTTCATGGAATGGCTCAAATTTACTCCTTAATTATGAGATCAACTTTTCTTTTTTCTTGGTAATACATGCCCATTTCCTTTCACATCTGTTTTTTATTTTATTTTTTTAATTTTAATTTTTAGAACGTGCAGATAATTTCGTTTCTTCAGCAGAATGCACATCCTCGAGTTGCAGAGACAATACCATCTATACCAGAAAACGTCGCTGATCAGGTTTGAATTATTTTTACCTCAATTCTCAATAAATATCAACCTTATTACTTCTCAGTAGTGTTTCTATTCCTAGAAAAGATTGAAAATTAAGCTGACATTTGGTTAGTATTTCTGTTTTTCTCTATCTACTTCCAATAAACTGAGACGGGATGGGATAAAAAATTTGTTTCCGTTTGGAGTATTCAGAAAATAGAAACATGTTTGGTAACGACCATTCTCTTGAAATTGTTTCTTTTTAATTTATGAGAATGAAAATAAGAAACATGTTTGGTTGCAACATTTGTTTTTTTTTTTATTTTTTTTTTTATTTTTTTCTTCAAACATATGGTGGCCAGCAGGATGGTAGTGAGAATGGTTTTAGGGGCTGAATTGGAATCTACAATTTTTTGTTTCTTAGATTCTGAAGGAATTCCGAAAATAGTCCAAATTACTCCCAAAATTTTAGAGAACAGAAACATGTTTGCCAAATGCATTTACGTACATTAATCTCAAAATATAGGGAGCGGGAACAGGAATTAGGGAACAAAAACAATAACCAAATGGTGTCAAAATTTTCTTCTAGAAGTTCAAGAACGGAATGAAAACCATTTTTTTTGCTCTTGTTTTTTCCATTTGTGTTCTAAGTTTACTGGGAACAAAAGGAAAAAAAACACTAACCAAATATAACCTAATCATACGTAAAACAAAGAACATCGAGGAAATCTTTTTCAATGTTACAGATTAAGTTGTGGGCATCGGATCATAATAGAGTTGAGATGATGTCGGCATATCTCTACGATGAATTTCCTTCTAAGGTAAAAAAATTACAGATCTTCGCATACTGTTTTGTTTTTTCTTGTATTTTTAATGACTTAATTACAGATTTTCTTGTATTTTTGATGAATTAATTAGAGATTAATTAAAGGTATATGGTGGGTGATTAATGATTGATATTGTTTAGGATGTTTATGAGGCTGCTAGAGATTTTACTCAAGAATATGGGGGTTTGTTGTGGAAGGATTCGAAGAGGATGCGCGTTTTTGTCAAGGCCGACATTCTCTCCAACATGAAGGATTTTCTCTGTAGTCAACAACAATAGTCTCTGTCTCTCTCGCGCTCCACCTTGGCCCAGCCGCCCTCTCTTTTTTGCTCTCTCTATCTTTCTCTCACTACCTTGCCCCGGTTGCCCCCTCTTTTTTGCTTTATCTCTCTCTATATGTTTCCACCTTGTCCTGGCCGCCCCTCTTTTTTGGTTCATCTCTCTATCTTTCTCTCCACATTGCCCATAGTCACACCCCTCTTTTTTTGCTTCATCTCTCTCTCACCCATGGTCATCTCCTCCCTCCACCTTTCCCCGTGCCGCACCCCCTTTTTTTCTCTCTCTACCCCGGTCGCCCTCCTTGTTTGCTCTCTCCTCTCTCTCCACCCTTCCCGCATTCGCACTCCCTTTTTTGCTTCATCTCTCTCTCATCGTTTTTAAAAGAAGCATTGTTGATGTCGGCTAGATAAAGAGATGAGAAGGGTAGGTTGATAAACCATCTCTCTCTCTCCGAGCTTCTTGCCCCCTTCTTTTTTACTTTCTCTCGCTGCCTCGCTCGCCCTCCCCCCCTCTTTTTTGCTCTCTCTCTCCCTCTCTCCCACTCTTTTTATGAAGACATATTGGTAATGTGTACTGGATAAGCTTAAGACTGGACAGGCTTCGATTCCTGAACATTCAGAAGACTAAATATATGTCTTTATCGGTTTTGTCTTGAATAGTAACTTGTTTTGCGCTTTGTATTTTGAGGCTCAAAGGTCAGGTTTCGCCCTCCTCTGTGAATTGTTTTCTTGGGTTCATTTAATAATATTTCTCCTCACTTCGCCAAGGTTTCCAAAAAAGAAAAAAGGATGTGAGAGGTAGCTTTTGAAGAATCCTTGTTCTCTCTCTACTTGTAAATTATGGAATGATTATTGTTAGAATAATTGAGAGATAATATGAAACAATTGTATGAATATATACAATGTACAATGTTATGGAGATATACAAATGGTCTATATATAATCAATGATTAGGATTTTTCCTAGTGAATTAGGATTTAATCTAATGGACTAAGACTCATATACATAATATAGAGAAGAGTGCAATAGATATTGATAGATTTGGAAACACTTGTTTCTGCCTTCTCTTTAAACTTGTTTTCTTTTATTTATTTACTAGAAATTTCCCTTGCCTCCATGTATCAATTTTTTATTTTATTAGTATTAAAAAATAGTAAATAACAAAAAAATAAAAAATAAAATAGTTAACTAAAAAAAATATGGATAAAAAATATATAATTTAATTTGACCGTTTTGGGAATTAGGGTGTAGTAATTTTCATAATTTAGTTTAGTTTGACATATTAATAAATAGTCTTAAGACCATGTTTGATAACGGTTTAAATTTTAAGTTTTGAAATTATAAGTATTGAATATATTAAGTGTTTAATTTTTTAGTACTTTTAACTTTTTTTTTTTAATACTTTTAACTTCAAAAAAATTATTTTTGTATACATTTTTGTTCATAAAATAATTTTTATAGTCTACATTTTTTTTCTCTCTATTTTTTTTTCAATTTAATATATTCTCGATCTATAGTTTTTTGCATATAACTTTTTTTAGTGAAATTTTATATTATTTGTGTAAAATGTTAGTTGTGATAATTATATATTCTATCGTGTTAAATAATAAGTTTTAAAAATTGAGTGAATCACATATCACTTAAAATTATGAATAATTTTTAATTGATACTTATATTTTAAGTGATTGCTTAATTATGTTATTAAGAGTACTTAATTTGATAAGTGTTTAATGCATTCAGTTTTAATGCTTAAATTGTGTTATCAAACGGGACTTTAATTTATAAAATAAATTGATTTGTTTATCGTGTTCTTGACCAAGTTTTGCAATTCGCTAATCATTTAATCCACTTAGTATAGTAATTTTTTGAAAAGTCTAATTATTTTGTAAAAAGTCCAAAATCACTACATATCATAAAAATCGCTATAATTTTTTATATGAAAAAATATAGTGATTTTCATAAAGTACTATAACTTTGGACTTTTTAGAAAAATTATTGTAATGCATGAACTAAATCAATAAAAAATTTAACTTCATGGACTGTTCACCAATAACCCAAGAAAATATTAAATTTGAATAATTTTTAAATTCACAATAATAGATTTTTACCAAAATAAAATAAAATAAAAACTATAACCACTAAATCACAACATCTTTTGATTCCTAAATTTTTATATTTTATTCAAATTTAAAATCATATTGAAAAATCTTACCTATATAGTAATTAGGGCCCCGTTTGGTTAGTGTTCCCAACCAAACCCAATTCAACCCAACCCAAAAATTTTGAATTTGATTTTAGAGAACGCATTTGGCAAATACAAAACTTAACCCAACCCAACCCAAAAAATAGAAATTGATTCTCAAAATGTTAAGGAAATGAGAAATAATTTTTTTATTTTTTTTTTCCCCCAAAAACCTCAACCCAAAGTTCTCAACTTTGGCCACCGTCCACCGCCGCTGGGCGGCGACCGTCATCGGACACCGTGCATCGCCGTCCGTCCTCCGCCGCTGGCCACCGTCCGGCCACCACTGCCGTTGCCGGCGTCTAGCAGTCCGGGCACCGTCTGACACCAACGCCGTCGCCGGCGTCCAGCCGTCCGGCCACAGCCTGACACCACCGCCACCGTCCGGCTGCCGCCAACCGCCGCCAAACACAAAAAAAATTAGTTTTAGGATAAAATCGTTACCAAACACATTCTGTTCTCAGCACAAAACAAAAATTGTCGTTACCAAATGCAATTCTGTTCCCAAAATTCTCAACCCAACCCAATTCAACTCAACCCAACCTATTCCAATTGGGTTCAAAAAAGTGGCAACACTAACCAAACGCCACCTAAATGTGTCCTTTTTTTCCCCCAATTTGGTGAGTGCTGTGATATTTTGTTTCCACTACTGTTAGTATCGAAACCGACGGATTTAGAAAATCATTTAAGAGGGACTATTTTTTGTTTTAATATTTATAAAGATGAAGGGGATTTATGTAAAATTTGAATTTTTTTAATTTTTTCATAAAGATATAGGATGGAAATAATAAATTTCAAAATTTAAGAGGGGCTAGAGTCCCCCTTTCCCCTAATGGCTGCCGTTCATGTCAACAGAATAGTAGAGAATCTTTATAACCGTTTAAATATGAAGTGCTCATATTTTAAGTATTCATTCATAAATTTGTTTGATAAAATTAAAATTTTAAGTAGTGATTTTTAAATACTAAATTCTTTATATCTGTTTGATTAGTACAAAATTTGAATACTTTTTTTTTTTTTTTTTTACATGACTACCCTTAAATTTAAACTTTTACAAAAATCAAGATAATACAGGAAAGAAATCAAATAAAAATTAAAATGAGAAGGTGAGATTTGGAAGTAAAAAATCTTGATTTTTTACTAAAATCAAAATTTGCTAAGGGTGAGATCTGAAACAGCGAGGACAAAATGAAAATGAAAAAAGAACTGGGTTTGTCAGGGTAAAATAGCCTTTGTTGGCCCAGTGAACTAACCAAGAAGAGGGTGAATTGGATAATATTAAAAAATTATTAGAGTTTATAACACTTCAAAAATCAAACAATTAATTTTATACTAAAATTAATTATTATCTTTATAGCAGCGGATATGTGTCATCAACTAGCTACACACCAAATAACAATATAAGTAAAATAAATAAAGTAACCCACCACAATATATCCTGGTTCACCAAGTTACTCTTGGTTAATCCAGTTCTCCGAGCTCCACGAAAATTCGCACTCACTAAACTCAAGATTCTTTTATAGGTAGGAACCAAACTCTCACAACGATTCTTTTATAGGCTCAGAATCAACCTTTACAAATTCATTTTCACAGGCTTGGGAATAACCTCTACTTTTTACAGGCTCAAGAATAACCTAATTCATTTTTAAACTAAAGCTAAAAAATCAAAACCTTACAAACACTACAAATATCATTTTACCCAGTAAGAATTGAACCGTTATAAAATTTCTCACAAAACAATTCAATTCAGGAAGAATTACTACCCCAATCTCTTTACAGGAAGAGACTGAAACCAGCTACCCTAAGATTAAATACTTCTAACAGTATTCAATCCGTCACTCAACTCACCAATTAAAAATTGATAAGTGATTTTTCTCATTCGAAGTTTCTACCAGTTCAAATAAATTAGAACTCAATAAATATCCCAAAACTAGTAATAGAAAAGTGAGATATTCAAAATCTGATTTTAAACAAAAATGGGTAGCACATAATTGAGCACGCAATTAGATTGATTCAAGAAATTGTTTCAAAAATAATTTTCAATAAAAAATCATAAAACAATTTCTAAAAATCAAATTCTAAATATAATCAAGTCATACTAAATAGAAAGTAATTTGGAAAGATCTCACCCGAAATCCACCGAAAGAATAATTATAGCAATGTCACTTCAGATTCTGTAGTAGCAATGATTCACAACAAATAATTCTCAAGAATAACTCTTAGAAAAACTCTCACAATTCTCAATATGATTTCTCTTAGAAAAACACAGTATAATACTCTTGATCTCTCTCATTGATATGAAAAATGCAGGTCTATATAAATGGGAATAAAATAAGCTCTTTAACAGCTAATTCCCACTTGTTATGACACTTAATTACTCTTATAGATCTCTTATATCATTAAGACTCCATCTTGGTTCAAATCACGTAGTTATAGCTTTTAAACTTCTCAATTAAGCCCCTCCAAATATTTTTTAATCACAATTAAATATAATAGAAAGAATTACATGTAGTAAATTGAGAAATATTCAAACTTAATTAACCAAATCAATAGGGATATCATAATATATGTTACATATCTCAAATAACATTAAATCCCTAAAATATCTCGTGAATCTTAACCATAAAACGGCTGGTAACGGCTACTTTTAGAATAAAATTCAGAATTCCATAATACCCTGAACAATCCCATAAGTCAACCGACCAAGATCATCTGTCGACCAATCGATTCAGAATGTAGCCAAGCCAAAAATTATGTGCCCATCGGTCGACCTAGAGATTTAGAGAGTTCCATTTCTTATCACAGGTCGACCACTTTATCGACTTATAGATACAGAGAGTTCATATTTAAGCACAGGTCGATTTACCTGTCGACCGAGAGATACAAAAACTTTTCCTTCTATATTCCGGTCGATTTACCTATCGACTTATAGATGCTAGAACACTTCTCCCAATTTGTTTTTAATCCATTTTTTTTTACGTTTTCGATCCTTTAACCGATTTCTTTTTTCGGTTAGCCCCACTAAATACTTAAATTCAATTTTAATCAATTATTAATATTTCTTTTTCAATTATACATAGGAACAAATAATTTAACTAATTAGGATCTTATTAAAAATGCACATATTTATAAAAATTATTTAAAAATCTTTTTGTGTCTTGTGTGATCTTAATTGGGATATTAAGAGTTGAAATTTAACCTGAGTTATTTTCCCTAAGTTCTTCAAATTCTTCAGCCTCTTAATCCTTCATCATCTTTGTCATCATATCCTTATCATTTGGAACTAATAAACTGAAACACTTAATCAAACCGTTAGTTCAACAAAAAATATTAATTTTTAATTGTCTATCAAAATCTTCAGATCAACTGCCTCAACAATAAAAAAATAAAAATAAAAAAGGGTTGAATAAGTGAAGCCCAAGTGGCTTAAAATTTTAGGCCAACAAAGTTAAAATTTTAAATAATACTTAACTAATTAAGTAATATTAATTTAAGTTATTAAATATATTTAATTAAATAATTATTTAATTTATTCAATTTTTAACACTTATTTTGGTTATCAAATGTGCTTTTAACTCTTGCCATTTAGCCAACGCCTTAATTGTACGAATAAATTAAAGAAAAAAATTATGTAGTTGGCAATGAAAATAATGAATTTATTAAATCTGAATGAAAATATATTATTAAAAAAAAAATTAAAAAGGGAAAGAAAATGCACCGCTCTGTGATTGTGTCTACCAAATAATTAAAAATGGAAAAAATAATCACCGGCACTCCCTTTGCTTTGTTGGTGGTTGCTTTTATTAGCATCCAATAGGTATGGGGTTCAAGGGCTGGTCGAGAGGAGGATGAGACAGAAGAAAAAATAAGGTATTCTAAAATACCTTTTTCGTAAAACAAAACTACAGAATAATTATTTTATATTTTTAAAAATTATTTTTGTCCAAATAAATTTTAATTATTTGCTTAGATTCCTATTCTACATTGATATCTTAAAATTCCTTAAATTATTTTATAAGGCAAATGGTTACTATACTTATCACTATAATGTTTTCGGTTAAATATATGAAATTTAAATAATTAAAATAAAATATTTAAATATTTTTTTTGTTTATTATTTAAACCTGAAATTAATTTATAATATTTCACCCTTTTATCAAATTCGCCCTTTTACACCGAAAAAGATACTTCTAAAATGTGCTAATATCGATATAAAGAGAATGTAGATGTTTTTTAGGGAAAATTTTTCTGCAGTCCTAAATGGCTAAAAAATAACTTTTCAAGGACCATGGATTTTTGAATCATCCCAAAACTCCCATGAAAATCGGATTACCGATTTTGCCCCTCTCTCTCTCTCTCTGGTGCTGTGCAGTGGACAGGCAGGCCCCACCTCTCTCTCTTTGCAGGCAGTGGGCAGGCGGGCCCCATGCCTGCCCTCTCTCTCTCTCAACAGGCAGTGGGCAGGCGGGCCCCCACGCCTGCCCCTCTCTCTCTCTCTCGGCAGGCAGTGAGCAGGCGGGCCCCACACCTACCCTCTCTCTCTCTCTCACTTATGATTTTGGACCCAAAAAAGGGACCCACTCTATTTTCTCTCATTTTTATTTTACTCCTTTTATTTAGCATTATTTCAATTTCAAAACCCCATTTTTTAATTTTTCAGTTTCACACATTTTTCTTTATTCCATTTTTTTTTTTTTTTGTATTTTTGAAACAAATGATAGTCCTTAAAAAGTTGTCTCTTGAAGAACAATGTAAGTGGTATTTTGAGATATTTTTTAATTCATTGGATATCTACTTAATTTCACCTACAAGTCTTGTAAAAACATATTAAGTTCTGTAATGTTTAGTAGATATCTACTTAATTTATTTTCAGTAGATATCTCCTTAATTTATTTTCAGTAGATATCTACTTAATTTATTTTCAGTAGATATTTACTTAATTTATTTTAAGTAGATATCTCCTTAATTTATTTTCAGTAGATATTTACTTAATTTATTTTAAGTAGATATCTCCTTAATTTATTTTCAGTAGATATCTCCTTAATTTATTTTCAGTAGATATCTACTTAATTTGGAACAAATGAAATGTTTCAAAAATAAAAATAAAAAAAGAAAAAAGAAAAATGGAATAAAGAAAAAGGTGTGAAATTGAAAAATAAAAAAAAAATTGGAGTTTGAAATTGAAATAATACTAAATAAAGGGAGTAAAATAAAAATGGGAGAAAATAGAGTGAATCCCTTTTTTGGGTCCAAACCATGAGTAAAAAAGGAAAAACCCTTGCTTGTAATGAACTAGAGGTAAAAAAGAAAAAGAGAAATATTTGCTAACTCAACATAGGACTTTTTAAATTAAAAATATTAAAATAGGAGTTTTGATTATCTTGGGAAAATGATGGGACTTGAAAAATTGTCCACTTTAAAAAGAGAACTTTTGGAGGAAAATCCTTATTTTTTATAAGAAAATTGATATATAAACAGACTATAGATATTTTAGGGCAATTTGTTCAACGGTTCCTTTTTACACTTACTTTACAATTGTATTCTTTGTATTCTTTTTTGTTTTGGAACCTAGTTTATAGTCCAGTGGTCAATTGTAACTAAAAAGTAAAATTTATTGTAATTAAAATTGCAAAGTTTTAGTTACAAAGTAGATGGTGGTGGTAGCAGATGGCGGATTCTGATGTCAGTCAATTCCGGTAATGTTATAAATTAATCGTGAATATTAATGGTATCCACGTTAACAATCTATTAATAAATCACAACTAATTATGCTGACTAGGATATTTCAACAGCTTGGATTAAGTTGAAATGAATCTACAGTTGAGATTACCGCAGAATATATAAATAACTGTCACACTCATTAAATGATCTTTGAGAATAGCTCAAGTGATGATTTCTGCAACTAACATGTAAAGGGTACCGAGTTTGATGTTTCTTCCTCATACCATTTTTTTTTTCCTTTTTTGCTCCAAATTAATTCACATATCCAACCCTAATATACTACACCATAACTTCACAGCTCCACCCTTTCATCCACGATCATGAGACAACTTCCATTTCTCCCACATCTCACTGATCAATCACCTCCCATGTCTCACCAATCACTCACACCTTCGCTTCCCTCCTCCACGATGAAGCTTCATCCTTTTTTAATCCCTCTCCTTTTAATCCTAATTGTAATGATTCTCCTCTTCCATCTCAAGAAATCATTTATCGGACGTAGCCCAACTCAAGGTTCCAACCAAGCACAGGGGATTTTTTTTAACTGCGGGAGAGACTGAGACTGATCGAGTAATGAGGTGAATGTGTGTGTGTGTGTGAGAGAGAGAGAGAGAGAGAGATGGATATTGCAGATCCGTAATTGGAGTTCAGGAAGTAGAGTATAAAAAAATTGAGACTTCCCGTGTTTAAGCAACACTTCGTCTTAGATCGAAAACAAATTTAGTTGAAGGGAACAATGTTGTTCTTTCTGATCAATTGATTTCGATGTAGGAAGAGAGCATGCATTTATTGAAGCAATTTATCACTAAACATAATGTTCCAAATGATGTCCCCGACGAACCTGATGAAATTTCATTCGATGAAGAAGATGATGATCGTGGTGAGATTATGGAGAAGCCTCCAGTTAAGCAAAAATTATTGGTAAAATATGGTCGAAAATTAATTAAATAATTAAACAATTAACTATTTAATTAATTATTAATTAGAGAATAGAAATAAAGAAGAAACAGTTCTGATTTATTTGTTATAGAAACATTCTAGATGACATCACAAGAAAAAAATATTACAATCCAAAAAAAAAAAGCAAAAACAGAAAAAAGAATAATTGTTGTAAAATAATAAAACAGACAGAAACAGAAAACTTAATGTGTAGTAACAAGAAACAAAAATAGAAATAACAAAATAGAAGATGGAGACAATCATTTAATAATTTGTCTTTAAAGCAGATTTCGCCCCTACTAAGTATTTACGGTTGAATGAACGTCTGCCTTCTAGGATATAACGATTAAACTGCTTCTGGTACCAACATTAGAAACCAAAAGCCGAGAGAATAAGAAAAGTGCAGGACTCTCTAAAAAATAAGAACAATAAAGATGAATAAACTCTTTGCTGAAAATAAGAATGCAATGCAGTTTATGAGATGCCTAATGCTGAAAATGCATGCCCTTTTATAGGAAAGAAAAACCAACCTGAATAAGTATAAGATTTAATGACAACAATAACTTTCATATAGTTACACACCTAAAGAGTCTTCAAATTTTTGTAACTCTCAGCAATTACACATGAACAAACAACCTTCAGGTTATGACTTCTCTCAAGTTATAAAACTTGCAATCTATATTTTAGACTATGTTTGGTTTGGAATTTTTAGGATTTAGTACAAAACATACGAAATCCGAGCCAAACATTCTCTGAGGCCCAAGGCCTAGGCCCAGGACTCACAACCTCCGACCCGAGAGGGCAGTGGTGACGCACGCGTGTGGCGTTATTTATTTTATAGTCTTTAACTTTTTTTCTGGCCATATCTTTCAATGCCCTAGAGCGCTTACCTACAAGAGGTATCTCGAGCCTTAATAAATGACTTTTCATCTTCTGAAGTTACCGATGTGGGATAACCTACACTACACGTCAATCAATGTCTTCAAGTGAGTACTTTAATGAATAATTTTATTTCACCCCTTAAATAATTTATACAAATAAATATATTGCATCCATCTTCTCACCAATGAGAACATATAAGTATATTTATATATCCCAAATTATTATTGGGTCCCATAAATAATTGGGTGACATAATACCCAAAAAATCATTTAATACAACAAAAATAACTCCCGTTTTGGGGGAATTAGCTTGGCGGGGCATTGGGTTAGTGTTCATACTCCCTTGTTTTTTGTTTTTTTTTGTTCTGTTTCCGAAAAACATGGAACAAAAACAGGGAAAAAAAACCCTCATATTCTGGGGAATTAGCTCTTTTTTGTTTTTGTTTCCAACAAACATGGAACAAAAGCTGAAAGAGAAAAAAAAAATGTTTGTTTTACGGATTATGTTTGAAAATAAAAAATTAGAAATATAAACTATTGTTCAATATTTATGTTTTAAGAGATTAATGAATTATAGAACTAAAAAAAAAGTCTCTGTGTGCAACTTTTTTTTTACAATATATTTTGCCTTCTCATTGTTTGTAGAAAAATGGAAAATTTGAGATCGTTGAACCCTCACAACAATGTTGAAGGTGAGTTGTGGTAATTTATCTTCTCTCACACTGTCGGATTAGTATTATCACATGTAATATGTGTTATTTTGGTCCAATGGAGCCCCTTGGCAAGAAAACAGATTTGATTGGTTTCTGTTGTGTTTTCAATTTTGTAGGGTTGAATTTTTGAGAATAAATCGGATGTGTTATTAATTTTGATATTTGCAAATCTATAGAGTTGGCAACTTGGTTTATTTGTGTTAGGTCTTCACAAAGATTGTCAAGTACATTTGTGAACTCCAACGTCTGTTTACTCTCTAAATGGTATTTAGTATTTCGATTATCAAATGGCTACGAGTAAAATGTTAATAGGGACAATGATCGCTCCAATTTTGGTAGTTGTTCAACAGTTTCAACCAACCTTTGTATTTGGTGTCGTTATTTTAAATTTGTTTCTTTTATTGAGTTTGCTTGTAAGTGTTATTGCTCCATTTAAATTGCTTGAATTATTAATGCATTCATTTCGTATTGAATTTGTTTATTTTTGTAATTATAGTTACTATTTCGAAACAACTTAGCATATATTCAAATCAAAGGAGGATGATAATGTTGTTCTTTAAATGTTCATGGGTGAGCTTTTACCCTTACTGAGTGAGTAATTTATTTCCACTTTGTATTGATTAATGTATTTTATGTTCTTGAACTGCAGTTTGGGTCATTAGTAATATGAATGGCTAAACACTTAGCTTCTCTTGTTTTTTGTTATATCTGGCAGAACAAGTGTAGAAATTATTTATTAATAGATTTACTTTGACATTGTATTATTTTTAAAAGTTTCAAAACTATTTTTTTTGTTTAATGCTAATATGATAATAAAATTAATTTTAGTATTGTATATTAAGATTTTTTTAAAATACATTTTTTTAATGCAGTTGTTGAAGTATAATGACAGTTAATTGAGTGTTATATAAATAAATAAATCAATTTACTATACGTGTTAATGTTTATTGTATTGATATTTTTAATTTTACGATAAAAATTTAAAATTATATGCATACGAATTACATTCATGACTTTAGGCACGGGGTATCGCTAGTTTAGTATAGAATGAGGAAAGAAATTAATTCATCCATATTTTTATCGAGTTTCTTGTTTAATTTTATATTTATAATGAAATTCAATCATTAACCGTTACCCACGAAAAAATATAATTTTATCTTTTTGCATATTATTGCATGGTAATAGAATTGTTTTAACTATGTTTTAAGGGTTATACTGTAATTTTTAACTTTGGCACAAGAATTAATTTTCTTATTTTAACCAATTTCATCCTCAAAGTACAAAAATATTTGAATTAAGTCCAAATTGAATAGACTGTTTATTTTTTTGGAAGACCAACTAAAGTATAAAAACATAAGTCACATACAAAAAGAAGTATTTTCTTGTATTAACTTACTATGAACATAAAACTTTGCAAATAAAAATATTTCCATCTTGTAAATAAAATATTTAAATATCTTACCTCTTACGAATAATTTTTTACACTATTATTAATTAAATTTAAACTATCATTAAATGAAAAAAATGAAATATTATTTCCTAATAAAAAAACAGAAAACAAGGGCACTCTTGTTAAACAAAATATCATTAACCAAAAAAAGCTCATTTGTTTCTTCCAGAAAAGACCCTTCTCGAAAGTAGACTAAAAAAGTAGAGGTTCACGTGTGAATTTTTTATTTTTCTTTCTAAACTGATTACCAAATACACTTTTTGTGAATTTTCTCGTCTATAAAGGAGAAGAACAAGAAAAAAAGAAAAAAAAGGTAGCGACCATTATGTACTTTAGATTTATACAATTTTTGTCCAATATTAAAATTCAGGTGGAACAAAAGTTTTTCATTTGCTCAATTTGTTCTAAGAGTCAACTTAATTAATGAAATTATTAAATAAAATATAAATAGAATAATTTTATAAAATAAATTAAAAAGTGAAAAAAAAGATAAGATCCTAAGTATATAATAAATTAAAGAGGCAACTTGGCACCTTCTTGTTGGGAATGAATTCCTAAATATAAATAGGTTTCTTAATCTTAAATCAACATGTTAAAACATTAAAAGTTCTTTAACACATAAACAAGTGTACCTGAATCCATGGCGATGAATCGTTAGGATAGAGGCCTTCCGCAAACTAATGACATGATGTTCCTCATTGGGTTGTCTCTCTCAGATGAGAAAGAAGAGATGAGTAGCCGTTTAATTAGTCTTACGGACCATAACCCTAAGAACCTTTATATATTAGGTCAACCTAAACCCCATTAACCCTAATTGCCTAATATGAGTAACTACACATTGCAAAACTCATACCCATTTAATGGTTTATAAGCCCAATTAATTAAATTACTTATTTGAGCCCTTATAAAATTGATAGCTCATAATATAACTGTTTAATTAAACATATGAGCTCATAATAAAAAATAATTAATTTATTAACAATCTCCCAATTGGGCTACATATGAAATTCCGAAGACAGTTATATTCCATAATCTTGAGTGCACGCAAAAGTGTTATCTTCTTGGAAATATTCCTTAGTCACAATCTGGTCCATCTCCTATACTAACATGAGATCAAAGTGACATTCGTTACATTCAAATTCGTAACTAGATCCATCAATGATCACCATACCAAATATATTCAATGACATAGATCAAGTATAGATGTGCAATAGGAAATTACAAGCAATGTGATTTCAAGCATGCCTATTTCTAACTAGTCTCTCTTTATTCCGTAGTGAGATCAATCTTTATTCTCTATATCCTTATGTTTAAACCACAATTAGAAAGAATACATTTAGAGTAAATAAACTTTAAACTATTTACTTTATTCTGTAGAAAATCAAATACATGTATCTAATAAAGAACATTCAACAAACATAAATTTCCACTAAACCAGCATATCACCAAATAAAACCACACTCATATGAGTAGTGTGCTCATGAAATACCTTACATGGCAAATCTTTAGTAAGCGGATCCGCAATCATGAAGTTCGTTCCCATATGTTCTATAGATACTATCTTACTCAGAATTATCTCTTGAATAACTAGAAACTTGATGTCAATGTGTTTTGACTTGTGGAGTTTCTGTTGTTAGAATATAGCACTGCAAAATTATTGTCACAAATTAATTTAATGGTCTTTCAATACCGTCCACTACTCGCAGCCCAGTGACAAAGTTTTGCTGCCATATTTCATAATATGTTGCCTCATAACATGTTATGAATTCAGCTGCCATAGTGGAAGGAGCTATGAGTGACCGCTTAGCACTCCTCCCGGAAATAGTACCTCTAGTTAGCAGGTAGACATAGCCCAAAGTGGATATCTTTTGTGTCGTTTGATTAGTGTTTCTACTTTTTTCATCTCACTTGGGATGAGATGGAATGAGAATTTTGTTTCCTACTAGGAACAGAATTGCGTTTTGTAACAACATAATATTATTTTATTCTGAAAACAAAATTGCGTTTGGTAATAATATAATTTTGTTTCCTTCTGGAAACAGAATTGCGTTTGGTAACAAATTTTTCAAGAATTGTTTTCTCAAATTATAAAAATACACAGAGAATTATAATTATATATATATATATATATATATATATATATATATTACTTTGTTTTGTTTTGTTTTTTCTTCATTTTTTGTTTTTATTTTTCTTTCTTCATCTTTTTTCCTCCTCATTTGTTCAACTTCTTCTTCGTTGTTCTCTAACCCTGCAACTTCGTCTCACTTTCGGACACCATCACCCTCGCCCCAACCTTGCAACTCTGCCGCTAAAATCTTCATCTACTACTTCATTCGTTGCTCAATTTGATTCAATTTTTTGTGGTTCTTTCGCAGTCTTCGATGATTGCGATGGCGTAGGATTCGGAGCAGAGTCACATAAGTTTTCAAACTTTCAATTCTGCCTTCTCTAGTGACGATCCTGATGAACGAAGAAAGAGCAATGCCGAATCATCGATTTGTTTCTAGTATTTGTTTTTCTTTCTCTATTGCATTAGATTTGTGTTTTTGTTTGTTGGTATTTGTAATGACTTCTAAAATGAATGATTCACTTCAGTCTAATAATGTGAGATTGAATGGGATTTTTTTATTTTTTTATTTTGGAGTTATATGATGAAAATTTTTCTCAAATGCAGAAAGATGTAGGGTTATATTAGTGGTACGTTGGTTAAACCAAAAGATGAAAGCGCTGAAGATTATATAACTTCGTTAGACACTTGGGAGACAAATAATTCTAAAATCATTACCTAGATTAACAACTCTATTGATCATTCAATTGGTATGCAATTGGCAAAGTACGAGTACGCCAAAGAGGTCTGGAATTATCTATCAAGGCTATAACACAATCTAATTTTTCAAAACAATATCAATTGGAATCTGATATTTGAGCACTGAAGCAGAATGATATGAGTATCCAGGAATTCTACTCCGCTATGACAGATCTTTGAAATTAATTGGCTCTTACGGAATCTGCAGAATTACGAGCATGTACTCCGTACATTGCTCGTATGGAAGATTAACATTTGGTCCAATTTTTTATGGCATTACGTGGTGATTTTGAGGGACTTCGTGGGATAATTCTGCACCATTATCCACTTCATTCTGTTGACTTAGTAGTTAGTGAATTATTGGCTGAGGAGATACGCTTCAAATCTCAATCAACCATAAGAGTTCTCCAATCACCCAGTCCATCTATTCTGGCAGTTTCTTCTAAACCACCTTCTAATAATCGAAACAAGCCCTATTCGAGGCATTCCTTTGATGAATGTAGCTTCTGTAAGTAGAAAGGTCATTGGAAGACTTAATGCCCTAAATTGAGTAGTACATAGCAACAACCACCTCCCCAGTAGAAATCTGAGAATCGATCTCAAAAACGTCCTTACAGGACTCCATAGCCTAACACTGTTGTACTTGTACTATCATCATCAAATTCGTTTGGTTTTGAAGACCCAACATCTTCTAATCCCATAATGGAGGCCCTTACTGAACAATTTCAAAAGTTCCTTGTCCCACAATCGCATACCATTTCCACTGCATCTTCAGTAGGTCTAGTTCTTCAGGTATGTCTTCCTCCATATAGGTTCTAGATTTTTCTCTTATCATATGTCACCTGATTTTTCGTCATTTGCTTCTTTAAATCCTACATAATCTGTATCTGTTATAACTGTTGATGGTACTCCGATGCCATTAACAGGCATTAGTTCTGTTGTCAAACCTCAGTTATCTCTTTCAAGTGTTTATTATATTCCCAACCTTACATTGAATCTTATTTTTGTTGGCTAATTATGTGATTTTGGTTAATTAGTTTGTTTCTTTTCTACCTCTTGTCATGTACAGGATTCGCAATCCCAGAAATTGATTGGGACAGGCTGTAGGCAGAATGGGACTATATATACTAGACGAGCTACGGGTACCAAATGTTACATCTTTCAGTGTTGACTTGTCGTCTTTTCATTTGACTTCTTGATCTTCTAGTTTTTATTTATGGCATTCTCGTCTTGGTCATGTTTCAGTACCTCATTTAAAATACTTAGCATCTAAAAATTCCTTAGGAAATTTATCAGCTTGTGATATTTCTGATTGTAGTGGTCGTAAACAAGCAAACTTTTTTGCTTTACTTTTTAATCGAAACATTTATTCTTCGCTTGCACCATTTGATCTGGTTTACTCTGATGTGTGTGGACCTTCCCTGATTGCTACAAAAGGGGGGTCCAGATATTATGTTTCCTTCATTAATGATTACACTTGATATTGTTGGGTTTAACTTATGAAACGCTGTTATGAATTCTTTCGTATTTTTCAAACGTTTCGAGCTCTTATTAAGACCCAACATTCTGTTGTGGTATTTTTCACATGTTTTGAGCTCTTATTAAGACCCAACATTCTGCTTTTATCAAGTGCTTTAGATGTGATTTGGGTGGAGAGTACATTTCTAATCCTTTCACTAACTTGCTTGCTTTAGATGAAACAATTCATCAAACCTCGTGTATTGACACTCTTGAGCAAAATGGTGTCACTGAAAGGAAACATAGGCATATTATTGAAACTACTTGTTCTCTCTTACTGGCTGCCTATGTTCTTAGTGTATTTTGGGGAGAAGTAGTACTTACTACAGTGAACCTAATTAATAAAATCCAATATCTTCTCATTCTTTAGGTTTGTCTCTATTTGAAAAGTTGTATGGTTATGCTCCCAACTATTCCTCCTTAAGAGAATTTGGGTGCACTTGTTTTGTTCTTCGACCGAGAGTAAAGCGTAGTAAGTTATCTTCTCGCTCTTCCATTTGTGTTTTCATAGGCTATGGTGAGGGACAAAAGGGATATCGTTACTTTGATCCAGTTGCACAAAAACTATATATGTCATGTCATGTTGTGTTTCTTGAGCATATACCTTTTTTTCCTACTTCTGCTAGTACACACAACTTAACAAAATTTGATCTTATTTCCATTGACCCTTTCTCTGATGACACAAATAATTTATCTTCTCAAAACCCATGCATTACAGATATTGACTTATCTCATGCGTCTCGACCTTATGTTGACATTGGTAGCTCTGCAGGTATTGATACTTCTAGCGTCCCCTCCCCTCCAACGGCCTACCAAGAATCTTCTCAGATTGTGGATCCTCCTCCTCGCTATCCTCAGTGCATTCGTAAGTCCACTCATATACCAGATTTTGTTTACTCTTGCTATTTAAATTCTTTTGCTTAATTTTTAGTCTCTATTCACTGTCTCTCTGAGCCTTTATCCTATGAAGAGGTAACACTTGATCCCCTTTGGCAATAGGATATGGATGAGGAACTCTATGTTTTATATAAGATGGATACATGGGATTTGGTACTTTTACCTTCAGGTAAAAGTCCAATTGGTTCTCGTTGGGTCAACAAAATTAAAACCAAGTCTGACGGTTCAGTTGAGCAGTATAAAGCTCGTTTGGTTGCCAAGAGATTTTCTCAGCAATATGGTATAAATTATGAGGAGACTTTTGCTTCAGTTAAAAAAATGATGAATGTTCGGACTCTTATTGTCGTTGCATCTGTTCGTCAGTGGCATATTTCTCAAATGGATGTTAAAAATGGCTTCATAAATGGAGATCTTCGAGAAGAAGTTTACATAACTCCTCCTTCGGGTGTTGCTCATAAGTTTGGAGACGTTTGCAAACTCAAGAAAACTCTATACAGCCTTAAACAAGCTCCTCGAGCCGGGTTTGAGAAGTTCTCTACGGTGATTACTTCACTTGGTTTTCACTCAAGTAATCATGATTCTGCTCTATTTATAAAGTATACCACTGTCGGCCGTATTCTACTATATTTATATGTGGATGGCATGATTATTACTGGTGATGATGTTGATAAGATTGCAATCTTGAAGTCTAAATTATCTCGTCAGTTTGAAATGAAGAACTTGGGGGTTTTACGCTACTTTTTGAGTATTGAAATAACATTTTCTCCAAAAGGATATATTCTCTCCCCGTCTAAATATACAGCTGACATTCTCAAGCGTGCTTGTCTTACTGATACTAGGACTGTTGATACTCCTCTGGAGGTGAATGTTTGCTACTCACCTTTCGATGGTGCCCCTTTGTCAGATCCTACATTATATCGTACTATTGTTGGCAGTTTGGTCTATCTAACTATCACTTGCCCGGATATTGCCCACGCTATTCATATCGTCAGTCAATTTGTCAATTCTTCTGCTACAGTTCATTGGGCTGTTGTTCTTCGTATCCTTCGGTATCTTCGAGGTACCCTATTTCAAAGTCTCTTACTTCCATCGACCTCATTTTTGGATCCAATGCCTATTCTGGTGTTGATCGGGCTAGTGATCCCACATATTGTAAGTCTGTCATAGGTTTTTGTGTATTTTTAGGTGATTCTCTTATTTCATGAAAGAGAAAGAAAGAAACTGTTGTTTCTAAATCTTCCACGGAAGCTGAGTATCGTACGATGGCATCCACTACCATCGAAATAGTTTGCTTGCGTTGGTTACTTACAGATATGGGTGTTTCTCTTTCTCATCCCACTCCCATGTATTGTGATAATAAAAGTGTTATTCAAATTTCTCACAATTCAGTCTTTCATGAACGGACCAAGTACATAGAGATCGATTGTCATCTCACTCATCATCATCTTCAACATAAGACTATTAATTTTCCTTTTGTGTCATCATCCATGCAAATTGCCTACTTGTTCACCAAGTCACATTTTATTTCCTGTTTTCGATTTTTGATTGGAAAACTCTCGATGCTACTTGCAGCAACATCGTAAGTTTGAGAGGGGATATTAGAGTTACTCGGGTTTATTATTATTATTTAGTAAGGGTGTAATAGTTTTTTATTTGTTTTCTAGGTTTTCCATTGTACGTTTATATAAGTCTCTCTTTCCTAGGTTTTCTATTGTATTCTGCTATTCATTATTCAAAGATAATAAACCATAGCCGTCGTTTCTCTTTTCCCTCTAGACTTTTCATATTATTCATTCATCTTCACAGGAATGAATTCTATCATTAATAATTTCTGTAATACCAAACGTGTCCTTTTCAGGGATGGGAATGGATAGGCACAAAAAAAAAAGTTTTTTGTTTTGTTTTGTTTCTCATTTTTTTAGAATTTCAAGAATCAATTCTATCATTTTTGGTTGGGTTGGGTTGGTAATGGAATTGGGTTTGCTAAATATATTCCCAAACATTAATCCAAAAAAGTTTTGACATTGGAAGGGTTGGGTTGGGCACATTAACCAAACGGGCCTTTAGTGTCTTGGCAACCCGCAAACTTGGAATTAGAATACCCAATGATCTGCCCAACATTCCAACTATGAACGCTATATTCGGACGCGTGCATACTTAAGCGTACATAAGACTCCCTACTGCCAACGCATAAGGAATCTTTTGCATCTCTTTTTTTTCCATCTCATTCCTGGGGCATTGAGTAAGACTAAACTTGTCACCCTTAGAGACAAGAGTATCTCCTAGTGTACAATCTTTCATGTCAAATCTAGCAAACACCTTTTCGATATAGCTCTTTTGTGATAACCCAAGGTTACCCCGAGAGTGATCTCAATGTATCTTTATTCCAAATATAAAGGAGGCGTCTATAAGATCTTTCATTTCAAAAATTTTAGTTAGAAATCTCTTGATTTCCTGTAATAAACCTATAGCGTTAATATGGGAGAAACTCCCGCCCACGACGAATAAAGGCTTGAGGGCTTTGATTGGTCGGATCGGGTCAATGATCTGACCTGAAAGATATTACTTGATAATCATTCTAAACTGAATACACCAGCGCACCGGGGAAGAGGCCTTAACGGCCCGATACATAAACAACGCAGATCTCACAAGCAAGCCCAACAAATGGGTAATCAGAACCCACGGTAACAGGGCCAAGAATAGGTCAACCCATAACCTCCTCGTCCCCTATGTAGAAGGAACGTTACAACTGACTAACCGTACGTTAGTTACAATTTTACCGCCATATCCCACGGTTTGGAGCTAATTTTGGGTTGTGCTAATACAAACATCCAAAATCAATTTTCGTGAAAGTAAAAACTGATTTGGTAAAAACAAATTACAATGGTCTAGTAATTAGACCAGACCAGTGATGAAATCAAATGATTTCTTGCAAAAAATTAATCAAACAAACATCAGAACAATTGCAGATCTAGTAACATTAGAATATTTTTTTTGCTAATTAATTCAATTAATCAAATAGTTGTAAAAAATTAATCTCAGATGAAATCAATTAATCAATTGTAGAAAAACATTTGCAGATCCACGAAAACAGTTGTAGAAATCTAAATCAGAAGAGATCTACGAATATCTCATTCAGTACAAAAAATGCACTTGTCTGGTAATCCAAAATCAATTCAGATCTACGAATATCTATAAACAATTACAAAATTACAACATATCTATGAAATTAATCTACGAACAATTAATTCAAATCAATTGCTTAAATCTCAATCAGAAATCTATCAAGCAAGAACCGATTTGTATCATACGTAGGTTCAAAATCAATTAACAAAATCTAAAAGTTAACAATTAAACACAAAAAATCACATATGATTCGTACATATTGCTCTTCGTCATCTTCGAACAGATCTTTGAATGCTCTTTAGAATCTTCACCATCATTCATATGTATAATTAGAAATATGTAGAGAAATAATTTTCATATTTTAATTTGGAAATTGAAAAATTGAACAAAGACTTGGGAATGGAATGGAGTGATCAGCCGGTACCGGTGCTTGGACAGAGGACTTGGGGTTGATTATCTATGGTTAATATTAATCCTAATACGGCAAACCAATGACAAAGTTGTTTTTGCCATCTATGTAAGTATCAACCACTAAATTTTTCAGGCTTAACACTGTTAGTTTCATCTAAACAAGACATTGCGATAATATATAGTTATAAAAGATAATAAAGAAATTGAAATATCGCTCTATAATAATTAAATACAAAGATATATAAGAAATATAAATAATGAAAAAAACTATTTAAACAAATTACAAATTATCAAGCAAAAATTTACATTTTTTTAATATTTTTGTGGAGACAAATAATGGTTTTGCAATATTTGTAGCAACTCAATTCGCAATTTTAACAAATACTGATTATTTTATTTATAATTTATGTAATTATAAATATTATCAATTTTGTCATAACAAAAAGAATGAAGAAAGTTAAATTAAATTGCAATATAACTAAAAAATATAAACACTTGATGGAATATACTAATGGATAAATAGCATGTCGAAAAAAAACTTTTTGTTTCTCTCAATTTTTTTTTTTTTAAGCAAAAAATTTGAAATTGTTTTATCTCAGGACAATCAAGGATTTTTTTCTTAAAACAAAAATACGACACGCTCAATCGTTACTTTACATGATTAGGAAAATAATATAATTTTAACAATAATCTAAATAAATAATTGATAATAATTTAAATAACCATTCAAATAATCACATTAATATAAGTAATAAAATAAGAACGGATAAATTAATTGGTACATGAGTTCAAAGAAACACAAATGATCGTTGTCTTAAAGTAATAATTGTCTCCCTACGTGAATGTTCTGACAGTAATGGCTACTCTAACGTACAATCATTACTCACAAGCAAGTCGTCTCGGAGTTAGTCCACTAAAAGACCATGCCCGTAAGGTCACGTTTGGTATATAAGATTCAACTTGGGATTGTAATAAAGTTGGGAATGCTCATTTTATTTTTACGTTTGGTTGGTGGGATTGGTTTTCATTCCCATTACCAAATAATGACTAATCCCAAAACTCATGAGATTTGTCAATCTCAAATGAAGTGAGGTATTAGGTAAGAAGAATGGCATATACTTCTGTTTCTGTATTTTTCACAATAGAAAATAAAATTATGGGAACAGAAACAAAAATATAGTGATGTTGCTTTCATGTTTTTGTTCCTAGAAAACATGGAACAGAAATAGAAATCTGGGAACAAAATCTGGGAACAAAAATAGAAATCTAGGAACAAAACAGAAACATAAATATGGGAGCAAAAACAGAAATCTGGAAACAAAAACAAAATAGAAATCTGGGAACATATTTCTGTTTTTGTTCCCAGATTTCTGTTTTTGTTCCAAGAGAACCTGGAACATAGATATAAAACTCGAAATAAATAACTTTTCCCCCATATGTTTATTTGTATTCCCAATTTTATGAGAACAAAAATACTAAACAAGTGAAGCATAAGTGGGGTTTGGTGTTTTTATCTTAAATCTGTTAATAAAATTATTGGAATAGAATCAGTAAAATTGGGGAAAAACTGTTATGTCCTGTTTTCAGGTTTTTACAACAAAATTCTAGAATGAGAATATAAGCAAATCATTTTTTTTTTTTTTTTTTTTGTTTATTTCAATTATAAGTTTTTTTGGGAACAGAAAAAAGGGAAACAGAAACACGAAAATACTTCCAAACCCTTTACTTTGTCGGGTTAAAGGATAACCTAAGTGACATTTGTTTAGTGTCTCAGAATAATTCTTTTATGTTCTAAAATTTTCGAATATTTTCGAATATTGTTTTATTTTTATTTATCGGTCATTCCAATACAATATTTAATGTATTTTGTAACCAAACGTAGAAATAGTAATAGTAATTCCAATACCATATTTAATCATATTTATCACCAAGTATAGGAATGGTAATGGTCATTCCATTCCAATACCATACTCATTCCATTCCATTTCAGCGTACCAAACTTAGCGTAAAAGTAATATGAAAGTTTATGACTAAGAAAAGGAAGATTATATGACTAATTAGAGGAAGAACTCTTTAGATGATCTATCTACACCAAATAATATCCAACCTCCTTTTATATAGTGTAAAAAAAATATAGAAGTTAGAAAAGAATAATTCAACACAAAAAGTGAAACTTAAATAATAGAAAATAAAATATTATCACAATAATTGTCAGAAAAAACTAAGAATTCAATAATAAATCAATCATAGTAATATAAAAAAAAATTAAAAATTTTATAATTAATCCATCGTATTAATAAAATCAATGATAGATTAAAATGATTCTACCCAAGATTAAACTAGGGACCTTTATTAGGTAAGACTAACGTGATAACCACCATATCACATTTTTTGTTTCATAAATTTTATATTTTATTTTAATTTATAATTTATGTTATTTTCATAGAATCTAATATCCCCTTTTTTGGGAGTCTTTTTTTTTTTTTATTTTTTCTAAATATACACTCAAAAAAATATATTTAAGTAAATTACTATCCTTTTAATTTCTAACATATTTATTCCTTAATTATTTTTCCTTTTTTTTTTTTTTTTTTTTTAGCACTTGTCTCCCTCTCTTTCCTTATCACCCATCTTTTTTGGCAACGTCACTGGTGCCCGTGGACTCGTCGGGGACCCTCCCTCTCTCTCTCTCTCAGCTTCGTGGTCCACCCCACCGTCCTACCCTCATTCCCTGCCATTCCCTCGCCACCTTCTCTGTCATTCCCTCGTCCGCCTTCTTATTTTCACGCATGTTAATACACATACCTACATACATACATACATATATAAATATGTGTGTGTGTGTGTATGTGTGTGTGTGTGTGTGTGTATATATATATAAGGCGGGCAAAGAGGAGAGGGTGGGGGACGACGAAGCTTGGTGAGAGAGAGAAATGGGGGATGGTGGGACAAGGGATGACCAACGCTTGCACTTGATTTTTTTAGGAATGCAAAGGTAGTAAAAAGGGGTATACATATAGAAGTTCCCCCTCTTTTTTCAATTTGGCTACCCAAGACATCCTTAATCACATTTTAATGACAAAAATACCACCGCAATTTTTTAATTTTAATTTTTATTTTCTACTCTCTCTCTTTCTCTTTTGCAAAAAAACAAAAAAAAAAAAAAAACTAATTTTTTGTTTTTAAATTTAAAAATTTATTTTTGTTTTATTTTATGTTTTTTGTTTTCTTGTTATTTACTTTTAAATTTTTTATTTTCTATAAATTTCACCACTTGTGAGGAACCAACAATTACCATCAAAGAATCCACTGCATATTCTCGTTAGACCTATTATTAGGGTAAGATCCAAGAAGATCAAATAAGCACTCAATGAGTTAATTCAAGAGATTTGGGTATAATCTAAAATGGGGATGTCCAAATTTGGCTCAAAGCACGATCAATGTTTAATCCATCTTATCAGGGCAAATGAATGGGCTTAGGCGTGATCTTGAATGGGCCCAAGCATGAGAGCCACGAATTTTCAGCCTATTTATTTTGTTATTAGTCTTTTAATTTTAATATAGGTATTTCAGTTGATGATTTGTAAGGCATGATTGCACAATAAGACTTTTTCTTTTTAGACTAGGAGTCTTTTCTTG
Organism: Eucommia ulmoides; assembly: GCA_016647705.1. Taxonomy (NCBI): domain Eukaryota; kingdom Viridiplantae; phylum Streptophyta; class Magnoliopsida; order Garryales; family Eucommiaceae; genus Eucommia; species Eucommia ulmoides. Next base: position 128,122 of record JAENRU010000389.1, on the reverse strand, counting down.
TTAGACTAAGAGTGAAAGGCAACATAGGAAGTTCCATTTTCTTTTGTTTTCTTTCTTTGTTAGACTAAATTGTCTTGTTTAGAGAGGGTGTGCCCATGAGAAAAACAACAAATTATTTTTGGTTAATACAATTGTGAGAGTTTTATATTAAGTTCTTCAATGAATTTTTCCTGAACTTATCAAGAATTTTTTGTGACACTTAAACTCTATATCTTCGGTTCGTGATTCACTTATCATTGGGTCGAGATTTGTTTTCTTTATACATTTGATTCGCATTTCATTCATAAATGTTGGGTCAAGGTAATCTATCCAAACTTTGTATTTTTGTGTCTTTTTTTTTTTTCTTTTATAAATCTGAATTTAGATTGATCCTAGCAAAGAAACCCTAAATTGATTTTGGATCTTACTAATTCTTAGTGAGATTCACATCATTTAGTAATCAAAGCAAGGTTCTAAATCACTTTTCATTTATCATTTTCATCTTCATTCATTGATATCTATTCATCATTTAGAACTCGTTCAAGTTGTTGTGCATTTTAGATCTCATCCAAATGTTGTTTAAAAAAAAAAAAAAAAAACTAAATAAATAAATAAATAAGAAAACGAAAAACAAAAAAAAAAAAAAACAAAGCACAATAGCCTCTTGCCCCCAAAAATATTGAGATCTACCTTATTCTTGTTCTATTCCATAGCTTATCCTTTTTGTTCATCTTGTTCGATTTGTTTTCTTCCCTAAATCTCGTTCTTAGTGAAGGTATTGTTGCAAGAAACCTTGGTTGAGATTGGTTAAGTTCAATAAAGAATGAAAAGAGGAAGCTACGTGAAAAAATGCAAGACAATGTGTGAGCTCATAAGAGGGTAAAAGCCAATTTAAGAGTGATACACGAGTGTGAGTGCAAACACGTGAGGGAGTGTGTAAGGAGTTATTTCTAATATTTCTAATATTTCTATATATTTTCAAATATGTCTTCCAAGGGCAACACATCAAATAATGAAAGAGGGGAAGAATCGTTCATCGCGTTGTAGGCAATGCGACAACAATTTGAAAGCATGAATGTGGTGTTCAATGAGATTTAGGATCAGATGAATAGGCAAGACACTATTATTGTTGCTTGGCATAAGGGGCGTTCACAAGGAGTCCCTAATGCTAGAAGGCACGAAAGGGGTGCACACGTGGAAGATTCGGATGGCGACTACGAGGATGGGTTCAACGAACATTTCTTGAACTTATCAAGAATTTCTTGTGACGTTCAAACTCTATACCTTTGGTTCATGATTCGCTAATGTTAAGATAATTGAGAAGTGAGAGAAGAATCATGAATTGATATTATGAAAAGTGATACTTGTATAATACAACGATATACACATATTTATAAGGGAAGTGTGGGCTAGGGTTTTGCCCTAATAGGCTACGTGGGCCAAACCTATATAATATAATAGCATCCCCCCTCAAACTCAAGGCGGTAACTGAGAGGTGAACTTGAGTTTGAAAACCAAAGTGTGAAAGCATCCGGGTGGATGAGCCTTAGTGAAAATGTCTGCTGTCTGATCGGCTAAACTGACGGATTGTAGACGAACTGTATTCTAGATAATGTGATGACGGATGAAGTGGTAATTAGTCTCGATGTATTTTGTATGCTCATGGAATACATCATTGTGAGCGATCTGAATAGCACTTTTGTTGTCTTAGTGTAAGGTTGTGGCAACAAGAAAAGAGATGCCCATGTCAGCGAGGAGCCATCAAAGCTAGAGAAGTTCTTGAGTTGTATCAGCTATAGCACGATATTCAACTTCAGTACTGAAGTGAGCAGCTACAGTTTGTTTCTTACTACGCTAGGAAATGAGAGAATTGCCCAAAAAGAAACAGTAATCAGTGGTTAAACATCTATCGGTGGGGTCTTTGGCTCAATCGGCATCAGAATAAGCTTGTAAGACGGGAGCAAACTAAGCTGAGAAATGAATCCCATAAAATAATGTACCCTTGTCATACCAAAGAATGTGAAGAACAACCGAGTAATGGGTGGTCCGAAAAGCAGACAAAAACTGGCTGACCTGATGAATGGTATAGGCAATGTCAGGGCGAGTGATAGTGAGGTATACAAGACTTCCAACCAATTGGCGATATAGAGTAGCATCCTGAAGAGGTAAACCATCAAGTGAGGTAAGTCTGACATTCGGCTTGAGAAGAGTAGTGGCAATGGTTGAGTCAGTGATCCCAGCCTTGGAAATGAGATCTGAGATATATTTGGCCTGAGAGAGAAAATATCCATCGAAACCCGATGAGACTTCAAAACCAAGAAAATAGGTGAGCACGCCAAGGTCTTTCATCTCAAATTGGCCCCTTAGAAACTTTTTGAGTTAAAAAATGTCGTGTATATCATCTCTAGTAATAACCATACCGTCCATGTATAGTAAAAGAATAATAATATCATTGGCAGTATGACGAATAAACAGAGCCGAATCATGAGCACTAGATGTGAACCCAAACTGATGAATAGTAGTACTGAATTTTGCAAACTAGGTACGTGGAACTTGTTTGAAACTATATAGAGCACGACGAAGACGACAAACTTTATTTCGAGAAGCAGTTAGGCCAAGAAGGGTATGCATATATACTTCTTCAAGAAGATCGCCATTGAGAAATGCATTTTTGACATCTAATTGAAAAAGAGTCCATTTTCGAATGGCGGCGACGGCAAGAAGTGTACGGACAGATGTTGTAAGATCCTGATTTTTTTTATCGTATTTTGGAATAATTCGAAATTTACAGGGGTAAATAGTGTTATTTATTATTTGATTTAAAATTTTAGGGGTCAATTCGCAATTTTAAAACCTTAAAATTTGAAATAGGACTTAAGTAACTTCAAACTTTTAATTGAAGGGAGGTTGATGTAATTTGGATATAATTAATATATATATATATATATATATATATATATATATATATATATATATATATATATACACTCATGCACACACACGCGACAGGAAGGGGGGAGCAAAACATAAAATCGAAGAGAGAGGAAACTCGCCGGCGGCGAGAAATTCAAATCGGAAACTTACACGCAGCATATGTGTGCATCGGTTGTTCGTAGCGATAGTCGTGAGTATATGTAGGTGGCCGGCGATCGCATATAAGGGTGAGGTATTACCGTTTGTCGGTGGTGTGTTCTTCGGTGTTGGTTGGTGTGTGTCGCCGTTCGGTTCAGTGGTGTGGAAGGGTTGTTCGGCCGGCGATTGTGTGAATGAGTGTTGTGTGAGCCGTGTGCGTTGCTTCCCGTCGTCTGGTGCCGGCGTATATGAGTGTATGTGTTCGTCGGCGGCGGAGGGTTAGAGAGAGAAAGAGGGAGATGGGTCAGAGAAATGGTCGATCGCGGTGGTTTGGGAAGTGCCGTTCGCCGTTATCATTGATGGGTTGTGGGTGTGTGTTCCGTTCGGGTTAAGTAGGCGATGGTGTGGGTGGCGTGACGGCGCTGCTCGGCTGAGTAGAAACAGAGGAAGGGGGGAGCGTGGTGGGCCGCCGGTAATAAGGGCCGGTGGCTAAACCAGAAACACAGACGCAAAAAAAAAAAAAAAAAAAAAAAAAAAAAAAAAAAAAAAAAAAGTAGAAGAAGAAAAAGAGAAAGGAAGAGGAAGTGGGGAGCCGTCGCCGGCGGTGCTGGCTGGCGGAAGAGAGAGGGAGGTTCAGTGAAGCCGTCGGGGACCAGAAAACGAAGAAGGAACAGGTAGAAAAGAGGAAAAAGAAAAAAAAAAAGGGGGAGAAATTCCACAAACCACCCCAACAGAAATTAAAAATCCAATTTTGCGACCGATGGAAAAATCGAAAGAGGTAACATTCCTATCACTTTTAATATATGCACTTAATTGTGTTTAAATTGTCTCGTGAGTGATTATAAAACTAATCTCTAGTACCGAAATGTCGAAGTGACGATAATAAATATTGAGACCATTCGCATGAAAGAATTTGATATTGTAAACGGTAATGGAACCATACTCGTTAAATAGTAATATGGAATTCGGTGAATAGGAAATTACGGAAATTAGGGCCTGTATTTACTGGTTAGGTTATTTTTACGTAAAATATTAATTTAGGGCTTGTCACGAATAGGTTCCCGATTTCCAGAGGATCAGTAGCAGAGAGTCGGTGGAACTTTTAGAAACGGATATTCAGGTGAGTATACTGTCTTCTTGCCAAACTGTTTTGCTATGTATATATATGATGAAATAGGTGGTTACTTAAACCGTATGAATTTATAAATAATATGGATCAAGCAGGATTTGGGTGAGTTGGTAAACTGGATTTTCGAAAGATTGCGATGGTTTCGAAACGAAGTTGAAAATGATTTTATTTTGAATTTGGTGAAATCGGACGGTGTTTTTAAAAGAAAATAGAAAACATATGTTTTGCTAAAAATGTCTAGGTTTCTAAAAATAAAGGGTGGAAAGGTAATTTTGATAAAAATCAGACGTTTTTTTTTTTTTTTAAAAAAAAGAGAAGTGTGAAATATGATTTTTTTAAATTTAAAAGTTGATTTTGGGGGAAAAAGAATAGACGTGGTGATTTGACGATGTTGAATAGACGATATTTATTGGGTTGTGATTTGATGATGCTGTATTTGATTTAACGATGTCATAGTATTCATCTGTTTTGGTAGAGTGATATTATCCGCTTGGGCGGAGTGATGTTATCTGCTTCGGCGGAGTGATGTTTATCTGCTTCGGTAGAGTGATGTTAGACGCTTATATTACGTAGTGATTATCCGTTTCGGCGGAGTGATGGGTGTTCGTAGGAAGGCATATCCTACGGATGGTACGGTACCGTTGCAAACTCCCGATCGTGAGGTTAAAATGATCACTAGGGCTGTCCAGTGTGTGTGTTTGAGATGTGGTGTTTTCCTTATATTGGGTGAGTTGTTATTTATTATGATGATTGGTATGATTTAATACTAGATGGAACTTATCTATATCGCTTTATTTTCATTGCTTATATACTCATGCTTGATCCATATTCAATTATGGTAATATTTGGAATGCTTTATTATTTTAAAAATATTTTACTAAGAAAGCAGTACACTCGCAGGTACAACAGCTAGGAGTCGGTCCCCTACTGGCACTAGGTAGAACTACGTGATGAAGTCATATAGGCGATTGAGAGAAGCTGTTAAGGCGAACCTATAAAAGGTTCATGGATAAATACTTTTAAAAACAAAAAAAAAATTGGGACAGGTAGGTCCCCCTTAGTAGATGTTTGTATTATACAGTAGGTGTATATTGTCATTTATTTGGGTATTGGTGATGTCATGTTGTAGTCACGTCCGCCTCGGGATGACGGGTGTCCGAGACGGGTTGTGACAGATGTTAGCCTCGCCACTGGAGCAAATGTCTCTTCATAGTCAATACCATATTCCTGAGCAAATCTTTTGGTAACAAGTCGGGCTTTACGCCATTCAACAAAGCCATCAGAAAGCGTTTTGATCTTAAACACCCATTTGAAACGAATAGAAGTTTGTCTAGAGGGCAGATCTACAATATCCCAGGTATGAATTTTGGCGAGAGCCTGAAGTTCTTCCTCCATTGCTTTCTGCCAAGGATATATTTTCATACCAAATTTGTTAATTTTTGAGTACGTTTATTACATTTTAATACATTTTAATGTGTTTTTATTCTTTTTGTATTAAAACAGGTGTATGAGGTGAAAATGTATGAAATCGGAGCATAAACGATCAAATAGTATTGAGAACGATTGGAGAACGGTGGAAAAATAAGCAAGGCAGCAAGATTTTGCAAACAAGCCCACCACTGCGGCGTCCAGACCACCACCGCGGCGGTGAAAATACAGAGAAGAGTAATAGATGCTGTAAACTCACCGCATAAGCGATGAAACCAGCAGAATATTTTCCCAATCTACCGCCTAGGTGAACCTTAACCGACATACCTCACCGCCTAGGCGGTTAATTCTGCACCAGAATAGATATTTTTTAGGATATTTTTCTTATTTATACCCCTTTCTTTTCCTCTCCTCTTCCTTCTTCTGGCCATAAGAGACCCCTTAGGGTTCCTATGATATTAGAGAGTGTTTTGGGGGAGCTCAACCAAATCCTAAGGGGAAGAACACAAAGCAACAAAAGAGAAGTGATCATGGAACGCTCTTAGCAACAAATCTTCGGATTATGACTAGTTTTTCTCGTTTCTCTCTTCATCTCTTATCGTAGGATTATTGTTTGAGCATGTTTAGCTTGTTTTACATTGTATAAACAGTTAGGGCCATGAGCTAAATAGGGATTGTAATAGGGATTAACATATTATTTATGAAAATGTAGTTTTGGTGAAGTTTGTGTTTCGTTTATGGTTGTTCCTTATAATTTCAATTGTGTTGTCCTGTTTTCTATGATTATATGCTAGTTTAGATATATTGAAAATACAAGATTTGACACTTGGAAGAGATAACCTTGGATTCGGACTAAGGTTAATACAATACGATAATCTAATGACCCGGGAGGGTGTTAGAAAGTGTGCAATTGATGACGTTGGGGCGAGACTCACGTGACCTAGAGTCATTAAGACATTGAGGGAGACTTCGGCGTTGACACGAAGTCACGTATTCCCCCGTCTTACACTCGGAAGAGGTTGTGAGTGAGTTTACGAACCGAGATTCTCGGATACGCCGAACACCGTTAATGCTAACTAAAATGAAACCAAACGCATTTAAGTAAATAAAGTTAATCCCTAGGTAATATACTCCCCTAAACAATCTCAAATTAGTATTTATAGTATAGTTAATTAAATTAGTATTTTAGTTTAGTATTAATATAAATTATATTCCATTTTTAGCGCTTAGATAAAGTTAGGTTATGATAATCACGGTAATCGATAGTAATCTCAACCAATCCCTGTGAATACGATACCCAACCGAAAGGTCCATTATACTAAAACTTGATCCGTACGCTTGCGGTGAAAGTGGAAGCGCATAAATTGCAACCACCAGTGGTTATCATCCTAAACTCTTTCGGGAAACTGTCTGTGCGAGAGAAAAGCCCGAACATCGGGATTCTTGGCCTAGAACAGATATGTTTTCTGATTTTTAATTCTTTTCATTTTACTTTATTTTCTTCGCAACTTAAATTCCAGCAAACTTTTTTTATTATCCGATGACTCGATAAAAAACATCAGGATAAGGTTCGCCATTCTCGATCTGAATCTTTAGGCGTTTAGACAAGGACACCTGTCTTTTTTTTTTTTTTTTTTTTTATAATAAAGAGGAAAAACTAAAAAAGCAAGTCGTCCGATGATCCGATGAAAACGCCGAAGTAAGTTTCTCGTGTATACTCCCCTAAACAATCTCAAATTAGTATTTATAGTATAGTTAATTAAATTAGTATTTTAGTTTAGTATTAATATAAATTATATTCTATTTTTAGCGCCTAGATAAAGTTAGGTTATGATAATCGCGGTAATCGATAGTAATCTCAACCAATCCCTATGGATACGATACCCAACCGAAAGAGCCATTATACTGAAATTTGATCCGTACACTTGCGGTGAAAGTGGCAGTGCATAAATTGCGGCCACCAGTGATTATTATCGTAAACCCTTTCGAGAAACTGTATATGCGAGAGAAAAGTCTGAACATCGGGATTCTTGACCTAGAACAGGTATATTTTCTAATTTTTAATTCTTTTCAGTTTACTTTATTCTCTTCGCAACTTAAATTCCAGAAATCTTTTTTTATTGGTCGATGACTCGATAAAAAATGTCGGGATAAGGTTCTCCATTCTCGATTTGAATCTTTAAGCGTTTAGATGAGGACAACCGTATCTCGCTGTTTTTTTTTTCCTGCATTTTTTTTAATAATAAAGAGGAAAAACTAAAAAAGCAAGTCGTCCGATGATCCGATGAAAATATTGGAGTGGGTTTCTCATGCTTAAACCTAACTCCGACCGTTAGGTGAATGATGTTTTATTACTTATTTTGCCTAATTTTTTTTTTTTTTTTTGTATTTTTTTCATTTTTTTTAATTTAAATTTTAAATTTTACTCTTCTTATCAAAACCAATCAAAAATAAAATAAAATATAAATATATCTTTTATTGGTAGGAATTAATCCTTACGAACCTTAAGTTGAATCCGATGACTCGATAAATCGTGGGAGAGTTTTTGTAAGACCCCGGCTTTTTATATACGAATAATTCAAGTCGCGTTTTAAAAATAGTTTGAAAATGTCGAGGTGGATTACGATATTAAGTATGTGAATTAAAATTTTAGAGGGTTGTATTGAAATTTTTATAAACATTAAAACATAGTTTTGAGTTTAAATGATACCCCAACAAAATATAAAGGGAGGATTGTGTAATTTTACAAATAAATATCTTCTTATATATATATATACATAGATTTGGTAAAGGGGTAAGGGGGCATAGGTTTTTGTCGACTGCTTTGAGCATATATATATATATATACACACACACATACATACGGAAGAGGGAAGGCGAGAAGGATCGAGAGAAAACGAGAAGAGAGAGAAAGTGAGGGAGAAAGAGAGATTCGCCGGTGGGAAATGTTGCCGATCGTGTGGGGATCGTCGGCGGTGACTTGTGGGTTTCGTTGTGTGTATGTGTTGCGTGTATGTGTGTGTTGTGTGTGCTTGCTTGTTTGTGTTCCCCTGTTTCCTATTTCTGTTTTAGTAAGGCGGTGTGTGCATGGATTTCGACGGTGGTGTGTGTGTGGGTGTGTATTTTGTATGCTCAGTGTGTGTGTGGGTAATCACGGACCGGGTGTGTGTATGTGCCGGCGGTGTGGGTTTTGATCATTTCTGGCAGTGGAAAGTTGGAGAGAGAAAGAGATGTCAGTTGTAAGGTGCCGTTCTGTGTGTTGGTGCGTGTATGTGTTTCCTGTGGGGGAGTGGTTGCTCGGTTTGTATGGGGGGTGTGCTCTGCGCTGCCGACTGTGTGCAAGTGCGTATGTGTTGTACTCTATTTCTGGTTTGGGCAGGTGAGTAGCGTGCGTGATCGCCGCTGCTCTGTGTGTGTGTGTGTTGTCGAAAAAACAGAGAAAAGAGAGAAGTGAAGGTGGGTTTGTTGGTGAGTGTTCGGTGGCTGGCGGATGTGTGGGTTTGTGTTTATTGTATGGTGTTGGTATGAGTCGATGGTGAGAAGAGTGAAGAGAGGTGACTGAGATCTCAAACAGAACAGAAGGAGAAAGACGTTTACCGTCTAAGCGGTGGATTTTCGCTCAGGCGGTGAAAATGCAGTGTGCAGTTGAGAGAATGGGAGAAGTAGTCACTCGTTCGCTTAGGCGGTGTGACGTTGCTTAGGCGGTGTGACGTCGCTTAGGCGGTGGGGAGCAGAATCAGAAATACATGGGATTTTAGGAAAATCCACGATCGGTTCGGAACGGGTAACCTTTCTAATTTATTTTGTGAATCCTAAATTTAGTTTTTCTAACCTTAGAGTAATAAAATGAAAATAATAAATCCCGAGATCTGTTTATAAGAACAGAGTTTATAAATAGTAAACCGTAACGAAACGATACTAATTGAATAGTTATATTTCGTAATAAAAGATGAGAAATAGGAAATTAGGATTTCATGGCGTGATTAGTTTGTTTTTATATAAAAAATATTAATTTAGGCCCTGTCACCGTTAAGTTCGCAGGCACCGAAGTTTGGATAGGGGATAATCGATTAAAGTTTACGGAAGTAGATATCAGGTGAGTGTACTTCCCTTCTTGCCAAACTATTTTCATATAAATATAATGAGATATGTGTTTATTTAACTGTACGAGTTTTATAAATTATATGGATCAAGCCAGTTGTGGGTGAGTTAGTAAAATGGATTTCCATTGAAATGTTTGGATTTAAAAAGAAAGACTATAAATAATCTGTTGGATTTGGTGATTTTAATAAAAAGGTAGGAAAAACATGATTTTTAAATTAAAAGTGGGTTTTGTTAAAAAGAAGTGGACAAGGGTGATTTTGACGGTATTGATGAAATGGTGATTTTGTCGACATTATTGAAGTGGTGATTATTATTATGATCTGTCCGGAGGGTGGTCCGGCAAAGGGATAATTATTTGTGATTTGGTGATAATATTTTTGAATGGACTATGCCGTAGTTTATATTATGATCTGTCCGAAGGGTGGTCCGGCAAATGGATATTTACTATATGGTGATTGACGTTATATGGTGATTTATATTATTGGCCTCTGGAGACGTCTGGTTGGCAGTAATTTGCGCAGTTAGGTCCGCTAGGAAGGCATATCCTACGAATGGTTACGGTACCGTTGCAACTCCCGATCGTGAGGTTAAAACGATCACTATGGCTTAGCCGGTGGGTATGGGATTGAGATGTGTGTTTGAGTTGAGTTTTTTTTTATATATAAATAGGGTGACTTATCATTGAATTGGTGTTTGGAAACTGAATTATACTGCTTTACTTTCATGGCTTATTTGATATTACAGATTTTACCAACTCTGTGTGGTGTTTATATTTATTTACGCTTGGTCCATTTAAATGTTGGATTTTATGAAATGTATTGTTACTATGTTAAAAATGGGTATTTACTAAGAAGGCAGTACACTCACAGGTGAATTTTTTAGGAGACGGTCCCCTACTGGCATTAGGTGGAGTTATCTGGGAAATATTTGAGTTGAGCTGACTGAGAGGAACAATAGGATAGTGAAAGATTATGTATATGTTGTAAATTGTTGAAATTGTATAGAATAATTTATGTAATTATGTAATGTATAAGAAGATATAAATGAAACAGGTGATGTCATATTGTCGTCACGCCGGTCCTGGGATGACAGATGTCCGGGACGAGTCATGACAATTTTGGTATCAGAGCCTAAGTTATAGGTTTTGTAGACTTGCCAGTGGTTGGGTCAGTAGAAGACCATGAGATAGGAAGACGTGCCAGTCGTCTAATCAGTAGGAGGTATAAGATAAGGTGTCAATAGGTGAATTCAATACATGAGTATTAGTTCTTTCATTACCTTAGTTAGGGCATTGGCCCTGTGCTTGGAAAGGTTGTCTCGTTGGCAAATAGTGATACGACCTGTGGTGATATTGCTAGTAGCGAATTTGAGTAATGTTATAAATGTTAGTAAGGGTAATGGGTGTATCGTGATGGTGAAAGAATATATTATTGAAAAATGTAAGCTATAAATTGAGAAACAATTATATGCAAATGGCGTAAGAATGAGATAATGATCTGAAGCACTTAGTAAGTTGTTCTTAATTACTAGATAGTAAAGTAGAGCACTAAAGTTGGAAAGAATCTTATAATAATATTAAGAAGGGAAGTTGAATAGTTGGAACTAAGAATGTGATAAAGCTGTGGCGAGAAAAATGTTTTGATTGACAAAAGATAGAGTAAAAAGTGTGGGAACGAGGAAATATAACAAATAAAATAAATGATGATATGTAGAAAGTAACTGAGAATTGTGGGTCTGGAAGGTTAGTAGGTGCGTGTAAATATAATATATTTAAGTGAGTAATATAAAGTTGTGGGTGAAGTCAAATTTGTGATGAATAAGAGTATGTGTCGTGGGGGAAGGCATATCTATCTCCTCCGCTAGTCCAGTAATGGGTCTAGGAGGTTAGAAAAGTGTTAAAAAAAAGGATATCACAATTTAGTATGCAGGTGCTAGGCATCAGTTTAAACAAGTTTTAAGTAGTGGATACTGTAGTAGATAGGGATTTTCCCCGTATAGGTCCGAGAAATTGAGGGGGTGCTACTAGGCATGATTAATAATTGTAATTGCTGTTAAATAAGTTCCATAATTTTGAGAAGGTGAATTTTTGGCTCTTTAAGTTGGTTAATTATACTCGTGTTGATAAAACGTGGGAAATTGAGTTTTAAATTTATAACCTTGGAGCTTTAATGGTGATAGTCATAATAAGAAAGTTTTTAATAGGAAAAACCTAGTGACGGCCCAGGGAAAACTGGGTCGTTACAATAAGTTAGACCATCAACTTATGACTTACACAGATCTGTGGTGTTGCTCCCTGAAGATTCGATGTTGATAACTCATCAGTTAGAATTGATGGGTTATAAAAAAATAAATAAATAAATAAATTGCAACAAAGTATAATGTTAGATTTTTTAGTGAAGTATTTATAAGTAAGGATTAGAGATTGTGGCGTGGTGAAAAGGGTAATCCGGTCGAAAGTAGGAAAGAGCCTGTAGAACATTTCTAGAGTATGTTATAAATGCTAAGAGAAAAGTAAATTGTATGCTAAATGCAATAAATATGAGTATTAGATGGTTTGAGTGGTAATGTTGGGGGCTAGTGCTTTTGAGGCATAGTATTCAAGTAAATGCATAGGGAGTCGAAGTGATGGGTTGACGAAATAGGGAGAAGGCTTATAACTTGTGACTGGAACTTGAAACCTTTTGGAGTTAGTAGTAATTGTATTTGTTTTAACGTTTAGTGACATTTTTAGTATGACGTGATTTGTGCTTTAGTCGCAGAGTTAGCTATAACAAATATTTTGGGTCGGAAGTTGGAGAGTTGTTTGTTTATATTAATTTATGGGTTGAGTTGAGACCCTTGTAAGTTTAGTGGGCGTTTGGTCAGATGATAATGTTGTGAGAAAGTTGTTTCGAAAACGACATTGATTTGAGAGTCGGACATTCAGCTAAGAAGGTTTTGAGATACCCTAGGGATTTGACTGTAGAACTGATAAGTGTGTCCAAATGAATAATGAAGTTGTGAGGTTTTGGAAATTAAAATGTGTAGGGTTAACAATGTCAATTGACGGAGGAGACCTTAAAGAGGTGAATAGAATAATTATATGTAATGCCCGGTGATGCTAAATTATTGAAATTATGTAAGTATTTTATAAATTTGTAACGGAAATGGAAAATCGCAGTATTTGTAATTAGGCGTTTTTATTTGTTGGTAAAGTTAAGGTTGAAAGGTAGTGTAATCTCTAGGTGAGTTTTAGTAGCTTTGACCTTTTCCAGAAGGAAAAGGGGAGAGTAATTCGAGGAATATTCTCTTAGTGCGTATACCCAGTACTTATACATATATGTGTTGATGGGATTGTTCGATTGCACGATCCACAAATTCATTGCAAATATTAAATAAAAGATGGGATAAGATATTCCCTTAAATAATCAAAAAAATGATAAGGATTAGTGACTTGAAATTTTATTAATCGGTTATTTGAAATTTCGGAAATAGAATTTTGAAATTTTAAGTGTTGTCGTTGTAGTGTGAATTGGGAAATAAATTTTTATCACATCAAAGTAAGTCTCCATTGTCTGATATAATTTGAAGAGGAGTTTGAAATACAGTACTGAATAGTGGTATCTTAAATGGTGAAATTTTATCTGACATAATTATTGCCGAAAAAGCCGACATGTTGTAAATATGGAAAGGCGGATAGTTGTTTATAAATAATAAACCTCTATTGAAAAAGCTGCATAGGGGAAACTGTAGTATCAAGAACTGATAGTTATTTTAACGTTGGGGTTAAATTTCCATACTCCTTAAGGTGCCCAATTGGAAGTTGATACCTCGCTACACTTATGGGATAAACGGTTTATCAGGAAATGCGATGCAGGTGATGGAAGATATGTGGAGGGGTTGCGTCATGGAAGTTTCGGGTAAGGGGGATGTTTGTGCAATGTTAATAAAAATCTGTTTATGCTAATAACTATCTTGTCGTCAATCGTGGTGGTATCGCATAAAGCGTTATATGAAAATGATACAGGATTCTGGTTTAATAGACTGAACTGAGATAGGAAAACGAAACTTTTGCGCGACTTAGAAATAGCCCGATGTGGCTGCATTTTTGAAAGTTATTAAGACGTCCGGTTGGCGGTGATCTGCGCAGTTAGGTCCGCTAGGAAGGCATATCCTACGGATGGTTACGGTACCATTGCAACTCCCGATCGTGAGGTTAAAACGATCACTATGGCTTAGCCGGTGGGTATGGGATTGAGATGTGTGTTTGAGTTGAGTTTTTTTTTTATATATATACTGGGTGACTTATCATTGAATTGGTGTTTGGAAACTGAATTATACTGCTTTACTTTCATGGCTTATTTGATATTAGAGATTTTACCAACTCTGTATGGTGTTTATATTTATTTACGCTTGATCCATTTAAATATTGGATTTTATGAAATGTATTGTTACTATGTTAAAAATGGGTATTTAATAAGAAGGCAGTACACTCGCAGGTGAATCTTTTAGGAGACGGTCCCCTACTGGCATTAGGTGGAGTTATCTGAGAAATATTTGAGTTGAGCTGACAGAGTATGTTGTAAATTGTTGAAATTGTGTAGAATAATTTATGTAATTATGTAATATATAAGAAGATATAAATGAAATAGGTGATGTCATATTGTCGTTACGCCGGTCCTGGGATGACAGATGTCCGGTACAGGTTGTGACAGTTTTTCGTGGCCTTGTTTTCTATTCCCCAACCCGAGTGAAATTTAGAAACGAATGGTTTTAGGAAATCTCTTCCCTCGGTAGATTTTTTGTGGGATTTCGTTTAAATTTTGGAAAGATTAATTTCAACTAAATTGTTTCTGCGAATCTCCCTCGATTCTCATATCCATAGAATTTGAGAGAATTTCAAATCGGGACTTCTTTAAATTAATTGGACAAACTTAAAATAAATATTTTTACATCTATCTAGCATATTTACTTCTTCCATTATTTAGATGACATGTTTAGTACACTTTCACCACTCGCACCTTTTTTCTACACATAGTTTTTTTTTTTTTAATTTTCATAAATCCATGTTACTTTTTTATATTTAGTTATGACATGTACACCACTTACGTTTTTTTGTTATAATTAAATCATTATCACATATAATCAGGTTAATTCACGTAGTATTCATATCAATTTACGTTGGCATATTTAAATTAAACCCTTTAATTATTTTTTGGTTATTTTTTTTTTTTTGCATATAAAATAAAATTCATATAATCTTAGTTTTTCATATTTTCGTATTTATTCACTTATTTGAGTTTGCCCATTTAAAGTAAAGAAGTCTTTAGGAAACATACATAAAATCCCCCCGAGGATCACCCTTGTCGAATTCTTAATATTAAATAAGAGGTTATACATGAGAAACATTCCCAAAAAAATACAAAACTTGTCCCACCTTATTTTAAAAAAAATTCCAAAAATATTTTATAAGAAGGAAGAGATTTTAAAATAAAATAAAACGTTCGAACTTAAATTAATTGGATTTAATTGGACATAAGGTACTATTTTTGAATGGACGTCTTGGGGTGCCTAACACCTTCCCTGAGCGTAACCGAACCCTGAGCCTTTAAATAAATCTTTGGTTTGACCGTGTTTTTTGAAGTCAATTTTTTACTTAGGTCTTTTAAATTATTTTCTAAAAATTGGGTGACCTAGCACACCATTAAACCCAATGCTAGGTAGCGACTTCTTATTTTTAAAGCGGTCTACGTATATTTTTTTAGAACAAATGGCGCTTAAAAAAAAACCTTTTCCTTAAGCTTATTTACTATTTATTATTCTTTTCCTTTTCGAAAAATCGGGGCGTGTCAGTTGGCAACTCTGCTGGGAAAAATTAGAGGGTCAAGCCTAATATGTCCAAATAAGTCGAACTATTCTATGCCCGAATGTTATATTTTATTTTGTCATCTTTTCCATCTATTTTTATGAATAAGTTGTGATGTTTGTTCCTTTTCTTCCTTTCTTTCTTTTTTATCGGGCTCTTGTATTGCTATAAACCCTCCGACATGAGTTTGGTCATCTTGTATCCATATTATTCCAACGAGATTCTATGAATATAAGGCGTGGAAAAGGATTTTTACTTGATGGATTGATGATGTCTTAGGAAGTCTTAAAAACCAAACAAGTTCAAAGTTTCCAACACCGATTAAGTAAAGAATTTTTTTTATCTATTTTGATCGTCATTATCGAAATTGAAAACTTCGAATGGATTTCAAGGCTACCTAAAACCCACGTGGACTAATAAATGGGCTTGTTGTAGAATAGGATGAGACAGGAAAATTGGTTACATAAAAGAAAATCTGGTTTTCCCCATTTGAAATCCGATCTTTACTGGTAGCTGGGCCCAGACTCACTCGAGGATGACATCAAAAAGCAATCCTGAATCTCCCTGTACGGCCTAGATGGCTCGGATGCAGGAAACTATCGACATGTTGAGGGAAAGGATTAACAAACTCTGCTGACCTCATGAGGTGCCTATCCCTCCATCCAGGGGAACTCTTGTGACTGAATCACCAAATAGAAACCCTCTAAGTGTCGGGATAGAGAACTCAGTGCTGAATTCGAACCATGTCGGTCTGAACTTTGAGGTACCGATCTATTACAGACCTCGGATGGCCCTCAGCCCTTCACCTATGAAGTGTCGACATATCCTAGCCAGGGGCATGTCTATCCGGCCTTTCGAGAAGGCTCGGCCCCCACCGCACCACAAATCTCCATTCACTCGGAGAGGGTCGTTACTCCATCGAACGATCCGAATGGTAATCAATTGATCTCGGCCACTGAAATCGAAAATAGAAAAGAAGATAATAGACCCCCTCCAGCCTAGGTTCTGAAAATGGAGGAGTTGGAGAAAACCATAGAAGAATTGAAAAGGTAGAATCCATCTAGGAAAGCATCGTACAAGGAGTTGTCAGCACTACCCCGGGTGGTGTATCCGGAAAACTTCGTAGTTCTGGAGTTCACTAAGTGTGACGGAACTAGCCCCCCAGAGTAGCATGTCAGCATCTACAAGGAGGAATTGAGAATTTATGCTCGGAACGAAGCCCTTTGCCTGAAAATGTTCTCGTGATCATTGAAAGGATCGGCTCTCAGCTGGTACATGACCTTGGACCTGGCACAGATTAAAACATTCGAGGATCTAGTAGAAGCCTTCTATGAGCAGTATGTGTACAATAAGAATGTCACGCAGGATCATAATACCCTCTATCAGATATTGAAGAAGAAATTTGAGAGTTTCCAAAGGTATATTGCCCGTTGGAGGGAGGAGACTGCCAAAGTTGTCCCCAGGCTCAACGAGGATGCTTAGTTAGAAATATTCACGTCAATCTAGACGTCTCCATTCTAACGAGATCTCTCGAGCATAGCAATAGCTTCATTCGGCGATACAATCAAGCAAGCTGAGGTAGTAGAAGAAGGAATAAGGAGCAGAAAGACTAAAGGGCCCTCACCCGACTCAACAAAAAGGTCAGCTCCTCCAAAGAAAAGAGAAGATGAGGTAGCTATCACCGTTTCCCCCCAACGAACCCTTCACCAAAACAATCCCCAAGCTTCTCATCCCCAAAACTACCTAAACCAGAACAACCAATATCGCAACTATTCTCCTCAAAATTGCCAAAACCAATATTACCCCCGAAACCATCCATATTCCCAAAGTCGTTCCCGCTACAACCAGAAGGCACCTCCACCTTACCAAAACCACACTCTTCAATACTATCCTCAAGCCTACCAAACACCCGCTTACCATACGCCCTCATATCAACGTAACCCAAACCCTCCACCTCAAATTCCTAACCATACCCTGATGCCAGAAACCAAATACCACCAAGGTTATCTACCTCGTGCTACTGGGGGAAACTTCCAGAACGATGACAAGGAACTACTAGACCTTTTGGTCTCAATCATTAAGCTGTACCAGAGTTGTTTGAAGCAGGGGATGCTGACACCCTTTCCATCATACGAACTTAAGCTTGGGAGTAAAATAACTTCTTCAAATGCTTTCTGTGAGTACAACTCAGGAACTAGAGGACATGCGACTGAGCAGTGCTTTCAGCTAAATGATAAGATCCGGGAGTTTATACGGACGGGAGCCATCACGCTTCCTAAAAAGCTTGAAATCGGTACACCAAACTATCAACAGAATTCTGCTACTTGAGCATGCACTTTCAAGGAGTAGTGAAGTCAATCTTTACCAAAATGTTGGTGGAGATGGGAGTGAGTCATATGCTTGAGGCTCAATTTAAAAAATCTAAAGGCTGCAAAACTGGGTTTTCTTGTTTACTTTCAATTTGCTAAAAGTTTTGATAAAATTGGGATGTTTTCATATGCTCACCTTTCTATCCCGTTGGTCTTTTGGATTGAAAAGGATTTTCTCTATAATGGCTTTTTAAATTTCAATAATGCAATATTGTTTATCCAAAACTGTGGTCTAATGTTTGAAACTTACTCTTTCAGGTGCCCAAAATTGCCTGCATATGTTGTATGTGATGTGACTGAGCGAGGATGTGAATATATGATTTCAATACAGAGTTAGACCACGATCCAATGGGACTAGAAACAAAGAAATATTTTGTTTAACCAAACGATGGTGAGATCCAAAAGGCCTCTAACCAAATCTGACAGTAATTCTAGAGTACCGGGGGATTCAAAAGTCAAGATTAATATCCATTGTGCTAACGATGCTTTGATATATTGTTGCAAGCTGGTCAAGCTATCTCTGGTGGTCCTTTAGTAATTGATAAAACTGGGTGTAAATATCCCGGTTCGCTTGCTATTTGAGTTACCCAATGGAGAAAAGGGAACACAATCATTACAGGTCAATGATCCCAATGAAGAAACTCTCAAATGTTGCAAGAAAGTCTCAATTTGCAAAGAAGATCAAGTTCATTGATAAGCTCAGTTGCCCCTGAACCATTGTAAGTTCGATTATCTATTTAAAAAAAAAAGGGGAAAAAGTAGGGGGAAAAAAAAAGAAAAAAAGAAAAAAGAAAAGAAAAAAAAAAAGAAAAAATAAAACAAAATAAAAAACAAAAAGTGGGGTAACCAAACAAGAAGCGCTGCTGCAAATGTGGAAGAGATTTGAAGAGAAAATAAAGATAATAGATTGATTTATTTAGGTTTTCCGCCTCGATCTAAATTAGCGGGCAAACGACGTTTTTTCAGAATCAGAACTTGATGGATTTGAATGGAATTAGAATTTGTGAAAAGAAATATTGGTCGTGGTCTGGAAATGTATTGGAATCATATTTTTCTGCAATCCGACTCAAGATCTCACAGAAAATAATATCAGGCATTAAAGATATTCGTTTAGTAATTTTCGACATTTGCCCATTTTTTTGGACTAAATCAGTTTTGTAGGACTTGAGAAAACACAAAGCATGCAGGAGTATTAGAACCCCAAGAATCGAAGTACCGAGAAATTTGAAAAGATAAGAATCCAATCGAGCAAGTTAAAGAGACCTTGCTGAGGCATGTTGGGCCCTCTCCTAAGTTGAAAAGCGAAATCTCAGGAGTAAAAAAAAAAAAAAAAAAAAGTCTCATTGAATCACCCTGAGCCATGTTGGGCCTTAAGTTGGAAAGAGAAATTTTTAAATTCAAATGGGAGAATCTCTCGATATCGCTCCGATCCAAGCACCATTAGCCGAAGCGATGATGGCCGAAAGGGAGGAACGGAATTGTGAGTCATCAAAGGTAACAATTTTCCAGACTAAGGTTTTTTTTTTGAAGTGTTTTCTTGTTTATTATAGGGATTTCAAAAAGGCTAAGAGCATGGATTTCCCTGTCATTGAGACCTCTTACCTTCCTGTAGAATCGAGTTGGAGACTCCTACTAAAGAAAATTCAAAAGCTCTAAATGAGCATTCAATTATCCGTTTTGCCCTAAAAGGGGAGTTAAGTGAATTACGCTAAACTTGATCATCGGCGTAATACTAAGGTACATAGGCAACTTGTAAATGTTCAGTTATCTGAGAGTCAGCTCCAACCGAAAGCTGGGGCACATTTTATATGTTTACTCTCTTATTTTTGCCTAGCCACAAGCTAGGGCGTATTTTATACCTCTGGATTTTCTTTTGTCCCCTAGCCAAGAGGGTTTGCGCTTGAGCTATTTTCTATTACTCTAAACGATTCTCTAAACGGACATTTGTTCGTCATGAGTATAGTCATGAGTCTTTTTTCAATAATCTAAACGATTCTCCAAACAGACATTTGTTCGTCATGAGTCTCTTTTTTATCACTCTAAAGGGACACTTGTTTGTCATGAGTCCCTTGTTTTCATTACTCTAAACGATCCTCTAAACGGACACTAGTTCGTCATGAGTATCGTCATGAGTCTTTTTTTTTTTTTTTTCTAAACGGACATTTGTTTGTCATGAGTATCGTAATGAGTCATTTTTTTCATTACTCTAAACAATTCTCTAAACGGACATTTATTCGTCATGAGTATCGTCTTAAGTTAGTTTTTTTTTATTATTATTATTTTAAATGATTCTCTAAACGGACATTTGTTCGTCATGAGTCACCTTATTTTACTTATTTTGTCGTTGAAAAATGCACTTTGAAAAAAAATCAGAAAATAGGATGTTCAAAATGACGTGATCTTTTATCTTCGTCAAGCAAGTGGAACTCGCATGACAAAGAGGGGCAACTGTAGACACGACATTTTGACCGCCCCGCAAAAATTCTATAATTTATTTTATAGTTAACTTTATTTTATTTATTTTTGTTTCAGAAAATATAATACAAAAATAATTGATAAGGAAAAGAAAAAGTTGAAATAAAGAAAAGGGAAAATTGAAAGAAGAAAAAAGGTGAAATTGAAAGAAGTAAGAAATGGGGGAGTAAATTGGAATAAAAGGAAATGAGTGGGTCCTTTGTTTTTTTTGTTCAAAATCGTGAAGAGAGAGAGAGAGAGAGAGAGAGAGAGAGAGAGGCTAGGCCATTAGATAGAGATAGGAGGTGACAAAGAGAGAAAAGACAAAAGTGGTGGGGCCCTTTTCACACCAAGAGAGAGGAAAGGAATAATGGAAGGTTTTTCTTCTTTTTTTAGCCGTGTGTGTGTGTGAGAGAATTGTAGGGCCCATTTGTCAATTGTGTGAGAGAGAGAGAAAAAAAAGTGGCCATTGCCACGTGTCGGCTACTTAAATAGGTGGTGAAGAATCCCTAAACATTCCAGAATATTCATTTTTTTAGCCTTTTTATGAATTTACCCTTCCCCAGTCTAACTTAGATTGGATTTGGCGACCAAACCTAATTTTTAGGGTTTTATAAGTGTTTTCTACACCCAATCTTCTCCTATAAATAAGACCATCATCTTCTCACTTTATTCATTCAGAAATTGAGAGAAAAAACCCATAGAGAGTGATTCTCATCGTAAACCTTTTCGGGAAACTATCTGTGCGAGAGAAAAACCCTAACATCGGGATTCTTGGCCTAGAATAAGTACGTTTTCTGATTTTTATTTTTTTTTAGCTTACTTTATTCTCTTCGCAACTTAAATTCTTGCAAGCATTTTTTTATTGTCCGATGACTCAATGAAAAACATTAGGATAACATTCACTATTCTCGATCTGAATCTTTGAGCGTTTAGACGATAACACCCGTATCTCGCTGTTTTATTTTTTTTATTTTCTACATTTTTTTATATTTTTACAATAAAGAGGAAAAACTAAAAAAACAAGTCGTCCGATGATCCGATGAAAACGCCGGAGTGGGTTTCTCGTGCTTAAACCTAACTCCGAGCGTTAGGTGGAGGACGTTTTATTATTTATTTTGTTGAATTTTTTTATTTTTATATTTTTCTGCATTTTTTTTAATTTTAATTTTAATTTTATTCTTCTTATCAAAACCAATCATATATATATATATATATATATCTTTTATTGATAGGAATTAATTCTTACAAATCTTAAGTTGAATCTGACGATTCGATAAATCGTGGGAGAGTTTTCTGTGGCCTTGTTTTTCATTCCCCAACCTGAGTGGAATTTAGAAACGAATGATTTTAGGAAATCTCTTTCATCGGTAAATTTTTCTGGGATTTCGTTTAAGTTTCAGAAAAATTAACTTTAACTAACTTGTTTCCGCGAATTTTCCTCGATTCTCATATCCATAGTGTTGGCCCAGTAGAATACCTAAGAGGTGGGGTAAATTGGGTAATTAAAAATATATCAGAATAAAATTGGATAAATCAAATAATTAATTTTATTCCTAAATTAATTATTATCTTTATAATACAGCAGAATAATATTATCAATCTAAGTGCACACTATAACAGCAAAAATAGCAAAGTAAATATTGCTTCACATCAAGATATATCATGGTTCACCCAGCTACTCTTGGCTAGTCTGGTCCTCCGAGCTCCACGGAGATTCACACCCACTAATTTTCAAGATCCCTTTAAAAGTAGGAACCAAACCCATACACCGATTCTTCTACAAGCTCAGAATCAACCTTTACAATTTCATTTTTTCAGGCTAAGGAAGAACATCTACTTTTTACAAGCTAAAGAATAATCTAATTATTTTTAACATTGAGGCTCAAGAATCAAAACCTTACCAAAAAAACACTCTAACTATCATTTTCACAGGTAAAGATGAAACATTTACGAATTACTCACACTAATTCTATTCAGGAAGAATTAATACCTCAATTTCTTTACAGGAAGAGACTGAAACCCAGCTACCTTCGATTAAATATCCCCAATGATATATAGCCCATCACAACTCAACAATACAAAAATTAATAAGTAGTAAACCTCACTCGGAGCTTCTACCACCTCAGATAAATAAAAACTCAATTAATATCTCAAATAATGATAGAAATAGAAGAAATACAAAAATCTGATTTCAACAAGATATGGGTAGCAAATTGGAGCACATAATTAAATTCAAGAAATTGTTTGTAAAAATATTTTCTTCAAAAATCAGAAACAATTTCTAAGATCAATTTCTAAATATAGAATAATAAACAAATAGTAAGCAATATGGAAAGATCTCACCCGAAATCCACAGAAATAATGATTAGAACAATGTAACTTCAAATCCGGTATTAGCAAAAATTGATTACAATTGATTCTCAAAATCACTCTTAGAAAAGTTCACAATATCATAGAATGATAACTGTTATAAAAACTCACAAATGATATAAAATCTTTTAGCTCTCTCTCAATGAATGATTAGTCTTAATTAAAATTCGCAAGTCTATTTAAAGAAATATATAATCAACCTTCCAACGGCTAGTTTACATGTGACATGGTAATTAAAAGCTCTTATAGACCTCTTATATTATAAGGACTTCATTTAGGTTCAATTCCACTTAAAAATATCTTTCAAATCTCTCAATTAAATCCTCAAAGTATTTCTCAATAAGTATATAATCTATTTCAAGTACCAAATTGAGAAACATTAATATTTAATGAACCATATTAATAGGATTGAATTAGTATATGAACTATATCTTAAATATAGATAATATCCCACAATTCTCTCTCAAATCTCAACAAAAAACGGTTACTTTTGGATACAATCTCAGATTAAACTTTATCTTGAAACAACACGTTCGGTTGACTGCCCAGTCGACTGCCCAACTCAGGTTGCAGCCAAACCATTGGCATGGCATGCATAAGTCAACCGCCCGGTCGACTCACAGATTCAGAGAGTTCAGTACTATTTCACCGGTCGACCTATCGGTCGACTTGTTGATTCAGAGAGTTCAGCCTTCTTGGCCGGTCGACCTGTCGGTCAACTTACAGATACAGGATCTTACAGCTTCTATGTCCGGTTGACTGCTGTGCCTGGATTTTTTATCTGAATATGTTTTTAACTTCTTTTACGATTTCGCCTCTTTAACCATTTTCTTCTCTTGATTGGCTCCGCTAATATTCTTATATTCCATTTTAGTCATTCAAAATTATTTTTTCTTATTTCACATAGGTGCAAATAATTTAACTTAATCAAAACACACATAAAATATGAAATACATTTTGTGCCATGTGTGGGTTCCTAAATGGGATATTAAGAGTTAAGATTCACCTGGGTTGTTTTTCCTAATTTCTTCAAACTATTAAATCTTTAATGTTTTCAATATCTTCAACTTCATCACTTAGCATCCATTTAATTCGTCATCTTCATTACTGGAACTTTAAATCACTTAAACACTCAATTAAAACATTAGTTCCACCAAAATATCAATACTTAATTGTTAATTAAAATTTCAGGATCAACAATCTCCCCATTTTTTATGATAATAATTAACTTTGATATTTTCTTCAAAATAAAATATAACCACACTCCCCCTTAATCTGATGATGGGTGGGTTCTTTAACTCATTAAAGTATAATAATGAAGATATTATAAAGCATAATCAATAAATCACAATAAACTCATTAATAAAACTCCCCCTTAATAAAACATCAACAAATTCTCCTCCTTTATCATCTTCAAAAATAAAATTTAGGGAGGGGAGGAACACATAGATAATTCATTTTAGGCATTCATATAATAGAAGCATATTGGATCAACTCATAAATTTAACTTTTGAGCACAAAATATCAATACTATGTGGATCATTTTTATAAATAAATATCAAGTCTACTCAATCCAACAAGATCCACACGAAAAACATCTTTCTGATCATGCAATCTTTCTCTATCAAATTGTAAATGAATAATATTCATACATAGGTGAATAATCAAAACATTTCAGCAATATAGCATAATATTAATTTTTCACAAGCATATTAACTCTTTTGGTTTTCAACAAAACTTATTTTTCAATATAAGCATGACATAATATTCTCCCCATATATAATTGTAAACAAGTCAATTCATACTTAGGAGAATAAATTTGAGGCAATCAAAATCTTTCAACAATGTAGCATGCAATCATATAATTATCAGTTAAGTCCACATGCCTTACTTATGATACCAAAACAATATCTTCATTTTATAGAAATAAAACATATGTTCTTTAACACACTAAAATAGGAAGCATTTTTTAAGCATTTCATAAATCATAAATCTAGTGCATGTATAATTATAGATAAGTGCATATTTCTCTCATAAAATCTCATTTCTCTTTTAGAATAATAATAATCGTTTATAAATCAATAGACATGCAACATAAGAACATATTATCATGCATTAAGAAGCATAAAGACTCAGCTCAATCCAACTTATTTGTATAAAAAATGTATTCATGAATAAGAGCACATTATACAAATAATCTTACTAAATTGCATATGCAACAAATAATTAGCATTATTTAGTGAGATCACAAACACTCGATTAATCTTTAAAATCACAAAACATACTTTAAAATAAACATATGATCACTACTCAATATAAGCATATAAAGATATGTTAATACCCTTTAACTAAATGTGATTCTCATAATCATAAAATAATGTTTCTAAGACAACAAGTAAACACATCATTGATAGGTCTCAGAAACCATTACAACTTACCTATTTGGTAAGTCGGGACTCTCCCTCTTTAACAAATTTAATAAATTTAAAATGCAGAGGATTAGTAGTACATTTTCTATCTTTTGGTGTGACTTTACTTTTTACCTCATTTGAGCTCATAATTGATTTGGGTGTGCAATTCTTCTTGGATTGTTTGTATCATCTCTTCCTTTAATCTTTTCCATTTGTTTTATTGAAGATTCCCTTTACGCAGATCGCTTGTGGTTTTCTTGTGCTATCGCATCTTGGCTTTAGTATAGATTTTCTTTTCGCACATATCTCTTGTGGTTTCTTTATAATTCACCTCGTGTCTTTAGTGCATCTTTTCGTTTTGCACACGTTACTTGTGGATTTGGCTTTGGTATAAACTCTTTAACTATTCCTTCAGGTCCACTTCCAACATTTTGCAATTCTGCACAAGACATTTCAACAATTTTCTTCGGTATCCATTTCATTTTGGATCCGTCCTATTAGACATAAACTTAGGGTTCCGAAACGGACATGATCAACCCTATTGCAATAATAACATTTCAAATCTGATTTATCATAGAAAACATGAGATGTAAAACAAATCATTTCTAACAATAGAAACATAACTCTCACTAGCTTGTGATGAAAGATGACACGATGAAACATATCCACTTTACCTAGAAAAATTATTTTCAGAATCTCTCGAAATAGACTTAAGGTCGGATTTTGATTTTTTAAAATTTTTCGTAAGTAAATCGATTTTAAAAACAAAATCTGACCTTTGCCTGGAAATCATATCAAATTTATTTTTTAAAACTCTATTTTCATTTTCAAGAGAATCCACTTTAGAGAGCAAATTATTAATTTCAAAAATAACTTCCGAAAACTCTTTTGAACCACAATAATCATCTAAATGCATTTTAGATTTTTGAACACTTTTTCCACCATTTTCAAAATAAGTAATTTATCTTTTTAAACTCAAGCTCTCTTTAGCAAAAAGTAGTGTGAAAGAAAATAATTTTTCCATAACAATATGGACATTGTCATTATCATAATCACCATCACTACCACTAAAATCACAAGAATCATAAACCACATTATCATATACGCAATTATCACTATCAAAAGATGATACACAAAATACATCATTTATGGTGTGTGCACGTGACCAGTTTAGCTAGGATGTTAAGCCTAACGAGCTACACCCAACTCAGATATTAATTGTTGGCCTAATAGAATACCCAAGAAGGGGGGTGAACTGAGTAATTAAAAATATATCAGAATAAAACTTGATAAATTAAATAATTAATTTTATTTCTAAAATAATTATTATGTTTATAACACAGTGGAATAATATTATCAATCTAAGTGCACACCCAAACAATAAAAATAGTAAAGTAAATATTGCATCACACCAAGATATATCCTGGTTCACCAAACTACTCTTGGCTAGTTCAGTCCTCCGAGTCCCACGGAGATTCATACCCACTAATTTTCAAGATCCCTTTAAAGGTAGGAACTAAACCCACACACCGATTCTTTTACAAGCTCAGAATCAACCTTTACAATTTCTTTTTCTCATGCTAAGGAAGAACATCTACTTTTTATAGGGTAAAAAATAACTTAATTCTTTTTAACACTGAGGCTCAAGAATCAAAACCTTACCAAAAAATACTCCAATTATCCTTTTCACAGGTAAGGATGAAACCTTTATAAATTACTCATACTAATTCTATTCAGGAAGAATTAATATCTCAATCTCTTTATAAGAAAAGACTGAAACCCAACTATCCTTAATTAAATATTCACAGTTATATTTAGTCCATCACAACTCACCAATACAAAAATTGATAAGTAGTAAATTTCATTCGGAGCTTCTACCACCCCAAATAAATAAAAACTCAATTAATATCTCAACTAGTGATAGAAATACGTGAGATACGAAAATTTGGTTTCAACAAGATATGGGAAGCAAATTGGAGCATGTAATCAGATTCAAGAAATTATTTGTAAAAAATATTTTCTTCAAAAATCAAAAACAATTTCTAAGATCAATTTCCAAATATAGAATAATAAACAGATAATAAGCAATATGGAAAGATCTCACCCGGAATCTACAGAAATAATTATTAGAACAATGTAGCTTCAAATCCGATATGAGCAAAAATTAATTACAATTGATTCTTAAAATCACTCTTAGAAAAGCTCACAATATCGTAAAATGATAACTTTTATAAAAGCTCACAAATGATATAAACTCTTTTAGCTCTCTCTCAATGAATGATTAGTCCTAATTAAAATTCGTAGGTCTATTTAAAGGAATATGTAATCAACTTTCTAACGACTATTTTATATGTGTCTTGATAATTAAAAGCTCTTATAGACCCCTTATATCATAAGAACTTTATTTAGGTTCAATTGCACTTAAAAATATCTTCCAAATCTCTCAATTAAACCCCCAAAGTATTTCTCAATAAGTATAGAATCTATTTCAAGTACCAAATTAAGAAACATTAATATTTAATGAACCATATTAATAGGATTTAATTAGTATATTAACCATATCTTAAATATAGATAATATCCAACAAATGACTCTCAAATCTTAACAAAAAATGACTACTTTTGGATATAATCTCGGATCAAACTATATCTTGAAACAGTGCGTTCGGTCGACTGCCTAGTTGATTGCCCAACTCAGGTTGTAGCCAAATCATCACCGTGGCTTGCATAGGTCGACCGCCCGGTTGACTCACAGATTCAGGGAGTTTAGTACTACTTCATCGATTGACCTATCGGTCGACTTATTGATTCGGAGAGTTCAGTCTTCTTGGCCAATCGACCTGTCGGTCAACTTAGAGATACAGGATGTTACAGGTTCTATGTCCGGTCAACTGTTGTACCTAGATCTTTTCTCTGAATACGTTTTTAACTTATTTTCTTTTACGATTTCGCCCCTTGAACCATTTTCTTCTCTTGATTGGCTCCACTAATATTCTTATATTCCAGTTTAGTCATTCAAAATTATTTCTTTTTATTTTACATAGGAGTAAATAATTTAACTTAATCAAAACACACATAAAAGATTAAGTACATTTTGTGCCATGTGTGTGTTCCTAAATGGGATATTAAGAGTTAAGATTCACCTGAGTTGTTTTCCTAATTTCTTCAAACTCTTAAATCTTCAAAATCTTCAATTTCATCATTTAACATCCATTTAATTTGTCATATTCATTACTGGAACTTTAAATCACTTAAACACTCAATTAAAATATTAGTTTCACCAAAATATCAATACTTAATTGTTCATCAAAATCTTAGGATCAACACATAGAATTTGAGAGAATTTCAAATCGGGACTTCTTTAAATTAATTAGGCAAATTTAAAATAAATATTTTTACATCCATCTAGCATATTTACTTCTTGCATTATTTAGACGGCTTGTTTAGTACACTTTCACCACTCGCACATTTTTTCTACACATAGTTTGTTTTTTTTTTTTTTTTTTTTCATAAATCCATGTTACTTTTTCATATCTAATCACGACATGTGCACCACTTATATTTTTTGTTATAATTAAATCATTGTCACATATAATCAGATTAATTTACGTAGTATTCATATCAATTTGCATTGACATATTTAAATTAAACCCTTTAGTTTTTTTTTTTGTTGTTATTTGTTTTTTCGCATATAAAATAAAATTCATATAATCTTAGTTTTTGTATTCATATTTTCGTATTTATTCACTTATTTGAGTTTGTCCATTTAAAGTAAAGAAGTCTTTAGGAAACATATATAAAATCCCTCCGGGGATCGCCCTTGTCGAATCCTTAATATTAGATAAAAGGTTATACCGGGGGAACATTCCTAAAAAAATACAAAAAAACTTGTCCCACCTTATTTTTAAAAAAATATTAAAAATATTTTATAAGAAGGAAAAGATTTTAAAATAAAATAAAACGTTCGAACTTAAATTAATTGGATTTAATTGGACGTAAGATACCGTTTTTGGACGGGCGTCTTGGGGTGCCTAATACCTTCCCTGAGCGTAACCGACCCCCGAGCCTTTAAATGAATATTTGGTTTGACCGTGTTTTTTGGAATCAATTTTTTTACTTAGGCCTTTTAAATTGTTTTATAAAAATTTGGTGACCTAGCACACCATTAAACCCAATATTAGGTGGCGACTTCTTATTTTTAAAGCGGCCTAAGTATATATTTTGAGAAAACCGGTGCTTAAAAAAAAAAACATTTTCCTTAAGCTTATTTACTATTTATTATTCTTTTCCTTTTCGGAAAATCGAGGCGCGTCACTTTGGTTTCAGTATGATATAATAATTTTATATAATAAATCTATGCACTCCCTATTATATTGGCAAAATGGTGGGTTGAATTTTTACCCTAATAAATAGAACAATAAAAGTGAAAGAATAAACTACCAGATTGAACGATGTGACCTAAATTAAAATATACTAAATAATACATTAATGAAAATAATAAATATTTCAACACTCACGAAGATGGAGGAAGATGATGCTGCCTAGGAATGAAGTGGGGACCTTGAATGTGTAAGACTAATGCAATAACCACTACATGCACCATATCTTTCGTTTCGTTTCATTATAACGTAATAATTCTATATAATAAAATTCTACACTCCCTATTGTATACGCATACAGGAGGGTTGAATTAGGCTAAATTTTTCCCTAATAAAAATAATAATAAAATTAAAATAGAAACTATCAAATTGATCAACATGACTTAGAATAGAAAATACTAAATAGTACATTTATAAAAATATTAAAAGTTTTAGGAAGGTGATGTTGCCCAGGATCAAACTGGGGCCTTTAGTGTGTAAGACTAACATGATAACCACTACAGCACAACATCTTGCGTTTTATTATGATGTAAGAATTTCACATAATAAGACTTTACACTCTCCCTATTGTATACACATAATGGTAGATTGAAATAGGCAAAATATGGTTCTAATAAACAAAATAATAAAAGTAAAACACAACTACTAAATCCATCAACATGACTTCAAATAAAAAATACTAAATAATACAGTAATAAAAACATTGAATATTTAAGCATTCCTTAAGATAATGCGGCCCAGGATTGACATGGTAACCTTTATTGTGTTAGACCAACATAATAACCACTACACCAAAACATCTTTTGCTATTTTGTTTATTTTATTCCAATTTATTAATCAAATGAGCCTTCCCCACCAGGCTGAACCAGATGAGGTGTCAGCTGACAAGCAAGGATGACATGGCACAAAAGGTGACATGGTTGTTATATAACCTGCCTACGTGGCAGCGAAAGTAGACCAAAGTGATGGCTTGGAAGACACGTGGTAATATTGACCTACTGGCATTGTAGTTAACTTTGATGACGTGACAACGAAAGTAAATCAGAATGATGGCACGGCAGACACGCGTCAGTGACGTGGCGACGACTTGCGCTAACTTGCTACTAACAATGTGATTAGGTGTTGCTAGCGTGGCATAGGTGAGTTAGGGATATGACACCAAAGTAGCAGATGATGTGGTGACGCTTGGCAATTGGCATGGCGCTAAGTGGACTCCCACGTGGTCGGGCGCGTGGTTAACGTGCAACATAGTTGCTGAAGATGTCGGCGACTCGTAAGGCATTAGATGACCATGATTTTGGTGGCATTTTGCTCATCTTGTCAAGGCGAATGTGATGATGTAGTGTTTGTTGAATTATGGTTGATAGTAAAGACTGTAGTAGTCAACAAATATGATGGTGGTGATGGGACTATTGGTGGTGTGTGAGAGCATGTAGATGTGCGATTTGGCCTTGTTATGGTGTCGTCGATCTCGTTTTCTAGAACGAGTCTAATGGTAGCGGTGAATACGGTGTTGGTTTGTTGAACAGTGAAACTTAGGATTATGGGAAACAACGTGGTAGAAGACTTGAAAAGAAAATTAAGTTTACGTAAATTTAATAGGAACAATGGTAGGAAGAATTGACTCTTGATATCATGTTAGCATAATTGAGAGGCAAATTATTAGGAGAACATGAGATGATTGTATTGATATATGAGAAAGACACAATTTTACAGAGATATACAAAATATCTATATATAGACATTGACCAGGCCTCTCCAAAAAGTTCTAAGCCCACCCAAAGTTCATCAGGTTTAGCCCGGCCCAAGCCCAAAATTTGGCCCGCCCAGCCCAAGCCCATAGGGCTTTTGGTTATGCTTGAACTTTGTTTACTTTAGAGTCTAAAGGTTTGAAAGTTAGTAAAAGGAAGACGTAATACATGCATTGCAATCAATCTAAATTAATTCTAATCAGAAAGAATCAAACCTAATTCTTTTCAAGGGAAAAGAATAATCTAACATTTTTATCCACTAGGTAAATATCAAATCTCAATCTTTTTTTCAGAAAAGACTGAAACCTAAGTTACCCCTGACTAGATACTCCCAATAGTATCTAATCCGCACAAACTCACCAATTACAAAAATTAATGAGTTTCTTCCCACTCGAAACTTCTACCACCTCAAATCAATTAAACTCAATTAATGTCCCGAAATTACTAGTGATAGAATTTACGTGAGGAATTCAATATCTGATTATATAAAATATGGGTAACACAGAATTTAAGCACGTAATCAGATAATCATAAAAATTGTTTCAAAAGAATTTTTATGCTCTTTAAAATTCAAAAACGATTTCACAATGATCTTTTAACCAAGCAAGCAATAACAATATAAATTCACAATTAAGAATAATAACTTGAAAATATCTCACTAGGAAAACACCGAAAGATTGAAAATTGAATCGTGATGCCAAAATAATTAGTGCTTTAACTTAAGAACTTCGCACACAATTGGTCTCTCAATATAATCTCAGAATAACGACTCTTAGAAAGCTTAGAAACTCTTTGTTCTTGATAGAAGTGATGTTATGATATGCGAAAATCGCAGGTCTATTTAAGCTGATTTGAAACAGGCCCTCCAACGTTTAGTTTCCTCAATATATGACATTTAAATGCACCTATAGACCCCTTATATTATTATCATTCATTTATGGTCTAATTCATTTAGATATGCCTTTTAAAACA
The DNA here is from genome assembly GCA_016647705.1 of Eucommia ulmoides. Lineage (NCBI taxonomy): Eukaryota > Viridiplantae > Streptophyta > Magnoliopsida > Garryales > Eucommiaceae > Eucommia > Eucommia ulmoides. The sequence continues at coordinate 95,857 of JAENRU010000389.1, read as the reverse complement.
TTTAATTTAGTCCCCAAATTAATTCTTAATCTCAAATTGAATAGACAGAAAGTATTAAATGTACTTAATTGAGAAATACTTCAATTATTTATACCATATCTATAAGGATATCTAAATAGGAGTATTATATCTTTAATATATCCAAATCCCCAAAATATCTCAATCAGGTAAGCCAAAACAGTTAGTTAATGGCTAGTTTTGATCAGATCCCAAAAATCCTCGAAACTGTAACTCCACAATTGGTTAACCAACCTCTATACCATCGATCGACCGATGGATACAAGATGCCAGCCAAGCCTTTCTCAAACACTGGTCGGTTGACCGATCCTCTATGGGTCGGTCGACCGGTCGATTCATGATGCTTTTCTAGGCCAAACGTCGGCCCTGGTCGATCGACCGATCACCTATGGTCGGTCGACCGATCGATACAGAGAGTTTTATTTTGGTCCATCAGTTGATCGCTCTCCCCTGGTCAGTTGTCCAACTCATTCTTTTTACAACCCACGCCCATCGGTTGACCGATACCCTATGGTCGGTTGACCGATCATTACTGGAACTCTCATTCTCAATTTATTTCAACTCCAAATTTTGACGTTTTGAACCCTTTAATCGATTTATTTTCTAGGTTAACTTAATTGACGCTAATATTCAATTTTAAATGCTAATTTTGCTTAGGTCAATTTTTCTTTTTCAGTTTCATATTGGAACAAATAATTGAACATTAATTAAGTGCTTAGTTTCATCAAATTAAACACACATAAAAATAACTCATTTATTTGTATCGTGTGTGATCCTAATCGAGATACATTAAGAGTAAAAGATATTTAAGTTGTTTTCCTCTAATTTCTTCAGTCTTCAATACTCTTTAATATTTGTCTATGCATCATTCATAATTACTTCATGATATTATCCTGAATGAAACTCTTAAACTAAAACACTCAATAAACACGTTAGTTCTACAAAAAAATATCAACACTTAATTGTCCATTAAAATCTCGGGATCAACAAATACATATATGTATGTGTGTGTGTAATTGGGATGTATACATTTTGTAGTGATAATTTGCTTACCAACATTTACTAATTACTACTTAGTGAATTTTAATATAATGATGTAATTATTTTACTATTAATAAAAATATCACTACTTAATTCTCAATTTACTTTTGTTTCTTTGAATAAAATACCTATTTAGTTTTTTTAAATTATAAATAAATTTTAACAGAATCAAAAAATTAAATCTTACAAATTTTTTTTAAAGTTAATAATGTAAAAATTATAATGAATTCTTGAAGTAAAAGATATAAGTTTAAATTAAGTTTAAAATAAATTTAACTGAAGAGTCATATATTTTAAAAAAAGAAAAGTAAATGTTTTAAAATTAAAATAACAAACATAAGTTACTATTGACATTTTGACAAGTAAAATGACTCTTAGTTTTTTCTATTGGATATTTTGACCATTTGAAATCCAAATTTAAAAAATAAAAAAAAAATAAAAAATAAAAAATCGAAATACGGGTTTCAACCCGATTCCAAGTACTTGAAGATATGCAGGCATATTGGACCGGCTTGGGCTCCCCAAATTTATGATCGGCCCGGCCTGGCCCGTTGACTATTTAAAGTTTGATGGGCTCGGGCCCAGACCCAACCGGGCTTCAAGTGTTGTCGAGCCCTAATACTGACAATAATTTTTCTAGTGAGATTAAGGTTTAACCTAATGGATGGAAAGAATGACTAATATACAAAAATAGAACTTTAAAAACGAAAAATATTTGGCACCAGCCTTCCTTGTGCCTTAATGGTTAAGGCTTTTGCACCTTTCTTTAAAGGTTTCTACAATACCTATTTTTATTTATTTTTTTTCGTACTAAAGACTTCCCAGATTTTATATACATTAAATTTGACCCATTCCTAAAGTCATTTGCATATTTTGTTACCAAAATCTTAATTTTTAGACGAATTTTTTGAGTGTTCTTAAAAATTGTCATGTATATGATTTGGAGATTTAGATGTAAATGATGAATTTAAAAGCAAAATACAGATTGATAATATTTTTTTACGGAAAATTCTATTTTTGGTCTTCTAACTAATGATCAATTTCTGTGGTTATGTGGTAAAATAAATGGGGCATCCATCATTTAGTCCTAAAGTACAAAAGAAATTACCAAATACTCCCATCATTTTTTTTTGTACCAATAAGTCTTTTTGTCTTTTTATGACCAAAATAACCCTCACATAAATGTTGAATGTAACATCAAAATTATTAATTTAATATAAAATTAATATGTTCTGTAAGATTAAAAGTGAATATAATTTAATTACACCGGTCTTTCGTATATTTATACTTGGTTTCTTTGTTGATCATGTGTAGTGGTTGCTTACATATTCCACATTTCCCTTACGAGCTTATATCCGAATTAGTGGCTACATTTTGCTGGTGGTGTGATGATGTATGGGCCCGTTTTAGAGGAGCTCTACTGGATTCTTGGCCCACGACTAAAATGCCTTATTGGGCAAAACTTGACTCTATGGTTAATGATCTCCCCTTTGACCCATTTAACAAGTCTAACGGTGAACAAAAGACGACTTATTGACTTGGGTGTAAGTGGTGACAAAAAAATTATAAGGGTGCAAAGTGTAATTTTGTCTAACCACAGGGACGCAAAATAAAGTTATCCCTAAATTTAGTGTCATGTTATACAAAAATAAATTTTTGGATATTTTTAGACACGATTATTTGTAGGATCAAATTTTAGATTGTGACGTGTGAATATACCAATATATTCTTTTTGGTGAGAAAATAAATACGGTATAATCATTTGTTAAAAAATCATTTGCAGGTGAAGTAGAAACTCTCTCTCAAAGTACCTACTTAAAGCTATTGATTAATATGACTGTGGATTATCCCACATTGATTGGTAAACAATATGGAAAAATCAATTATTAGTAATCGGATTAGTTCTTGAAGGTAACCTCTTAAGGCACTCAAGATTGTCGCAAGAAAATTATAACAACGAAATGTGAGAAGTGCAATAATATGACCGAAGTTGATAACCCCTTTTATTTTATTTTCAATTTGTTGAGGGTTGTAAAAAAGTTTTACTGATGTTAGTATCAAAACTAAGTCAAGGAAATATTTAGTTCATGTTTGATAGCTCAATCAATTAAGTGTTGAAAATGAATAGATTAAGTGTTTTTTTTTTTTTTTTTTTAATAATTATCATCACTTAATCAACTAAGTCTTAATTAAAATTTGTTTAAAATTTTTAGTCAAATTTAGGTTACTTAATGGTCATGCTGAATATGCTCAACTAAAAATTAAACACTTAAAATTTTAATTTTATCAAATAAACTTCAGATATTTTCAATACTTAAAATTTCAACACTTAAAATTCATCACTTAAAATTTAAATGTTATCAAACAGGCCCTTAGTCAAACGCATTTTTTTTATTAGTTAAAACAACTCTCTATTTATATACGCTTAATGTAACTCAAATTAGAATCACATATGACACTTTAAATGAGTTAGTTATATGCGTGTCATGATAAGAGACTGTGCAAACCCTTATTTATACTATAAATGATAATATTAAAGATCTTAAAATGAGATATTGTATGTGCTCATTATGTTAAATGAAATTGATAATTGACCTAATTCGAAAACATGTTTTAAAGTATAAAAAGTTAAATTTTTGGATCAATTCGGTCATCCGAGAAAAGCAATCGGCCAACCGAGTCAAATAGTGAATTTTAGAGTTGAAATGAGGTACTACTGATCCAGTTGGTTGACCGAATGAAATTGGTCGATCAACCGTAGCTTAATTAACGAAGAAAGTGAGCACACTAATTCAATCGGTCAACCGAATAGAAGTGGTCGGTCAATCGTTTGAGTCAGTTGGTAGATTGAAGGAAAATTAGATCATTTTGATCTGGAGGCAATGACTGGATTTAGTTTTGGACAAGTCGGTCAACCGACCTGCGGAACTCCTTCAACCGACTTAGTCAGTTGGCAATTTGGGATATTTAGTCTCTTGGTAAAAAACTATTCATTTTTAGGATTCCAAGGGAGATATTTGGAGATTTGAACTTAATTAAGAAATTGAAAACTTATTCTATCATTCATATTGATTTGGTCTACATACTTAAAGATTCTTTTAATTTAAATGGATTAATATTTCCTATCTCTATGGTTTTAAATTGAGAATATTTTTATGGGCTTATTTGAGAGTATCCAAAGTTATTTTTAAGTGAAATACTCCTGAATTGAAAAATTATTATATATGAGATTTAAGAGTGTCTTTTAGAGGTATATCTTTGAGAAACTAATCGTTAGAAGGTTTGATATTTGTCTATTAATATAGACCTACAGGGTTGGTGATCCATACATCAACAACAATCAGTTTGTGCTCTTCTAAGAGTGATATTGTAAGACCCCGACCTTTGACATATGCATAGTTTAAATCGCGTTTTAAAATACTTTGGAAATAATGGGTTGATGGTATAAATTATGATTTAATTTTTAATTTGAGGGGTTAATTTCGTAAATTTTCAAAACATAAAAATTTGAAATAGGTTGAATTACTATCCTGATTTAAATTGGCAAAGCGGTTCGCGATATGAATTTAGGTGATTTAAAAAGTTTGGGGGTTAAATTATAAATTTTATAAATATAATTAAGAATGGGTTTAATTAAAATCATAACCAAAAAGAGGGGGAGGATTATGTAAATTATATATATATTATAAACATTATATATACATAGACAGAATGTGGAATCGAACGGCGAGGGAGAGGCCATGTGGTCGGCTGCTTGATCACATATACACGCACACACACACACATACACACACACACATATATATACACACATAGGAAATCGAAAGAAGGGCCGAGAAATAATCAAAACAAAATCGAAGAGAGAGAGAGAAAGAGGAAGAAAAAGAAAGAGAGAGAACCGGGAACAAAGGGGTTCGCCGGCGGTGGGTGTTCGGCCGTCGAGGGTGGTTTGCATGTTCGACGTACGTGTGTGGGCTGTTATGTGTCTGTGTGTGTGTGATGATGATGAGTATGTTTGCATGTGTAGGTTTGATTATCGGTCAGTCTTCGACGGTGGGGGTGCTGGGTCGATGATGAGCAGTCGGACGGGGCGGTGATCGTTCGGTGGTTGCTCTTCGGGGGTGCCTGCTCGTTGCCGTTCTCTGCTGTTTTGTTGATTGCTGGCAGCGTGGATGCAATCGTCCTGCGAATTGCATGTGTGTGTGAAGTCGTTGGTGAAGTACGGTCGTCACCGGTAAGTAGGTATGTGTTCAACTGGGTTCCGGTAGGTGTGCGTGTGTCCTTTGTTTCTGTTGTTGTGGGGTGATAATGAGGGGTATTGGGTGTATTGTATGCGCTGTGACGGTGGGGACTTCGCCGCAGCAGTGGCGTGCTGATCCGAACACAGTAAACAGAAATGGGAAGAAGAAGCGGGAAGAAGAAAGAATGAAGAAAAAGAAGGAAAAAGGGAAAAAGAAATGGAGAAATTGCACAAAACACCCCACAAAAAATATAAATCCAATCTCGCGGCCGGTGGAAAATTCGGGAGAGGTAGAACTCCATACTTCTTTAGTAAATACATTTAATTGTCTCAATATAAAATACATGCTATCATTATCGTTGAATTTAGCATTATATGTTCACATGAAAAATGTCGAGATAGCGATAAGAAATAGTGAGATCGTCCGCATAAATAAATTCAATATAGTAAATAGTAATAGAGCAATATTAGTTAAAGAGACATAGTTTATAATAAAAGACGGGGAATATGAAATTATGGGGAAATTAGGGCCTACATGGTTCGAATAGAGTATTTTTTTATATTAAATATTAATTTAGGCTTTGTCGCTAATAGATTCGCAGGTACAGGAGTACCGGTAGAAAATAGGTGGTCAAAGTCTGGGAAAACGGGTAATCAGGTGAGTGTACTGTCTTCTTACCAAACTATTTTTCTATGTATATATATGATGAAATATGTGTTACTTAAACGATACGAATTTATAAATGATATGGATCAAGTAGGATTTGGGTGAGTCAGTAAACTGGATTTTCGGAAGATTTCGATGGTTTTCGAAAAGAAGTTGAAAATGAATTTTTGTTGGATTTGGTGAAATCAGACGGTGTTTTCAAAAGAGAATAGAAAACATTTGTTTTTCTAAAAATGCCTGGTTTTCTAAAAATAAAGGGTGAAAAAAGTGGTTTTGATAAAATCAGACGTTTTCTTTAAAATAAAGTGTGAAATATGGTTTTTGGATTTAAAAGTTGGTTTTGAGGAAAAGAGACAAACGTGGTGAATTGACGATATTGAGTAGAGGATATTTATTGAGTTGTGATTCGATGATACTGTATTTAATTTGACGATGCCATAGTATTTATCCGCTTTGGCGGAGTGATGTTATCCGCTTCGGCGGAGTGATGTATATCTGTTTCAGCAGAGTGATGTTAGACGTTTATACTGCGCAGTGATTATCCGTTTCGGCGGAGTGATGGGTGTTCGTAGGAAGGCATATCCTATGGATGGTACGGTACTGTTGCAAACTCCCGATCGTGAGGTTAAAACGATCATTAGCGCTGGCCAGCGTGTGTGTGTTTGAGATGATGTTTTGATATGTGGTATTTTGCTTATACTGGGTGATTTATTATTTATTATGATGATTGACATGATTCTCATACTAAATGATTTTGAATGGAACTTATATATAGTGTTTTATTCTCACTGCTAATATTATGAAAAATTTTACGAGCTACGTGATGTTTACATATTTAAGCTTGATCCATTTAGATATTGTAGAATAAATTATTATTATTATAAAAATATTTTTACTAAGAAGGCAGTACACTCGTAGGTGAAATGGCTAGGAGTCGGTCGGTCCCTTACTGGCGCTAGATAGAGTTATGCGGATCTCGCGATAGAGTCAATTGAGAGAAATTTTGAGACGAGGTGTCAGAGATGAATCTAAGTGAGATTCATGAGATTAATTTAGTTGTTCTTATAATTGGGACGGTGTATCCCTATCAGATAGAATTGTGTATATGTGGTATAGATGAAAAATTTATATATTGTCGTATTGTGGTTGGTTAGTCAGATAGGTGATGTCATATTGATGTCACGCCAGGCCCACATGAAGGGTGTCCGGGGTGGGGTGTGACAGATATTTACGCTGAGATTTCTGTGATAGATTTGTTCTAAGTTCTTTATCTAAAGCGCTTGTGGTTTGGTGTCACCGACGTGTGTTTTATTGCGATTTTATCATTATCTTCATTATTTCCCGGTGAGATCTTTCCAAACTTTGCTATTTAATTTGAAGTTGTATTTTTTATTGAATGTTTGGTATAAGATTGTTCAGAAAATCGTTTTAAACTTAAAAGTTTGAAAATATTTTCAAACGATTTTGTTTGATTATCTGATTATGCGCTTAAAATTGTGCTACCCAATTTATTATTTAATTAGATTTTATTTGTCTCACATTGTATCTATCATATAGTAATTATTCGGAACAAATCGAGTATATTTGTATTGAGGTGGTAGAAGTTTCTTGTGGGAATAAACTTACACTTTTTGTATTTGTGAGTTTGAACAGATTAGACACGTTTGGGACAGTGTCTAGTCAAGATAATTAGGTTTGGATCTTTTTCCTGTGAAAAAAATTAGGGTTTGATCTTTGTTCAGCAAAAAAATGTTAGGTTATTTTTTTTTCCCTTAAAAAGAATTAGGTTTTGATTCTTCTAGTAATTGAATTATTTTTGAGTGAATTGTAAAGTTCATCCTTCCTTATGAAAATGATAAGTGAGAGAGTGTTAGGTTTATATTTAACCTGGTAAAATGATAGGGTTCGTCATTGACCCGTGAAAAGGGTAAATTGTAAAAGTTGATTATGAGTCTATGAAAAGAATCGTGAATTGTAAAGGTTTGGTTCCTACCTGGTAAAGGGATCAAAGGGGTTTAGCGGATTGCGAATCTTCGTGGAGCTCGGGAGACTGGATGTAGGCAAGACTACCTTGACCGAACCAGGATATATCATTGTGTGTTGTATTATTATTTTCTTATATTATGTTTGGGTGTGCACTTAATATTAAACACTTATCCACTACGTAACTAAAATAATAATTAATTTAGGACAATTGATTATCTGATATTAAATGTTTAAAGGAATTAATTAATTAAATTTTGTAACTACCCAATTCACCCCCTTCTTAGGTAACTCTTCGGGCCAGCAAATTGTACTTTGCACCCTTATATTATTTTCGTCACCACTTACATCATTTGTGTCACACCCTTCCCCAGGCCCCCAATGCCTGAGGTCGGACGCGACGTCGACTTGACATTACCTGACCGATCAACAAATATATATATGTACATGCACCAATATATATTTTTTTCCAAAATATATTTACACACGTCAAAACTCGGGAATATAAGTGTCCCAATTATTCATAACAAAACTACAAATCTACAATCCAAACTATCAAAAAGAAATTGAATCTTCCACGGTTCACACTAGTTCCATAAATTCTCCAAAAACACCACCACCTTATGACTCTACCTAGTGTCAGTAGTGGACCCGTCTCTAACTACGGCATTTGAAACCAAATATTTTATCGGTGTATTGTCTTCATAATATAAAAATAATTTATGGATCAAGCATAATTATCAAATACCACCTTTCAAAATATAATAGATATATAGCTGCACACTGAGGCAAAAATAAAACTCCACAACTATAATCGTAATTAAATAATGCATTTAAATCAATCAATCAAATTGTTTTTGATATATAATAAGATATCGACTGTATATTTTCCTACTAGTCATATAATCGTTTCATCTCACGATCGGAAGTTCTGACGGTACCGTAACCTGTACGACTGTGCCATCTAAGGTGACTATCAGTGTTAGGGTCATTTAATATCACCAATAGTAAAAGCAACCACCCCACATGACTTGTCTGACATGTAACAACATATATCCACTATGCAAAACTTGCTTGACAGGTAACAACATATATCCACCATGTAGGACTTGCCTAACAGATAACAACATATATCCACATCTAACAAGAAATGTCATCTTGACGAGAAGACAACTATGACATAGTCGGATAATAAAAAAAAACACTTTCTACTTTTAAAAATTTACTTGATCCATGTAACGTTATAAAATAATCTTTTTTAATAACCTTTTTTTTTTTTTGCATTTTAGTACGAAAATATAATTTGACAATTTATATAGAAGATAATACACTCACCTTAATTTTTGAGCTACTAAAAGTATTATTGCCCGAATACTACTCGGTCGGCGTCGCCTACGAACCTAATAACCAAAGGGTCTAAATTAAGAATTTATTTAAAATAACTCTAATATGCAATGTATGACCCTAAAATGCATTGTTTCCCATTCCCAATTTTTTTTATGCGAAATTATTTAACGCCTAATTTCTTAAGTTAATATTAACTGTACGAAAATTATTATAGCAACAATTACAAAAAAAAAAAATCGTTAATAATGTAATTTTTCGAATAATATTAATCAATTGTCAAAATATTTATTATTCCACGAAATACTAAAAATTGTCGTTTTAGTAAAACTTACAATTTTTATCTTAAATTGTATTTCTTCGTAAATTAGATTTATCTGTATATACATGTCCATATAAATAGTCTCATGAATTAAATGTAATATATATTTAGGTTAGCAATATATATATATATATATATATATATATATATATATATACTCCACGTATACATACATATACATATATATGTACAAAAAATTAAGAAATACCTAATGGGAGGGCCACTGTTTCAGCTTCCGTTTTTTTTTTTTTTTTTTTTTCGGTTTGTTCTTTTTTCCTTTTCACCAGAACACCTATATGTGTGTGTGTATATATCTGTGTGTGTGTGTGTGTGTGCGTGCGCGATTTGGATCCACCGCCCTACCTTTTCATTTTACTTTTGTTTTTTATGTGGGGATTCCACGTGTTGACACTCGTCAATACTTTGATCTTTTGTTGCCTTTCTTAACTGAGAAAGCAACGTTTTTTTAATGTGTTTTTTTTTTTTTGTGTGTGTGTGATCTTATCATAAAAAATAATATTATAATTATTAATTAATGATTTATACGTATTACATAAATATCCCTAGAACAATATTATATATTTATTAAATCCCTAAAACTCTTAAAAGTAATTAGTGCAAATTAACCCCAAATTTTTTTTAAGCAATTATTAAATAACACAATGAACCCCATTATTTTTAAATATTCTAAAATGCAACTAGAAATATGCATGCATAAGAACTAGGCTTTACAATCCTTCCCCCCTAAAAGAAATTTAGTCCCAAAATTTTAGTTACCTTAGACAAATAAATGCGGATATTTATTTCTCATCTCCTTTTCTCTATCCCACGTTGCTTCCTCCACAAAGTGACTGTGCCATAGCTCTTTCACCAACAAAATCATTTTCGTCTGTAATACTTTATCTTTACGACTTAGAATCTGTATTGGCTCCTCGACATATGTCAAATAGTTTTTCAATTCGATTTGTTGAGAAGTCAACATATGCGAAGGATCTAGCACATATTTTCTGAGCATCGATACGTGGAAAACATTGTGTAATTTAGATAATTTTGGTTGTAGTGCTAGTTGATAGGTCGTCGTGCCAACCCGTTCTAGAATCTCGTATGGACCGATATACCTCGGACTTAACTTCTCCTTCTTCCCGAATCTCATTATACTCTTCTATGGGGATATACGCAAAAACACATACTCACTCACTTCAAATTTCAATTCTCGTCTATGCTTGTCAACATAGTTCTTTTATCGACTCTAAGCAGTCTTCAATGTTTCTTGAATCACTTTTACTTTGTCCGCCATCATCTGGGCTATATTTGGCGTTAATAATTTTCATTCTCCCACTTCAGTCCAACAGACGGGAATCCTGCATCTTCTGCCATACAACGCTTCATATGGTACCATCTCGATTGCCAAATGGTGGCTATTGTTATAGGCAAACTTCATTAACGTTAAATGATCATCCCAGCTACCAGAAAATTCTGAAACATAACCCCTCAACATATCTTCTAACGTCTGAATCGTATGCTCTGATTGGCCATAAGTTTGAGAATAGTCTTAAGAATATGCTGAATTTTAATTTGGTACTCATAGCAGCTTGAAGACTTGGCCAGAATTTTGAGGTAAATCTTAGATCTCTTTCTAACACTATAGAAACTGGCCCACCATGCAATCTGAAAATCTCATCAATGTACAATTTTACATACTTATCCATGGAGTACGTGGTTTTCACGGCCAGGAAATGATCAGACTTGGTAAGTCTATCAACAATTACCCAAATGGAATTATATCCCTTTTGAGTACAGGGCAATCCTAAAACAAAATCCATCGTGATATGCTCCCACTTTTATTTTGGGATAGGCAAAGGCTGCATTAATCCATGCAGACGCTAGTGCTCAAGCTTGACATGCTGACATACGCAATGTAATGCATGTCACTAAAAAAATTGGGAATGAGAAACAATACATTTTAGGGTCATGCATTACATGTTAGAGTTATTTTAAATAAATTCTTAGTTTAGGTCCTTCGGTTGTTAGATCCGCAAGCGATACCAACCAAGCAGTATTCGGGCGATAGTACTTTTAGTAGCGAAAAAATCAAGAAGAGTGTATTATCTTCTATGTAAATTATCAAATTATATTTTCGTACTAAAATATGAAAAAAAAAAAAAAAATTTATTAAAATTGATTATTTTATAACATTACGTGGGTCAAGTAAATTTTTAAAAGAAGAATTGTTTTTTTTTATTATCCAACTATACCATAGTTGTCTTCTTGTCAAGAAAGTATGTCTTGCGAGATATGAATATATATTGTTACCTGTCAGGCAAGTCTTGCAAGGTGGATATATGTTGTTACTTGTTAGACAAGTTCTACAAAGGTTAGGAAAAAGATTGCCTATATAGTTTATCGTCGGATAACATATACCTTGACGATTTATAAATAATTTTCCTAGCGGCATCTCTGTCGTCTGGTAAGACTCATTTCTTTAGATACTGAACTATAGAAGTCCTTCAATCAATTTCTTCATCCAGCTGACCTATACATGCACATTGAGGGGTTGGAGTGATCAATGGCTTATCTAGAAACTCAATCAGTTCAGACTTCTGATCTGATCCCAAAGTCGAAGCAAGTACAGACAAAGCATCAGCCGTGGTGTTTTCAGTTCTTGGGATGGCTTCAAATTTACAGCTTTGAAACTGGGAAGTGTGATAGGTGTAAAATACCTATCTATTTCGAAACAGAATTTGTTAGTTTTCAAGGGTAATAGTTATATTTAATTGCGTTTTAGTTTGTTTTAGTGTAAAACAGGTGAAGAGATGTTAACGAGCGATAAACAAGCAAAAACGATGGAGAAACGGTGAAGAACTGGGTTTTGGTGCATGAAGACCACCGCCTAGGCGGAAAAGAGTCAGAATGTTGGAGTGCTGAAGTGTTGAACCACCGCCTAGGCGAGAAAATATCAGAATGTTGTGCCAGCAACCACCCCCTAGGCGGAGAAACTACCACCTCGGCGAAGATCCGACAGAAGCTTAATCGACTCAACCACCGCTTAGGCGGTGACACTCTACACAGAAATATCTATTTTTTAGATATTTTGAAGATATTTTTGAAACCTTGCTTTTAACCCCTTTCTCCACCAATTGTAAAGGATCACCGAATCATGTTTTGAGAGATCCTTCTACCTTAGTTAGGATTAGATAATGTAGGAAGTAGATTAGATTAGTTTTAGGAAGTGTTCTTAGCCAATTCTTGAAGAGCTAGAAGAGGAAGTTCATCAATGGAGAAGAGGAAGCTCGGGATGACAATCTCGGTTCGTAAACTCCCTCGCCACCTCTTTCGAGTGTAAGACGAGGGAATACGTGACTTCGTGTCAACTCCAAAGTCCCCCTTAATGTCTTAACGACTCTAGGTTACATGAGTCTCACTCCAACGTCATCGATTGCACACTTTCTAACGCCCTCCCGGGTCATTAGATTGTTGTGTTGTGTTGACCCTAGTCCAAATCCGGGATTACCTCTCCCGAGTTTCAAAACCCATATTCTAAATATATCTAAACTAGCATATAATCATAGAAAACACAGAAACACAATCAACATAAGAAGAACAACCGAGAACGAAACACAAATTCAACCAAAACTACATTTTCATAAATAATACGTTAATCCCTATTACAATCCATTTTTAACTCATGGAACTACCATTTATACAATGTAAAATGAGCTAAACATGCTCAACAACTACCAAAATGAAGAAAATAAAGAGAAGAAACGAGCGACTTAGCCGATATCCGAAGATTTGCCGCTAGAACCGTCCACCGATCGCTTCTCTCTTCATCCTCCACCTCGGGTTGAGATATATCTCTCAAAAATACCTAATCCTAATCCTAAAATATGGCCTAAGGCCTTAAGGGATGAAGAGGAGCAAGCGAGCGGTGGACGGTTCTAGCGGCAAATCTTTGGATATCAGCTAAGTCGCTCGTTTCTTCTCTTTGTTTTCTTCATTTTGGTAGTTTTTGAGCATGTTTAGATCATTTTACAAGTATAAATAGTTAGGTCCATGAGTTAAACATGGATTGTAATAGGGATTAACGTATTATTTATGAAAATGTAGTTTTAGTTGAATTTGTGTTTCGTTCTCGGTTGTTCTTCGTATGTTGATTGTGTTTCCATGTTTTCTATGATTATATGCTAGTTTAGATATATTGAGAATATGGGGTTTGACACTCGGGAGAGGTAATCCCGGATTCGGATTAGAGTTAACACAACACGACAATCTAACGACCCGGGAGGGCATTAGAAAGTGTGCAATCGATGACGTTGGAGCGAGACTCACGTGACCTAGAGTCGTTAAGATGTTGAGGGGGACTTCGGCATTGACACGAAGTCACGTATTTCCCTGTCTTACACTCGGAAGAGGTGGCGAGGGAGTTTACGAACCGAGATTGTCGGATACGCCGAACGCCGTTAATGTTAACTAAAATGAAATCAAACGCATTTAAGTAAATAAAATTAATCCCTAGGCAATATACTCCCCTGAACAATGTTAAATTAGTATTTATAGTATAGTTAACTTAATTAATATTTTAGTTTAGTATTAGTATTAAATTAAATTTCATTTTTAGTACCTAGATAAAATTAGGTTATGACAATCGCGATACTCGATAGTAATCTCAACCAATCCCTGTAGATACGATACCCGACCGAAAGGTCCATTATACTAAAACTTGATTCGTACGCTTGCGGTGAAAGTGATAGCGCTTATTAAACGACCACCAAGTTTTTGGCGTCGTTGCCAGGGATTAGTGTGAATTTTAAGTTGATATTGCGACTAAGTAGTCGATTGTTGATCCTGACATTTATTTTGTTTTGTTTTTAATTATAATTTTTGTTTTATAGTATTAATGTGATCAAGCCGTGTGAGAAACTATGAAAAAAATTGGAATTCTTAATTTCCAATCCCGAGATCAAGCTTATATTGCAAATGATAAGGACAGAGAGAAGCCGACTTCAAGCCATGATCTTGATCCAACTGAGCATTTGAGCCCAAATACCTTGTCTAAGGGGAATTTTGGTGAAAAATGCTTAGCCACACGAAAGTCCAGCAGGGAACGATAACTCAAGCACAATTTTTTTTTTTGAAATGAAACTCAGGGTATCAAATTACCCGATTCTTGTTACTATTTATTTAATTATTTATTCTTTTTGGAAGCCGACATGGCTTTGGAACGTGTTCGGAAGTGAATTTAGGAGTGTGGACGCTTGGGGAAGTGTTTTATGTTTAAACATGTTGAATAAGCGAAGTGGAAGTAAGTAGCGTAGAGAAAAGTTGTGAAAACATGAAGAAATCCAGCAAAATTTCACACTGGTATAACTTCACCTAGGCAAAAAAACCACCGCCTATGCGGAAATAGTGCAGTTGGCAATGTTTTTACATTGGCGTAAATTCGCCTAGGTGAAAAAAAAAAACCACCGCCTAGGCGGATTAACGTTAGAACCCAATATTTTTCACACTGGCATAAATTCGCCTAGGCGGAGAAACCACCGCCTAGGAGAATAAACGTCAGAAAGGTTTGTTTTTTTAAAAAAGGGCTCTAACGCCTAGGTGATGGACCTTCTGCAGTTAAAACAGCCCGTTCGTTAAAAATTAAAAATTGCAAGCCTCCTTCCCCAAAAACCTCCACCTTCTCTCTAAAATCTCACTTCCAAACCGTATAGTTACTCAAAAATCATCCTTCCATTACAAAAAGTAGTCATTTCCATCACGAATCAACCACCAAGAATCGGATCTCCACCCCTATTCCCAAAATTTTAGGGTTTTTGCGTGAACGGTGCGTTTTTTTCATTCTATTTCGATTGGACCATAAATTCTCAACAAGGAAGTTTATTTTATCTTACATTCAGTCTAGTTGTTGAAATTATTGGTTGGATTTCATGATTATGTTAAAAAATCATTGGATTTTGAAGTTTGCCCCAAACCCAATAACCCTATTTTCGCGATTTCAAAGTTCTATGGGTTTTTGGTTTGATTCTTAGGGATGAGAATGTTTAAATGGATTGGTTAAGTATGTGAACTAAGATAGTATGTCACATTTGTGAAATTCGGTTGAAAAGTTCAAATGGGTGTTTGTTTTGAGATGTATGTGTTCTTGACAAAGTGATTTGGGAGGTTTATGTTTTTCAATTGTTCATATATGATGAGGTTATATTGGTTTTTCATGATTGTGATTGTTAGGAAATACCGAAGAGGGTAGCTAACAAAAGGGCGAGAGGAAAATGGTCGAGTTCGCAACCCAGGGTGCCGACCGCAATTAATTATGATGCCAACCGTTTTGTGTCAAAAAAAGCAGAAGAGCATTTCAAAGAACATGAGACCTTTCGAGCATGCATATGCCAACGTGATTTCGGTCCGATAGAAGATCTCCCGGCGGAATTTCAACAAGAAATCCGAAGCCGCCAATGGGAGTAATTCTGTAAATCGCCACCTCCGGGCGTGGTAGCTTTGGTCAAGGAATTTTACGCTAATGCTACGGAGGCCGTAGACTACCAAGCAAGAGTTCAAAATCAGCCGATCATCTTCAGTCCTGAATTTATCAATGATCTTTTTGGACTATCGGTACTGGGGTCCACTGAAAGCCAAGAACCAACTTTGAATAGGGTCATCAAAAAGATCACATCCGACGAAGTTAAGTGGAAACACTAGGGACCGAATGTCGCTACATTCTTGGTGAAATACCTAAATCCAATTCCAAAAATCTGGCACCATTTCATTTGTGGAAGCCTCCTACCGACGTCACATCTTTCAGACGTCTCAAAGGACAGGGCCTTTTTTATCTACAAAATTCAAACCGGAGAAGCAATCAATATTGGATTCCTGATCTACTCATCGATCATACATACTGCGAAATCGGTAAAGAGTGAGCTCCCGTTTCCGTAACTTTTGACCCACATTTTTTGACTAGCTGGAGTGATGGTATTCGGAGAAAGCTTGTTCCACCCTATCATTCCACTATATCTATCAAAGATAAACCATTTGTGGAAGACTGGGGTGCAAGAGGCAGCTGAGCCCAAGCCTGAGGAAAGGGAAGAGCCAAACGACGAGACGGAGAGACCTTCTGAAGCCCGAAATGAAAACTCCCAATAGAGGGTATATAATAAGCTTCAGATCGTCCTCCAAAACCAATACGAGATCATTTCTTTCGTAGACCAATATTCGAGGCAGCAAGATCAAGTCCAATGGATGATTTGGGGAGGTCTTGGCCTTGAGATGCGTGATTACCCTCCAATGTCATCCATGCCGCCACATCTGCTACAGAAACCACACTCTCATTTCCAACGAGATAACAGTGATGACTCCTCGTCAGGTGAACAGTAGGGAATAAGTCTTATTCCCTAGGTATATGTTCAACCCATTTTGATTGCATTAATGTTATATGTTTATTGGGTTCGCTGATAGTGGAACACTTCTTTGTTCAAGCATGTATTGGGATGGAATGGATGTTAATTGAGTGGATGTTTATCCATTTTGATTTTTGTAGAAAATGATGAACCATTAATTTTTTTTGAACAAAATGCAAAAAAATTTATGTACAAAATCATGTTTATGTATGTATTTTATTATTTTAATGAATGTTTTAGTTTTTAAATTTTTAGTTTAGTTTAGTTTAATTTTTGTTTTTGCATGAGTGGTGTTAGATTAATTTATATATGTTAGTATTAGATTTAGTTTAGAACTGTGTATGTATAAAGTTGTATTTGCATGTTTAGTTGTTGAGTTCATTTGGGCCAAGACCTGATGATGAGAATTATCCCCTAATTGCATATTGAGGTCAGGGGTAATGCCTTCCTTGTGTGTTTTGTGTGCTTAACATGTCGATTGGGTAAAAATTATCTCGATCCTAAAATCGCACGACATTTGAACTCAATGTATAATAATTTGAACAATTAGACGCTGATTATTCAATATTAAGATCATGATAGAAAATGAGGAAACTAGAACTTGATTTGGGGGAAACTTGAGGCGGAATCCTAGGTAAGGTAATTCCGAAGACGTGATTTAGGCTGTCAATTTTTTCGCTTGAACCATTGTTGCTAACCTGAAAATTTTCATTCCTTATTTCCCCTGTTGAAGCCAATAACGTAATCAATTCTGAAAATATTCAAATACTCTTTTCATTTAAATTTTTCCTAAACCAATGTCGCTAAGACTAATTTTCAAAATTGAGTGACATCAAGTGAGCGGTCGGATTTCTGATAAATTTTTATTGATTCAGTATTAGTGTATTCACTTGTCTCTTTCGTATTTCTTTTTACACGCTCCTAAAATAAGTTTGGGGGGGTGTTTCTATAATTTCTTTCTTTCACATATTCCTAAAATTTTATAAATTTGAATAAGTTTGGGGGTGTGTTTCTCTAACTTCTTTTTGCACTCTCCTAAAACTATAATAATTCGAGTTAATTTAGGAATATGTTTAAAAAAAAAAAAACATGAATATAGTTTTCATTTTCTTTTCTTTCGACAAGTGAATACAAAGATCTTCATTTCTTATTCAGAGTTGTATTCTAAGAATGTGGGAGTTATGAGAGAGGATAGCGACAAGAGATTTTACCTCGGATATCGATCAATTAAACCGATTTGCTATTTTTTATTCCTATGATGCCCCTGGTCGTTCTCCAAATCCAAACCAAGCCCTATTGATCTCTGTGAATATCTGAGCCTATATTAGTAGATAGTAGACTCCAATCAAGCATATGGTTTTCCTGAATCCTTCAACGGTTTAAGCTATGAGCTTAACGATTGAATAATCCAATCCGATATTTAAATATTTACACATTTGAGTTCTCACACACACACTTCAAATGGATCTAGAATGGTTTTTATTGATATTGATCGTTGAAATTCTAGAACACCACTTGCTGTGGGTTACTTCCCGAACTTGATCAGATTTAGGGATGTTGAGGGAGGAACAAATTGGTTCTTTCGATTGAACTTTATATTTACATGGATGTACTTCTTTTGTGTTTAAGTTTTTCATTTTTAGTTTGTTAGTTCATTAGTTAGTTTAGTTTAATGTTAGTGTTTTGCTCGAGAACTAGCAAAATTCTAAGTTTGGAGGTATTGATAGGTGTAAAATATTTATCTATTTTGAAACCGAATTTGTTAGTTTTCAAGCGTATTAGTTATATTTAATTGCGTTTTAGTTTGTTTTAGTGTAAAACAGGTGAAGGGACGTTAACGAGCGATAAACAAGCGAAAATGGTGGAGAAACGGTGAACAAAATGTGAAGAACTGGGTTTCAGTGCATGACGACTGATAGGTGTGAAAAACCTATCTATTTCTAAACTGGATTTATTAGTTCTCAAACATTTTAGTTATATTTAATTTTGTTTTTAAGTGTGTTTTAGTGTAGAACAGGGGAAAGGACCTCAAAGGGTGAGAAACAAGTGAAAACGGTGGAGAAACGGTGAACAAAATGTGTAAAACAGGGTTTCGGTGAATGAAGACCACCGCCTAAGCAAAAGTTCCACCGCTTAGGTGGAAAAGAAACAGAATGTTGGAGTGCTGAAGGGCTGAACCACTGCCTAGGCGAGAAAACCACTTCCTAGGCAAGAAAACAACAGAATATCTTACCAGCAGCCACCGTCTAAGCGTAAAAACCACCGCTTAGGCGAAACCACCGACAGACTTTAACCGACTTAAGTTCACCGCCCAAGCGATGAACTACCGCTTAGGTGGTGACACTCTGCACAGAAATATCTGTTTTCAGATATTTTGAAGATATTTCCAACCCTTGCCTATAAAACCCCTTTCTCCCCCAATTGTTCAAGAGGTTAGAACCCCTTAGACGTAAGAGGAGGCTCCGGCTGTTCTTAGGAGCTCTCTTCCACCTTAGTTAGATTAGATTAGTTTATGATGTAGATTAGATTAGTTGTAAAGAGTGTTCTTGGCCAATCCTTGAAGAGCCAAAAGAGGAAGTTCATTAACGGAAAAGAGGAAGCTCGGGAGGATCGTTCTTTGGCAAAAGTGGAATACTCCACTTTGAGATTTAGCTTTTCTTCCCTTGTTTTCATCTTTGTATTTAATTTTTATAGTTGGTAATGATGATTTCCTCTTGATTTATGTTGTATTGGCTAAGAATATGTTAGAGTAATTTAGAGATTAGTTAGGGAAAGGTGTAGTTGTGTAAATACTCATTTGGTTTAATATACGTTTCTTTAACGATTGTTGTTTTAAATCCTATTGTGTTTATCATTTGATGACGATCTTAATATGCTTGTAACGGTATTAGGATTGGACTTTAGAATCTAGGGTTTGACACTCGGGAGAGGTAACCCTGGATTCGGACTAGGGTAAACACATTGTTACGACCTAACGACCCGGGAGGGGGTTAGTTAGTATGCAATCGATGACGTTGGGTCAAGACTCACGCGGCCTAGAGTCGTTAAGACATAGAGAGGGACCTCGGCGTCGACTCGAAGTCATGTATTCCCTCGTCTTACACTCGGAAGAGGTGGCGGAGAAGTTTACGAACCGAGATTGTTGGATACCTAAACTCCGTTATTGTTAACCGAATGAAATCAATTGTGTATTAAGTGAACAAAATCAATCCCTAATTAATCAACTTAGTTAGAATTAACCCACTAATTGTAGTTTAACTTAATTTAATTTCAATTCACGTCTTCCGTCGTCAGGATAACACGAGACTACGTCAATTGCGGAATTCAATTCAATTATTCACACTTTTCTCTGTGGGAACAATATCCAATCTTCAAAGATCCACTATATTAAAACTTTAGACCTCGTATACTTGCGAGCGTACGTAGGCGTGCACAAAATCGCACCTACCAACGACCACCGCCTAGGTGGAAATTCCACCACCTAGGTGGAAAAGAGTCAGAATGTTGGAGTGCTGAAGTGCTGAACCACCGCCTAGGTGAGAAAACGTTAGAATGTTGTGCCAGTAGCCACCGCCTAGGCGAAGATCCGACAGAAGCTTAACCGACTCAACCACTACCTAGGCGGTGAACCACCGCCTAGGTAGTGAACCACCACTTAGGCGGTGACACTCTGCACAAAAATATCTATTTTTTAGATATTTTCGAAATCTTGCTTTTAATCCCTTTCTCCACCAATTGTAAAGGACCACCGAATCATGTTTTGAGAGCTTCTTCCACCTTAGGATTAGATAATTTAGGAAGTAGATTAGATTAGTTTTAGGAAGTGTTCTTAGCCAATTATTGAAGAGCTAGAAGAGGAAGTTCATCAACAGAGAAGAGAAAACTCGGGAGGATTGTTATTTGGCGAAAGTGGACTACTCCACTTTGAGATTTGATTTTCCTTCCCTTGTTTCCATATTTGTACTTAATGTTTATTGCTGATATTGATGATCTCTTCTTGATTTAATATTCTATTGGCTAAGAACATGTTACTTTAATTAAAGATTAGTTAGGGATAGATGTAGTTGTATAAATACTCGTTTGGTTTAATGTATGTTTCTTTAATGGTTGTTGCTTTTAAATCCGATTGTGTTTATCATTTGATGAAGATCTTAGTATGCTTGTAATGGTATTAGGGTTGGATTTGAGAATCTAGGATTTGACACTCGGAAGAGGTAACCCTGGATTCGGACTAGGGTAAACACATCGATACGATCAAACGACCCGAGAAAGCATTAGTTAGTGTGCCATCGATGACGTTGGGTTAAGACTCACGCGTCCTAGAGTCATTAAGACATTGAGGGGGACCTCTTCGTTGACACGAAGTCACGTATTCCTCCCGTCTTACACTCGGAAGAGGTGGCGAAGGATTTTACGAACCGAGATTGTCGGATACCTAAACTCCGTTATTGTTAACTAAATGAAATCAAACATATATTAAGTGAACGAAATCAATCCCTAGTTAATCAACTTAGTTAGGATTAACCCACTAATTGTAGTTTAGCTTAGATTAATTTTAAATTATTTCTTTAATCGTCAGGATAACATGAGACTACGTAAATTGCAGTATTCAATTATTCATACTTTTCTCTATGGGAATGATATACGATCTTCAAAGATCCATTATATTAAAACTTAGACCTCGTATACTTGCGAGAGTAAGTAGTGGTGTATTTTACGCCCTACCAAAGTGAGATATTTTACTTTCACTGCATAGAGGCGTAATTTGTCTTCGTTTATAAGAAGCAAGCCATTGACCTAATTGATCACCACTTGAGAATCTGACTTCACTTCCAGATGTTGAGCACCTAACTCCATGGAAAGAGTTAGCCCGAGAACCACTGCTTCATATTCCACTTCGTTGTTGGAAGCTTGGAAACCTAACTGCACGACTTTTTCAAGCTGATCCCCCTCAGGTGTTTGTATGATTATTCCCACTCCACATTATTTCATGTTTGAAGCTCCATCAACCCATAATTTCCACTGGGCGGCAAAATAAGAGGTTGCTTCTTCATTCAAGGGATGAGTAAATTCAACAATGAAGTCAGCTAAAGCTTGCCCTTTGATTGTTGTTCTGTGTTTTTACTGGATGAAAAATTCACCCATCCCAACAGTCCACTTCATTATACGTCCAGATGCTTCTGGTCTATGCATTACTGCCCTGAGTGGGTATGAAGTCAGCACAGTTACTACATGTGCTTGAAAATAGGGTCGAAACTTCCTAGCAGCAATTACCAAAGCTAACGCTAGTTTTTCCAACTCCGTATAATGAGTTTCAGCTGAAATCAACGATTTGCTGACGTAGTAGACCGGCCTCTGCCCTCCAGCGTGTTCTTGAACCAGTGCAGCACTTACTGCTACAGGGGTTACTGCCAAATATAGCTTCAACTCTTTTCCTGGGTATACCTTTGCCAATGTTTCCACTAAGCCCAAGTAATCTTTAATATATTGAAAATCATTCTCACAGTCATCATCCCACTGAAGGTCTTGTTTCCCCTCAAAATTTTGAAAAAGGGAGCACACCTATCAGTAAATTTTGAGATGAATCTATTTAAAGCCGCCAATTTTCCAATTAACACTTGAACTTCTCGTATAGAATAAAGGGATTTTAGATTCTTGATAGCTTCTATTTGTCCTAAATCTATTGTAATGCTGAGCTGATTAACTACGAAACCAAGAAACTTGTCGAAAGTGACCCCAAAAGCACACTTTTCAGGATTCAACTTCATATCGTATTTTCTTAGAACAGAAAAGGCTTCAGCCAAATAGGAGAGGTGATCTGTTTGCTTAGAACTTTTGACCAACATATCATCTATATAAACCTCCATAGTGGTCCCAATTTGATCTTGAAAAATGCGATTCACCAACCGCTAATAAGTAGCACCTGCATTTCTCAAACCGAAAGGCATTACTTTATAACAATAAGTACCTTTTGGTGTGATAAATGATGTTTCTTCCTCATCTTGCTGATCCATACGGATTTGACTATAGCCTGAGTAAGCATCCATCATGGACAGGCGTTGGTGCCCGACAGCAGCATCAACCATCTGATCAATCTTTGGCATCGGATAACAATCTTTAGGGCATGTTTGATTCAGATTAATAAAATCCACACACATCCTCTATTTTTCACTCTTCGTTTTGACAAGAACTGGATTAGCCAACCATCTGGGGTATGTCACTTCTCTGATGTGGCTAATAGAAAGCAATTTCTTCACTTCAGCTTCAATTACTTGTTCTTTCTCAGGACTGAACATTCTTATTTTTTGCCGAACTGGAAGATACGATCTGTAGATGTCCAAACGATTAACAACAACATTAGTACTTATTCCTTTCATATCAGCCGGTGACCAAGCAAAAATGTCCAAGTTCATTTGAAGTAGTTTCTTGATCTCTGCTTTCTCAGTTTGGCTTAATGATTCGCCAATCATAAGCTTCTGAGTTTCGTCATTGAAAGTTATCTATTTAACTTGCTCAGCAGGTTGAATCACACTGGCGTGTTCTCTGAAATCATCAATCTCTCCTGCCGAGTCCACAGATGGACATGCTTCATGAACTTTCTTTGATTGCTATAAATGAGAGCTTTTACCCTTCATAACTATGGCAAAACACTGTCTTGAAGAGGCTTAATGTCCTCTTATAACTTCCACTGAATCTTCTCTGGCAAACTTCACATATTGGTAATACGTTGACGCTACAGCTCTCATCACATGCAACCATGGACGAGCCAGAATGACATTGTATGGCGATATAGAGTCTATCACCATAAACTCCGTGGCCTCCATAACCTTGCTCCTCCTTATTGGAAGTGACTGACAAAATAATTTTGCCACAAGGAGAAGTAAGTTCACCATTAAATCCTACCATAATAGTCTGTGTTGAGCTCACGTTTGAGCTTGACGCTCCCATATGTTTCAAAGTACTAACAAATATAATGTTTGCTGAGCTACCATTATCAATCAAGATACGTCGGACTTGAAAACTTGAGATCCACAAAGATATGACTAAGACATCTTCATGAGGGTGAACAATCCCTCTACAATCATCCTCAGAAAAGGTGATAATAGGGGTTTGCTTTGTTACCGTCAACGACTCCCCATAATACCGTTCCAACGTTGCTTCGCGCACCTTTCTTTTCCGTTCATGATTGGATTCCCTAGTACTTGGTTTGACTGAATTTATCATAAATATTATCTCTCGATTTTCTTTAGGATGCTCTCCCTTCCGCTCCATTTCTTGACGTTCTTCACCTCAGTTATCATTTCTGGGCCTCTTCTTGTCCCTAGGACGATCTTGCATATAATCCCGCAACTGTCCCAAGTCCGCAAGTCGCCTGATCTCAATCTGAAGCTCCTAGCAATCATCTGTATTGTGACCATGATCCTTATAGAAATCACAATACTTAGAGAGATTCTTCCAATTTGACTTAGTGGTCTTCCTGGGAGGCCATTGAATTATATCAGACGTGTAAATCTCTTGCAGGATCCGTGAGATCGGCATGCGTAATCCAGGAAGGCCTGGTTCCTAGCGAACTTCTGGCCTGGAATTTGAATTCCTTGTTCGGTCTTTACACCTATCAGACGTGCTAGTTTTTGCCTTGCCAATATCTTTCTCATTTTGCCTGAGATGATCTCGAAATAACCCCCTGCCTTTTCTAGCCAGTTTTACATCTTCTAGCTTCATGTAAGGCTTGGATTTCTCCATCAACTCCGTCATACTCCGAGGGCACTTTTTGGTTAAGGAATCTTGAAATCGACCAGGACGCAACCCTGATGTAAAAGCATTGATAACAAGGTTTGTATCACAACCTTCAATACAAGTCAGTTCCTCATTAAACCGGCTCATATACTGACGCAAAGTTTATCTTTTTTCCTGACACAGAGCTAAGAAGAAATCTGACCCTTCCATTAACCTCAGACAGGTTATGAAATGGTTGATGAACGTCTTTCCAAACTCATTAAACGATGTTATGGAGTTTGCGGGAAGCGAATGCAGCCATTCAAGAATTGATCCCTTCAGAGTGGTCGCAAAAACTCTGCAAATAGTGGAATCGCTGGAATTATACAAGTTCATGACATGTTTGAACTGTCGGATATGGTTCACTGGATTAGTTCTCCCATCATACTTTTTGAACTTCATCGGATCGAACCTTTCAGAAAGTGGGATAACCAATATTTTCGGGGAAAAGGGCATCGCAGTACCCTTCAGTAACGTATCCAGCTCGTCCAAAGGTCGAACTCTCTCCAGTTGACTCCTGATCTGTCGATGTGAATCAACAATCTCAGTTTGAATACTGGTCCCTCGTTCTGGTTGATGGCTAGCCTCTCCATGGGCAAGCCGTTCTTCATAAAATTGAGGATCAGCATATCGTGGAGTTTCTACATCCTCCCTGACTCCATGAGTGCGCGTATTGAACTACGACCTGCTGTCAGCGATTATGCCAGCCATATACTTTATAGTTTCTACCATCTCGGCCATTTTCGCATTAAGAGCGTCTATCTTTGCAGCCATATTTACTGCAACGGATGGCATTTCAGCCGGAATCTCTTCACGCTGCTCCGAACGAACATCTTCGTGCCACTCCTCAGGTACATCTAGGACTGTCGACGGTGGTAAGTCATTATTCCGACTTGTCACCGATGCCCTAGCTCGCAAGTGCCTCATATCAGCAACGTAGTGTTTTACATTTGTTTTCCCACAGACGGCGCCAAATAATGTAGTAAAAAATTCTCAGTCACGTGTCAATCTCCACACGTACTAGAAAATCTTTCGTCTTCCTTCTTTACCTACAAAACCGTTAATTCTAATGGGGGACACCGGTGTGGTGTCAGTCAAAAAACCTCCGGCGTGAGAATAAATTAATTTGAATATAATCAGAATAAATTGCACACTTCAATCAGAGTCACTATTACCAATTATCTTCTTCCATTTTTATATGGTGATTTGCTTGTTATCTCTTGAATGAAAATATCATTCACTTGCTTGTATCTCTCTACCGTTACATATAATAGCCATTATCCTTGTATTTAAGGGAGAATATCTGTAACGGCCCCCATTAATCATGGGCTGTTACAGTCAATTCAGACTTATTCTAACGTATACAGGTTTAGACCCAAATTCTGAAATGACTGTTTCCTCTTTGGCTTTTAACACCTTGGGCTTATACATACCCAATTATAGGTCTTATCATGTGGCCACCCATATATTCATATAGATCACTTAATCAGTGTTTGAATCATGGGCTTATGCTGCCCCATCCCATTTAACAGGCGGGTTTATCCGACTTCAATTCGGGGCCCATATAACGAATTCGACACGTTTAGGATTTTATACCTAGGTCAGTTTGGGGTGGGAGTTTTACACACATTACACCTTCTCCCTTTACTCAATTTCTCTCCCTCTCTTCTCTCATCTCCTCGCTTTCTCTAATGTACTCTATGGCTTTGGATCTTTAGATGCGAAATCATAAACTTATATATATATATATATATATATATATATATATATATATATATATCAAAGTAAGAAGAAAGAATAGAGAGGAAGGGAGAGAGAGAGAGAGGGAGAGAGAGAGAGAGGGAGAATTTGGTGGTAGGACTTGTTCGCCGAAGATAAACATGAAGCAAGGGATGGGTTAGTTTGTTCCCCGAAAATAAATAGGGATGGAAGAGAGAGAGGAGATGCGAGGAGAGAGAGAAAGAAAGAGAGAGTCGTCATTGCCAGAAATGAAACAAGGAAGGGTTGAGGGTGGGGGTCGCCATCACTAGAAATGATGTAGGAAGAGGGGTTGTTAGGTGTGCAAGACACGAAGAACAATGAGGAGTTTGATAGAAAAAAAAAAAAAAAAAAATTGACTCTTAAAGTTTTGGGGAAAAAAAAAAATCAAATAAGCCCCGTTAAATTAGGTGGAAGAAAATAACAAAATTATTTTTATTTTTAAAGTGAAATGATAAAAATACTCTTAGTTCCTGTTAAATTGTTAATCATGATATTTAAACATAGAAAATATAAGTGATGATAAAAATAATGATACCTTCATCAACTTTACAACTTCTCAAATCCAAATTTTATGATTTAATTAGTCAAAAAGTTATGAATTTATTTAAATATGAATGAAAAATTATTATAAAAGTAAAAAAGAAATAGGAAGAAAATGATGAATTCACATGGTAATGTTTTGACAAATAATAGAAAGGGAGAACTCAAGCACCTGCCTTCCTTGTGCCTTGCTGGTGGTTGCCTTTGCAATGTACCATTATAGGTCGGGAGTTCGAGGCCGGGTAAGAGAAGAAGAGAGGAAAGAAGTAAATGAGGTATTTTAAAATACCTTCTTTTTATTTCAATATAAAAAAATATAATTTTTACGTTAATTAAATAATAAATAAAAATGGATCAATTAAATACCTTCTTTTTATTTCAATATAAAAAAATATAATTTTTACGTTAATTAAATAATAAATAAAAATGGATCAATTAAATATAAATATAAATATAAATTTTAAAAGGTATAAAAAATAATTTTATTTAACCGTCTTAAAAATTGGGATGAGATTTTTTTTTTGCGTGTCTGAGATATGTTGGGATAAGTTATTACTTTATTAGAGATATTACTTGATATAACAATATAAAAGTTTAAAATAATATTTAATTTCAACCGTTAAATTTAAAATTGATCTAACGGTTCAAAATATTTAATATATAAAACATGTCGTGATATATCTATATCTATCTATATATATGGGTTTCCCTAAAGTATCATCCGATTTTTTACTTGGTCTCCGTTATGCTGATTTGTATCTTTTCATCCCTAATATTTTCAAATTATAAATGAAAAATAACATTTATTTAAAAAAAAATTACCAAAAATATATATCACTTGACCCTTCATTGAAGACAAGAAAAAACATTTTATTAAAAAAATAAAAAATAAAAATAACAGAAATAGGAAAAATATAACACCAGCGTTTCTTGTCCCTAGGTGGATGAGGCTCTTGCATGCTTCTTCAAGGCTGGCGCCTCCATAAAGAAACTCTTCTTAGGTATTCTACAATATCTTTTTTTTTTTTTTTTTTTTTCTTTTTTTTTATTTATTGACTTAGATTTGAATGATGAATTTAAAAGTAAAATCGATAATGCTTTTTTAATGCATTTTCTTTAAAAAATTTAGTTAAACTATTTAAAAATAAAAATACATTTATTTTGCTCTTTTAAGAAATATTTATAAAATTAAAAATATTTAAATTTTTTTTTTTTTGTAAAGCAAAAAAAATTATATTAGTTTTTTTTTTAATATTATTTAGGATTGATATATAAAAATTTCCTACCGATTTTTTCTTTCAAATCATTACGATATTCTTTAATATCAAGAGATCATTTATTTGGAATATCATCTTTAAGTTGTAACTAGGGCTGAAATAATAAATCGGTGACCTGACCCGACTGGCCGCCCCGCCCGACCGGCTCGGTTTTGGGCAGAATTAATTAATATATATATATATATATATATATATATATATATATTTGTTTCAAACCTGACCCAACCGACTCGAAAAATGAGTTAACTCGATCGGATTCAAACTTCTACCCGCCCGATAGCCCGAACCCGACCAAATGCCTAGTAAATTACCAAAATATCCCCCGTATATATATACACCCCAACCCTAATCTAATCACTCATTCCCTCAATCGTCGCCGCCCCGCTCAATCTCTATTCTCTATTCTCTCATTCACTTACTCCGTCGACGGCCAAGACATCAATCTTTGCTCCGATTCTCCCCACGACCAAGACTCCATTATCTGTTCTCTCCCTCAATCTCTTTTGCCACGGCCAAGATCGCTTCCTCAGAACCTCAACAAAAAATATTGCTTCAATCTTTGCTCCTATTCTGTAAGTTTCTAGTTAGGGTTTTTAATTTTTTTTTGTTTGTTTGATTCTTTATAACTGTTAGTTTTGGTTTGATTTTGTTCTGTGTTTAGGTCTGATTTTGTTCTGATTTAATTTTTTGTTTGTTTGATTCTGTGTTTATGTATTTCTGTGTTTATGTATTGTTGGTTGAACGGTTTATGCATTGTTTGTTTGATTTTGTGTCTAATTTTGTTTATGCATTGTTAGTTTAATTTGTTTGTTTGTAAATGAGTATTTTTCTTTTTTAATTTCAGTGCGGGCTCCATTTTTGAGGTAAGTTTCATTTTCTTAGCTTGTTAACTTTTTTATTCTGTTATTTTCTTATCAATTTTATTCTGCTATTCTGTGTTTATGCATTATTGGTTGAAAGGGTGTAAATGAGTATTTTTCCTTTTTAATTTCAGCATATTTATCAAAGTACCAAACAATAAACATACCAGAAAAGAAAAAACGAAGGAAACAATTCTGGAATTAATTTTTGTATACTTACTTTTTTGTTAGATCGTTAAATGGTTGAGCACGATAAAGAGCATGTGAAAGATATTATTACTGAAAAACCACCACCTGTACCCTGCGATCCTAACGGCAGGAAACAGTCTTATGTTTGGGACCATTTTACTATCGTAAACCCATTTAAGACTGACCCCAAAAAACAAAAAGCAGTTTGTAATCATTGTTTGGTTACATATCACTGTCATACCAAAAGGCATGGAATGGGGTCAATGAAGTCTCATTTAGACTTCAAATGTAAGGAATATCAGACTACTATACGAGACCCATCACAAAACACATTAGGTTTTAAACCAAAAGATGAATCGATAGTGGAAAATTCTATTGGGAGTTTGATGGTAGTAAAATTTAGTGTTGAGGACTATCGTAGGGCTTTGGTTGAGATGTTGATTAAAGACAAGTTGCCTTTCTGTCATGTTGAGGGTGAGGGGTTTCGTAGGTTTATGCGTGTTGTTTGTCCTAAATGGACCAAAATTCCATCTCGTATTACAATCACTAAAGATTGTTTTGAGGTTTATTCAAGAGAGAGAAAGAAGTTGAAAAATGCTCTTTGAGGTCAAAGAGTTTGTCTCACCACAGACACATGGACTTCGATCCAAAATTTAAATTACATGTGTCTCACGGCACATTTCATTAATAGTGAATGGAATATGCATAAGAGAATTCTTAACTTTTGCATACTGGAAAGTCACAAAGGTGAGGTACTCGGTAAAATTATTCAGATGTGTTTGCTTAATTGGGGGATAGACAATATTCTTACAGTCACCGTTGATAATGCTAGTTTGAATAATGGTGTAATTCAATACTTGAAAAGAAAAACTAAGGATAGAGTTGGTACAATTTTAGAGCATGAGTTCTTGCACGTGAGATGTTGTGCTCATATTTTGAATCTTATTGTTCGTGATGGTTTGAAGGAAGTGGATGAATCCATTGTGAAGGTAAGAAATGTCATTCGTTATGTGAGGTCTTCTCCACAAAGAATGCAAAATTTCAAGCTATATGCTCGGAGATAGAAAAGATTGAGTGTAAAGCACAAGTATGTTTAGATGTGCCTACAAGGTGGAACTATACATACTTGATGTTAGAGAGAGCGAAAAAATTCCAAAAAACATTTAGCCGATTGGAAGAAGAAAATACAAATTTTATTCCTAATATCACATAAGAAGATGATAATGAGAGAAATGAAGAGATTAGTAGGAGATCAAAGAGAACACCTTTACGGCCTCCCCTAAGGGAGGATTGGGATAAGGTTCGGTTATTCACCAAATTTCTTAAAGTTTTCTATGATGCTACCGTTCGTTTGTCGGGCTCTAGACATATAACTTGCAATGATTTTTTTTCGGAATATGTTCAAATCCAAGACACAATTGAGGAGGAATGTAATAGGGGTGTACCTTACTTGAGCTTAGTGGAGCAAAACATGAAAACTAAATTTGATAAATATTGGGAGAAATTTGAGAAGATGAATCCGTTGTTATTTGTCGGGTTCGTTTTTTATCCTCGTTTCAAGTTGAGTTATGTTGAATATTATTTTGGATCATTATTTGACTTTGTGAAAGCTAATGAGATGACTAATGAGGTGAAATCCGTTCTTTTCCGTTTATATGATTCATATTTCACGCTTCATAACGGGGGTACTTATAGCAATCCAAAATCAAGTTAATCATTCAAACAAGATGTATTTAGTAGTGGCCCAATGGAACGAAAGACAATGAGCTTTTTGGGGTATAAGCAACACTTGGAGAAGGTAGGCACACAAGAAAACCAAAGTGAGGTAGACCGGTATCTTGTGGAGATGGTGGGAGAAAATGTAGAACGGTTTGATGTATTAGCTTGGTGGAAATTGAATGCCCCTAGATATCATATTCTTTCTATTTTTGTACGACATGTTCTTGCAATTCCCGTGTCTACCGTCGCCTTGGAATTGGCATTTAGCACAGGGGGTCACATACTAGATCCTTTCCGGAGTTCTCTCACACCAAAAACGGTAGAGGCTCTTCTTTGTGCTCAAGATTGGCTTCATTCTTCGGCGAAGGAAATTAGTCTTAGGGAAGCAATGGATGATGTTGAAGTATTCGAAAATCTCACTTCGGGTATTTTCAAATTATTTTAATTTCTATTTATTTTTAATTTATTATTTTTTTTAATCTAATTATTGATAATCTTCTCAATTTTTGTTATAAGGATTACGGATGATGACAACATTGATGAGCCGGTGATTGTTGAAGTTTAGAATTTGCTATTTTTACTTTGGTTTGTTTATTGGTATTGTTGTTTTAGACTTCCGATGTTCTTAGTTTCTTTTTGTTGGTGGTGGTTGTTGAAGTTTATAATTTGCTATTTTTTCTTTGGTTTGGTAATTAGTAATTTAGTATTGTTGTTGTGGTGTTTTTAGTTTCTTCTTGTTGGCCGTGGTTGTTGAAGTTTAGAATTTGCTATTTTTGTTGTGGTTTGGTAATTAGTACTGTTGTTGTGGTGTTTTAAGTTTCTTTTTGTTATTGGCCTAATTTGTTATTGATTTGGTTATGGACTTATGGTGTTCTTAGTTTGTTATTTTATTTTTTGTTTTTTTATTTGTAATTTTTAAAGTAATTATTGTGTTTTAATTATAAATTTGTAGGTAAGTTTCAAGTTTGTAACACCTCTAAGTTGAACAACTCCAAAAAACAAGCCAAAAAAAAATAAGGGAAAAAATAAGCCCAAAAAACTGAACTGCAACATTGTGATGGATTTAAAAACACACACACACACACACACAAAAAAAAAAAGGCCAAAACACGAAACCTGCCCAACAACTAACCGTAACCCAATCACCTGAACCCGAAAAAATGGTCGGGGGTCTCAACTCAAATAGTCTATCGGGTCAGAGGGAAAAATGGGCTATCCTCGACCTGCCCCCCTGAATTTCTCCCCTAGTTGTAACAACCCGATTTCCTAGGATCACCACTTGGTTTCTCCTATAGAGAATTTTACCCCAAATATTAAATCATTTATAAATAAATTAGTATTAGTATTAATTCAGCTCTAATACCACTCTGTAATAACCCGATTTTCCAGCGCCGCCACGTTGTTTCTCCCCTTAGAGAATTAACGCCACATCTGAATAACCAATATTTTATTTTATAAAAATTTGAAAAATTTTACAATATGACAACAATAATGATATTCAATTATTCATAAATCTAATATTATTATTATTATTATTATTATTATTATTATTCATAAATATGTTCCAATTCCAAATTCTAAGTCCAAATACAATTTTTGTGTATATAAGCCCACGTACATATATTTAAGTAAAAATAATACAAAAAAATAAATAAAATCTAAATTCATTTATAATTATCAATTTATCGAGTCGATTTTTACAAAAGTGAATAATAAATACAATTATTACATATTAAATAGAAATCCAAATAAAATTTCATGTATAGACACATTCTCATCGGCTCTGCAATCAAAACTGTGGGATTGTGAATCAACGCTCAGTAGAATTTCAACTCCTCTAATACATGTATCTAATCAAAACACTAATAAACACAAAACAATTAAACCTCAAATAAACCCATAAAAGTGTATCTCAAATAATTTTCACATAACACGTATTCATAAATATTTCATGAAAAACAACAATTATAACAGTAATAACATAAACCACACAAATAAGGAGAGATTAAATACATTTATTAAAAAATTAAAAATTCTACCTGAAATCCAAGATCGAAATCCGAACCGAAATATTAAAAAATATGCAATATATATTTGATCATTTTGGGTTATAGAATTCTTTTGGTTCCATTTCTAACTCCTATTTGCGGCTCCAATTGCTCTCCGATCTTTCTAATGAGATTGAACTCCTATTTCTTTATTTTATTATTATTATTATTATTATTATTATATATACATGTTAATCGCATGTATGTATAAGGTTATTCAACGAAGACAACACATTTTAATATATAATATTATTTTATTATTTATATTTTTTATCTCTCCTAAAATAAAAAAAAAATATATTAATTATACCCTAAAACTCTTAAAATTATATTTTAAATAACATTATAATCCCAAAATTTTTAAAAATTAATTTAAAAATTATATTTAACAGCCAAAATTATCAAAAACTTATATAAAATGATATTTTCAAAATATAAATTTTCAAAGTATTACAATCTACCCCTTAAATAAATTTCGTCCAAATAATAATAATTCAAAATCGCATCATACGGTCATGTTAGTTATACTTGATTTTAGAACAATCGTTCTTTATGTAGAGCCTTGTAACCGAAAGTCACCCACATTTCATAGCCGACAAAATCTATTCTACACTTTGCCACATCCGCATGTGCGGTGCTCCATATTATATCCAACAACATACGAACATGGTATACTTTGGTCAGTAATGCCTAGCACAGATAACCAATTGCCAAATAATCTTATATTTCTAAACATTTCCACCGCGCAATTATGATAAAAATAACAAAAAATATATGTATCTGACAAATATATTTTAAAATATCACATCAGTCTCACTTAGATTAGGTCTATCTCAATTTCTATAGGTCTACGACCTTAATAATTTTCTCACTGACATGACTTTTCAAGTCCACTGCCATATCCCATAACCAGCATTTATCAATTTTATCCGACATTTCAAGCCAACATATCGCAATAACCAGGGCCCGGTTTCCCAGGGCCGCCACTTGATTTCTCCTATAGAGAATTTTACCCCAAATATTTCACCATTTATAAATAAATTAGTATTACTATTAATTCAGCTCTGATACCACTCTATAACGATCCGGTTTCCCAAAGTAGCCATGTTGTTTCTCCCCTTGGAGAATTAACACCAAATCCGAATAACCAATATTTTATTTTATAAAAATTTGATAAATTTTACAATGCAATGACAATAATTATATTCAATTATTCATAAATCTAATATTATTATCATTATTCATAAATTTGTTTCAATTCCAAGTTCTAATTCCAAATACAATTTTTATGTATATAAGCTCACGTAGATATATAAGTAAAAATAATACAAAAAATAAATAAAATCTAAATTCATTTATAATTATTGATTTATCGAGTTGATTTTTACAAAAGTGGATAATAAATATAACTATTACAGATTAAATAGAAATCCAAATAAAATTTCCTATGCAGCTATATTCCTACCAGTACTGCAATCAAAACTGTGGGATTGTGAGCCAACACTCAGTAGAATTTCAACCCCTCTAATACATGTATCTAGTCAAAACACAAATAAACACATAACAATCAAACTCCAAATAAACACATAAAGGTGTATCTCACATCATTTTCATATAACACGTATTCATAAATATTTTATGAAAAATAATAGTAATAATATAAACCACACAAATAAGGAGAGATTAAATACATTTATTAAAAAAGGTAAAAAAAAATTACTTCAAATTTGAAGTCGAAATCCCAACTGGAATATTCAAAAACATGCAAAATATATATATGATCATTTTGGGTTAAAAAATTCTTACGGTTCCATTTCTAATTCCTATTTGTGGCTTCAATTGCTCTTTGATCTTCCTAATTAGATTAAACTCTTATTTCTTTCTTTCTTTCTTTTTATTATTATTATTATTATTATTATTATTATTATTATTTTAATAATATATATGTGTTAATCGCATGTATGTATATGGTTAATCATTGATGTATTTATACGAAGACAACACATTTTAATATATAATTTTATTTTATTATTTACATTTTTTATCCCTCCTAAAATTAAAAAACAAATATTAATTATATCCCAAAACTCTTAAAATTATATTTTAAATAACACTATAGTCCCAAAACTTTCAAAAATTAATTTAAAATTTATATTTAACCCCCAAAATTATCAAATATTATTTATACCATAAATTTACAAAATAATCCCTAAAATATTAAACTTATATAAAAATAATATTTTCAAAATATAAATTTTCAAGGTATTACATAAGTTATCAAACTTATTTTTATTTTTTATTTTTACTTTTAATTAAAAATACTTCTCATTTATAAAAAGTATTTTTACCAAACACTGCCTAATTTTTCAATTTTTGTATAAGGTTAGCCCAAAGATATGGTATTTGTAGAAAACAAATAGGATTTGAAAAATAGAAAAATAAAAAATTTAAACAGTATGTGTATATATTTCCTTTTTCGTTTTTAAATTGAAATTTCCTTTTTGTTTTATTTTATGTTTTTTGTTTTGTAATTTTTTATTTTAATTTTTTTCGATAAGTGCCATTTACAGAAAAAATATAAAACAAAAGCAAAAACATAAAAATATAAAATATAAAACAAGAGCGAAAGATAGAGAGTAAAAATAGAAAATAAAAATAAAAACAAAAAATAAAAGTATAAGTAAAAATACGTTTGTAAAGATGTTTTTGTTAACAAAATGTGATAAGAGGTACCTCACATATTATCAAAATTATAGATGGTAACCTTGCTTTCTATCCAAATAACAGGGGATATCTGAGTATAAACTCTTTACCGTATAGTCTATAGAGTTATATTTGTAATTATTATTACTAGAGTGTATCGGTGCCTAAAGTCACTATTTTAAATTCAATAAATTATAAAATGCAACAAAGTTATTACCAACTATAAAATCAAGTTGAAATTTGCACATTAATTGAACTCATTCAAAAAGATACTAATTGAACAAATTTAATAGTCAATAGAATATCAACAAATACAATTTTAAATTTTTAAATAACTATTTTAATATCATTATATTTAAAATTACATAACACTAAATATTTTCAAACACAACCAACACACCAAAATACAATATTAAGTTTAAATAAAAATTAATAGGAGATTAACAAATAAAGTACAATTAAATATACTTGTTGTAGTGAACTATTTATTCCAATAACATAATTGATTTTATTCAATTGGCAAAACTAAATAAATAAAGGCATCCTATTCTATTCTTTATGCCAGCATAAATATGGTTAAATAAAAGTGAAAGAAATAAAATAATAAAATTAAAAAAAAGTTTGTCCTTAAGATTGGACAGACTTTGCTTCCCTCACATTCAGAAGATTAAATGAACTCTTTAAGTTTTAGTTTGATGGTTTTTGTTATGGTTTTATTTTCTTTTAGATTATTTATTGTTTAAATTATTTTTAGAGGTCAGGTTTCGCCCCCTCTGAGTTTTGTATTCCTTGGTTTAATTAACAAAGTTCTCCTCGCACTGTTGAGGTTCCCCCCCAAAAAACATTAGAAAGTAAAGGCACAAAATACGAGCTTCAAGCCAGAGTCTGAGTACCCTAAGACGTGAACACTTAAGTACAACGGTTAAGTATTTCGTTAATTTTATCGGTCAAAAGGGTGAGAGTCAAAGAAAATCTGTTGAAAATCACACACATCTCTCACACGGCTTGGAAAAAAATCACAACTCTCATGTATTTTTGGAAACAATATCAAGCTAAAAAAGGAAGTAGCAACCGAATCCATTCAATCAAAGCTGGAAAAATGGGAGAAATTGTGTTGGTTATACTTTCTAATCATATTTTCTCGTGCCCTAACAAAATGGGTAACCTAGATTTAACAATTCCGATTCAACCATTGTGGCGGCGAACAAGATTCTTCCAATTTTGCAGCGGCGAAATAGATTCTTCCTTTTTTTCAGCGGCGAACAAGATAAGTATAAACACAGACGATAAGGTATTGTTCCCCCTCTCTCTATATCTCCAAATTTTTTTAGTGTTTTTATGATTCTACCCACATATTTTCCTATCGCCCTTCCCCTTGTTTTGCTGACACTTTTAATCGTAAGAAATTCTTATGGGTTTCATTCCATTTTTCATTCTATTTAAGTCCTGGCAGAATTGATGTTGTTGTTCATTAGTCCCTAAAAATTAGGCTCAAACTCCCCTTAAGTTTCAGTCCATTGATGTTGTTGTTCTTGAAAAACTAGGAAACATAAATTTAAGGACCAAGGAATAAACTCACAGTAAAATTTCAGTAACGGAAATTAGGAACAAAATTACACAGTAATTTGTTTTGACAAACTAGAACCATTTTGTTTTTGAAAAATGGAGAGCCAAAATATTAATATTCCGTTTTTGTTTCAATATTTTGTGAAGAGAAAAAACCAAATTGCATTTTCATGTGTACAGCTTTTTCATGTGTGAGCAATTTTGAAATCGTTGAATATTTTGCTTGCACAAACTTACATGGTTGAATATTAATACACAGTTATAATTGGGTGAATATTAATGTACAGTTATAATTGGTTTAATGTTAATGCACAGTAATAATTGCTTGATTTTTTTGTTGTACAACTTTTCAAATGTTTGAGCAACCGTTGAATAGTCTGAATTTTGTCGTACAACCTTCCATGATTAAGTATTGTTGTGTAGTTATAATTGGTTGAATATTTGATGTACAGTTATAATTGTTTGAATATTTGCTGGACATTTACAATTGGTTGATTTTGCTCTATAGACTTCCATGTTGAGCAACCTTGAAATTACAACCTTCTAATTATAATTGGTTGAATATTTGATATACAGTTATAATAAAATGCATTGTATTTCTTATTTGTAATAGGAAAATAGAAAATTGGACGACCGTACTTGTGGCTAAACACATGGGGACCACACACATTTTTTATATTGATAGCACATCAACCATTGAGGATTTGCTTGACTGCGTGTGCGATAAGTATACGGGTTTGCGCATGAAAAATTTCAAGTTGTATTTTTCGACCCCCAACCATCCTAATTGTTATTTAGGAGACATGGAATCATTATGCAATCTCTAAAAGATTTCAAAAAGTCTTAATTTAAAATGTATTGATTTATCCATACAATTGATGTATGTTGGAGAGAGTAGCAGAGATGCAGATGTGATTGACACTGACTATTACAGTGAAAATACAGGGAGCGACGAAGATGAAAATATATTGGTATTGTACTGTCCAAATAAGTCGACAACAATGTCTGCTGATTGGAGATATTTAATTCGTGAGGTAGGGCAAGTTTTTAAAGGTGGGGTCATTGAGTTTAGGGATTGCTTGATAAAATATTCAATTGAAATTGGATTTAAATTTGATTACCATAAAAACTAACCATCTCATGTTGTAGCATATTGCGCATATAAGGTTGAGCAAGGATGTGAATAGTTCGTACATGCGAGCGTCGATAGTAAGAATGGATATTTTTATATCAAAAATTGAACAATATTCACATGTGTGGTGTTGCAGTCCGAACCAAGAAAAATGGTGGGATTAATTCCAAA
The DNA here is from genome assembly GCA_016647705.1 of Eucommia ulmoides. Classification (NCBI taxonomy): domain Eukaryota; kingdom Viridiplantae; phylum Streptophyta; class Magnoliopsida; order Garryales; family Eucommiaceae; genus Eucommia; species Eucommia ulmoides. Next base: position 57,109 of record JAENRU010000389.1, on the reverse strand, counting down.
GTTGTGTCGAGTTGTATAAAAAACATATTAAAGGTTCAACCACTAAAGTGTCCTATTGACGTCGTCAAAAAATTTAAAAATAACCATAGTTTGGACATAAGTTATCACCATGCATGGTGGGGTGTTGAAAATGCGAGAGAATATATTTTTGGGGATTATCGTAGTGGTTATGACGAGTTGAGATAATATAAAGAAGTGTGTATGGAGACAAACCCAGGAACTTGTTTTAAAATTGAATATGATATGAGTATTGGTTGTTTTAACCGACTTTTTGTTTCATTCGATGATAGCATAGATGGTTTTAAATATGTACGACCTCTACTATTTCTCGACGAAAAATTTCTGAAAGCAAAGTATAAAGGTACGTTACTTAGCGCAACCGGGAAACACAGTAATAACAGTAAGCGGGGTAAAAAGTCTAGTTGTTTTTTGACGTGCTAATCAATTATTTTGTTGTTGCATCCAACGTAATTTTTACTGTACAGCGACAAATGTAATTATTACTGTAATTTTAATCATAATATTCAATGTTCAGTAAATAATACATTTTGAATAACTAAAGTTTTGTTATTTTTCGTCAGGTATATATCCATTAGCTTTTGGAATCGTTGACTCTAAAACGGAAGTCCATTGGGAATGGTTTCTAAAACAACGAGTTAATGTTATACTACCGGAACGAGTCATGACATTCATATCTGATCGACATGTTGGGTTAATAAAAGTTGTGAATAAGGTATTCCCAAATGCATTCCCTTCATTTTGTTTGAACCACTTAACAATGAATTTAAAGGAAAAAATTGGAGCTCATTCACCAGTTGTAAAATAACAGTTGTTGTGGTCATTATGTGAGTGTTACAAAGCAAAAACAGAGTTCAACTTTTACGCACTATTGGCAGAACTAAAAACCGAGAGGTCCAAATATATTTCTGATTGGGTGGATGATTTGCCTCGAGAGAATTGGACAAACGCGTTCTTCAAATGTCGAAGATACGATGAATTGACATCAAACACTGCAGAGACATTCAATGGATGGATTGTTGAAGCCAAACACTTGCCAATTCACAAAGTTGTTGATCGAATTCGTGTTGACCTAATGGAACAACGGACAAAACAACATAACATGGCGTCAGGAGTGAAGAATATTCTTTGTGAGACAATCAAGAAACAAATGCTAAAAAGGCTAAAAGAGTGCAGGGCATGTGTAACGACCCGATTTCCCAGGATTGCCACTAGGTTTCTCCTATCGGAGAATTAATACTAAAACTGAATGACCAATATTTTATTATTGATAAATTCGTTACATTTTATAATGCGACGGCGATATTTATAGTTATCGGCGATATTTTAAAATCTAACAAATACAAAAAAAAAATATTCATTCCTCTCAAAAAAAAAAAAAAAAAAAAAAAAAAAAAACTAGCTAAACGACACCATCAAAAGTGACGCAGAAGGAACTCAAAAAAAAACACACTCAAAATCAAATTTGAATGGATGTCTAGGGTGTCTCTTATATAATCAAATCAAATTTGAATAATCCCTTATGTAAATACCCAATAGATTATTTTTAAATAAAAGTCCGAGAAATTATAGAACTACGGTGACAATTACATTTCTCGATTTATTGGGTCGATTTATCGATTCAAATTTTACAATAGCAAATAATAAATTCGACAATTACAAATTAAAATTCCCATTGCCGTTTCGTTCTCATCTGTCCTGCAATCAAAGCTATGGGGTTGTAAGCCAACGCTCTATAGAATTTCAACCTCTCTAATACATGTATCCGATTTAATGCAAAAATTAAACATATAAACATGTATTACACATATATACATAATTTTCATATAATCATAATTATTTCATAAAATTTAACAGTTAAAATTCAACAATAATAATAACATAATTTACACAATAGATAAATTAAATACATATATTAAAAGAGTTATGAAATTCTATCTGTTGGCCCAGTGAGCTACCCAAGAGGGAGGGTAAATTGGCTAGTATTAAAAAAGTAATCCAAATAACAACACTTCAAAAATCAAACAATTAATTTTATCCTAAAATTAATTATTATCTTTATAGCAGCGGATAAGTGTAATAAACTCTAGGTACACACCCAAACAATACAAGATAAAATAAAAGAAATAAACAATGCAGTACACACCGATATATCCTGATTTACCAAGCTACTCTTGGCTAATCCAGTTCTCTGAGCCCCACAGAGATTCGCACGCACTAAACTAATTCAGAATCAACCTTTACAAATTTATTTTCTCAGGCTCAAGAATAACCTCAACTTTTTACAAGCTTAAGAATAATTTAATTCTTTTTATACCTTAGGCTAAAAAATCAAAACCTCATAGAAATACTCCAACTATCATTTTCCCAAGTAAATATGGAACCTTTACAAAATCACTCACAAATTCAATCAATGAAGAATTAACACCTCAATCTCTTGATCAGAAGAGATTGAAACCAAGTTACTCCTGATTAGATACTCTCAATAGTATCTAATCCGCACACCACTCAATAATTACAAGAAACTGATAAGTTTTTTCCACTCGAAACTTCTACTACCTCAAATTAATTTAAACTCGACTAATGTCCTAATAATTACTAGTGATAGAATTAAGTGAGGAAACAAAAATATGATTATAAAAATAAAGTGGATAGCACAAAATTGAGCACGTAATCAGATTATCTCACAAATCATTTTAAAAGAATTTTTATGCTTTCAAAGTTCAAAAACGATTTCTCATACAATTAATTAACCAAGTAAGCAATGATAGCAATAAACTAAATTTAGAATATGCTTAGAACACTTTTACCAAGAAAATATAAAATCTTATTATAATAAATATGAATAACACACAAATAAGTATATAATCAAATTTTCACTAAAAATTGTTTTAAAATATTTTTATGCGATTTAAAGTTAAGAAAACGATTTTATCAAGATCTTATCAAGCAAACAAATATAGAAAAATAAATATGCTGTAAAGATTTATAGCGTAGAAAGATTTCACTCGAATAACACCGAAGAATTATAGATTGAAACGCTAGACAGCTCAACTCGGTGACGCTTACACAATCAGCGGTTAAACTCAAGAACACCCCAATAATTAATCTTACAATTTGATCTCCCAAAATAATATCAGAATGATTACTCTTATAAAAACTTATGAACTGAATAGTTCTAGATACGATATCTTTGTTATGTGAAATCCGCAGGTTTATATATAGGGAATTGAAACAAGCCCTCCAACGGCTAGTTTTTAAATGATAAGTATCTAAAAAGCACCTATAGATCCCATATATCATTATCTGTTATTTTAGGTATATTTGACTTAATTATAGCTTTCACAACATTCAAATTAGCCTCTCAAATATTTCTCAAACTCAAATCAATATGATAGAAATAATTATATGAACTAATTTGAGAAATAATCAAAATATATAAACCATAGCTATAGGGATAACAAAATAACAATGATATATATTTAATACTATCATATCTCTAAAATTTCTCTCATATATTAACCATAAACGGCAAGTAACGTCTACTATTTGATCAGAATCCTCGAAATCCTCTAAACCTGAAACAAACCATCAGTCAACCGACAAACACCCATAAGTTGACCCCTCGATTCAGGATACTAGCCAAGCCAAAATTCCTTCGCCCATCGGTTGACCTATCTGTCAACCTAAAGATTCAGAGAATGTCATTTCTGGTCACAGATCGACCTCTCTATCGACTGATCAATTCAGAAAGTTCACTATTTAAGCACAGGTTAACTTATCTGTCGACTGACTAATGCTGGAACACTTCTCCTAATTCGATTTTAAATCATTTTCTTTGACGTTTTCACCTTTTTAACCGATTTCTTTTCTCAGTTAGCTTCACTAACTTCTTAAATTCAATTTTAATCAATTAATTTTATTTTATTTTCAATTACACATAGGAGCAAATAATTTTACTAATTAGGATCCTATCAAAATACACATAAATATAAAATCATTTTCGTGTCGTGTGTGATCCTAATCGGGATACATTAAGAGTAAAAATAGATTAGAGTTGTTTTCACCTAAATTCTTCAGAATCTTCAATCTCTTAGTATTCATCTTTGCATCCTTCGCATTTTCTTCATGATAATATCTTCATTGGAACTAATAAACTGAAACATTTAATCAAACCATTAGTTCCACAAAAAAGATCAACATTTAATTGTTCATCAAAATCTTAGGATTAACAATCTCCTCTTTTTTTATGATGACAATTAACTTTGATGTTTTCTTCACAACAATAATGCAACCACACTCCCCCTGAATCCGAGGACGGGTTTTATAACTCATTAAAACATAGTAATAAATATAATCATAAGATATTCAACAAAGTACAAATTTCAAAATATAATAAACCCCCCTTAAGATATTCAACAAAATAATTCAAGCTTCCCCTTAACATATTCAACAAAATAATTCAAGCTTCCCCTTAACATATTCATTAAAACATCAACAAATTCTCCCCCTTCGTCATCTAAAAAAAAAAAATTGGGAAGGGGGAACCAAAAAAAAAACACAACTGTAGGCAAATATCATTATGCCTAGACTATACCGAAAACATCATTCTAAGCATGCAATCTTCCTCTATATAATTAAAAATGAGCAAATTCATGTATATGTGAATAATCATAATATTTCAGTAATATAGCATGATATCAATTAATATCTTCCTAGAATCTAGAAACATGTGATCTTTAACACACTAGAATAGGAAGCATATCTCAAGAACAATTTATCGATCATAAATCTAGTGTATGCATAACCATGGATAAGTGCATATTTCTCTCATAAAATATCAACTCTCTTTTTGAACAATAATCATTAATGCTAAAAAATATGAATCATATCTCAATCAATAAAAATGTTATCTCATATAATTCTAGATCCCTTCATAAACATAAACATTTAAAAATCAGGAGATATGAAACGTATGAGAAAAACAGATTATCAAGTATATAGCAAGATAATTGATATCCATAAATATATTTACGTGCACCAAAATATTAACTTGAAATACTAAGCACAGTTTGATATGTATTCAAATGATCATATATGGTATCAAAAAGAATTCTCATACTTTCATACTAATATTAACCATAAAAGTCTTATCATTATCAAATTAAATCATTCAATTCACCTCAATATAAAATATTATGCATTTTAATAAATCAAGATGTATAAAATAAAAACTCAATTCACTTAATTCAATTTCTAAATCTTATAACACGTTTTAAAAATTAACTTATGATCACTACTTGATATAAGCACATAAAAACATGTTAATAATCCTTAACTAAACGTGATTCTTATAATCACCATGCAATGTTTCTAAGACAAAAAGTAAATACATCATTTAAAATAGGTCTTAGAAATAATTACCAACTTACCTATTTGGTAAGTTGGGACTCTTCCTCTTTAATAAATTTAATGAATTTAAAATGTGAGGGATTAGGAGTACCTTTTATATATTTCGGCGCAATTTTACTTTTTACGTCATTTGTACTCATGATTGTTTTGGGTGCATAATTCGTTTTGCCTTGCCCGTATCCTTTTTTTCTTTTATTTTTGCCATTTGATTCATTGATGATTCCCTTTGCATGTACCACTTGTGGCTTCTTGGTAATATCCCATCTTAGCTTTTGTATAACTTTTTTCTCTGCATATTTCTCTTGTGGCTTCTTTGTAATTTCACATTCTGTCTTTGGTGCATCTTTTCGCTTTGCACGTATTGCTTGTAGATCTTTGATGACTTCCTGTTTTGCCTTTGATACAATTTCTTTGTTTGTTCCTTCAGGTTCACTTCCAACATTATGTAATTCTACACAAAATATTTTAATAGTTTTCTTCGGTATCCATTTCATTTTGGATTCGTCCTTGTTAGATATAAACTTAGGGTTCTGAAACGGACATGATACTTTAAAATACCCAACCCTATTGCAATAATATCAGCTCAAATCTGATTTATCATAAAAAGCATGAGATGTAAAACATAAATCATTTCTAACAATAGAAGAAAAACTATCATTAGCATGGGATGAAGGATAAGACAATGAAACATATCCACTTTGCCTAGAAAAATCATTTTCAGAATCTCTTGAAATAGTCTTAAGGTCGGATTTTAACTTTTCAATTTTTTTTAAGTAAATCGATTTTAGAAACAAGATCTGACTTTTACTTGGAAATCGTATCAAAATTATTTTTTAAAACTCTATTTTCATTTTCAAGAGAATCCACTTTGGAGAGCAAATTATTAATTTCAAAAATAACATCCGAAAATTCTTTTGTACCACAATAATCATCCAAATACACTTTAGATTTTCGGACACTATTTCCACCATTTTCAAAAGAATCAATTTTTATTTTTAAAGTCAAGCTCTCGTTAGTAAAAAGTAGTGTGAAAGAAAGTAATTTTTTCATAATAATAAGGACATTTTCATTATCATCATCTCCATCACTACAACAAGAATCACAAGAATCATAAACCATATTTTCATATACGAATTTACCGCTATCAAAAAATGATACACAAAACACATTATTCATGGCGTGTGCGCGTGACCATTTTAGCTAGGATGTTAAGCCTAAACAAGCTAAAACCAGCTCTGATGCCAATTGTTGGCTAAGTGAGCTACTCAAGAGGGGGGTGAATTGGGTAGTATTAAAAAATTAATCCAAATAATAACACTTCAAAAATCAAATAATTAATTTTATCCTAAAATTAATTATTATCTTTATAGCAACGGATAAGTGTAATAAGTTCTAGGTGTATACCCAAACAACACCAGATAAAATAAATGAAATAAACAATATAGTACGCACCGATATATCCTGATTTACCAAGCTACTCTTGGTTAATCCAGTCCTCCGAGCCCTACGGAGATTCGTACACACTAAACTCAAGATTCCTTTAAAGGTAGGAACCAAACCCTCATAAAGATTCTTTTCACAGGCTCACAATCAACCTTTATAAATTCTTTTCTCAAGTTTAGGAATAACCTCTACTTTTTACAGGTTCAAGAATAACTTAATTCTTTTTATACCTTAGGCTAAAGAATCAAAATCTCACAGAAACACTCCAACTATCATTTTCCCAGGTAAGGATGGAACCTTTACAAAATCACTCACAAATTCAATCAAGTAAGAATTACACCTCATTCTTTACCGGAAGAGATTGAAACCAAGCTACCCCTGATTAGATACTCCCAATAGTACCTAATCCGCAAACAATTCACCAATTACAAAAAATTGATAAGTTTTTCTCACTCGAAACTTCTACCACCTCAAATTAATTTAAACTCGATTAATATTTTGATAATTACTAGTGATAGAATTAAGTGAGGAAACAAAAATATGATTATAAAAATAATGTGAGTAGTATAAAATTGAGCACATAATCAGATTATCGCACAAATCGTTTAAAAAGAATTTTTATGCTTTTAAAGTTAAAAAATAATTTCTTATACAATCAATTAATCAAGTAAGCAATGATAGCAATAGACTCAATTTAGAATATGCTTGGAACACATTTACCAAGAAAATATAAAAATCTGATTATAATGAACATGAATAACACACAAATAAGTATGTAATCAGATTTTCACCAAAAATCGTTTTAAAATATTTTTATGCGATTTAAAGTTAAGAAAACGATTTTATCAAGATCTAATCAAGCAAACAAATATAGAAAAATAAATATGCAGTAAAGATTAATAGTTTGGAAAGATCTCACCCAAATAACACTGAAGAATTATAGATTGGAACGCTAGACAGCTCAACTCGGTGATGCTTACACAATCAGTACTTTAACTCAAGAACTCCTCAATAATTAATCTCACAATTTAATCTCCTAAAATAATATCAGAATAATTACTCTTATAAAAGCTTATGAATTGAATAGTTCTTGATATGATATCTTTGTTATGTGAAATCCACAGGTTTATATATAGGAAATTGAAACAAGCACTACAATGGCTAGTTTTTAAATGATAAGTATCTAAAAAGCACCTATAGACCCCATATATCATTATCTTTCATTTTAGATATATTTGACTTAAGTGTGGATTTCAAAACATTCAAATTAGCCCCTCAAATATTTCTCAAACTCAAATCAATAGGATAAAAAGAATTATATGAACCAATTTGAGAAATAACCAAAATATATGAACCATATCTATAAGGATAACAAAATATCAATGATATATTCTTAATACTATCATATCTCTAAAATTTCTCTCATATCTCAAACATAAACGGCTAGTAACGACGTTTGATCAGAATCGTCGAAATCCTCTAAACCTGAAATAGACTATCAGTCGACCGACAAATACCCATAAGTCGACTGCTCGATTCAGGATACTAGCCAAGCCAAAATTCCTTCGCCCATCGGTCAACCTAGAGATTTAGAGAGTTTTATTTTTGGTCACAAGTCAACCTCCCTATCGACTGATCAATTTAGAAAGTTTACTATTTAAGCGCAGGTCGACTTATCAGTCGACTGACTAATGTTGGGACACTTCTCCTAATTTGATTTTAATTCATTTTCTTTAACGTTTTCACCCCTTTAAACGATTTCTTTTCTCGATTAGCTCCACTAACTTCTTAAATTCAATTTTAATCAATTATCTTTATTTCTTTTTCAATTACACAAAGGAGCAAATAATTTCACTAATTAGGATCCTATCAAAATACACATAAACATAAAATTATTTTCATGTCGTGTGTGATCTTAATCAGGATACATTAAGAGTAAAAATAGATTAAAGTTGTTTTCACCTAGATTCTTCAGAATCTTCAATCCTAATCAGGATACATTAAGAGTAAAAATGGATTAGAGTTGTTTTTACCTAGATTCTTCAGAATCTTCAATTTCTTAGTATGCATCTATGCATCCTTCACAATTTCTTCATGTTATAATAAACTGAAACACTTAATCAAACCGTTAGTTCCACAAAAAATATCAATATTTAATTGTTCATCAAAATCTTAGGATCAACACTATCTGAAATCTAGATGAAAAATTCTATTCATCGGCACCTTCCTGTTCTGCCTTTTCTCCTGATTCTCCACTGGCAAGAACTTCATTTGTCGAACTCCTTCTCAATCTCTTGATGATCTCCCTATATTTTATTTTTTTTCTCTTGAGGTCCTTCCTTTCCTAATCTATTTATTTTATATGATATAATATAATATATTAAATATATCCTCCCATTCCCTAATCCATCCATCTATATGATATATATAATAAATTAAATTAACTATATTACTAGACACCCATACATGCACTACACACACACATAACACGTATATGTATAACATATGGACTCTTTTGGTTTCCTTCTTTAGGAAAGAAACCATTGAGGCCATATAATTATTTATTTATTTATTTATATAAACACCCCTTTTAAAATATAAAAAAAAATTAATTATATCTCAAAACTCTTAAAAATATATTTTAAATAATACAATAGTCCCAAAACAACTCAAATTAAAATTAATATTTATCCCCAAAAATTATCAAATATTATTTGTGCCATAAATTTATAAAATAATGCCAAAAATATTAAAATAATATTTTTAAAAATATAAATTATCGGGGTATTACAGCATGGGTGGTGTGCGAATCTTTGAATGGAGTCTTTGAAGTTCAATTGGACCCTTCTGTACTTGTGGACCTCAAAAATCAAACATGTTATTGCTTCTATTGGAGGGACAACGGGATACCGTGTGCACACGCTTACGCTGCTATTACAAAGACCGGTGAAGAGTGGTTACATAGCTGATGGCTTGAGATCCAGAATCTAGCTACATGCAGAATCATATGTTGTTGTTCATCTTCATGAGATTAGGGTGGTAACCTTGATTAAAAGGGATTAGTTGGATCAAGTAGTAGTTCAAGTGAACCAAAAAATGACATTTTTTTAGCTTATGAGCTGCTAGGAGTGATAATAAATTTGTGAAAATAGCTAATCACAACTAATTGGAAAGTGTTAACAAGGAATACACCGATACACGGAGGATTACTCATGAACCACATCCATCATTAAATTACACACATCACATAAATTTAGAAATAAGTAAAGCATTAAATCAAAATAATATAACAAAGTTGGAACAAATGATCTAGCGAATATTGTTTTTTCTTAAGAACTGAAAAAAATAAAAATAAAACATTTTGTCGACGGATTCATCACACTCAACTGCTATGCACATAAAATGTATCAAAATCCCAACTACTATATTTGTCATTTATTATGTTCTTGATAAGATCCGCCCTTTCCACAGTTGTTACTCTGGCATTGCCTACACACTTGACGTTTGCTCGTTGCCCAAAGACGAACTGCCTCATTATATACGTAACAATTACTCCACAATCAGGTTTGCCAAAAAAATATACAACTTTATATTATAACAACGTATATACTCTCAAAACAAATCAAAATCAAAATCTTCACTTACCGGTCCCTTTTTTGCTGAGGCGTGTCAAAAATAGACTCTAAAGTTATCGATCTTTCTTGAGTCAAAGCGCTTGAATCAGTTTCATACCAAGTGAAACAGTTGGTAATATAATCCGCCTATATTTTGAAAATAATTAAATCATTAGTTAATACTAAACAAATAATAACACTAAATAATATAACATAGAAGGATGCATGACAATGAATTTTTATGAACTGCAACAATGAAAAACATATTATATTGGACTTATGGACGAGGACAGGGTCAGGAACGGGGAGAAAAATTTGCAATCATCACAACAACGAGCTTTTAGGAGGAATTAGAGTAATTATTAATGTACATTAACAAACGAAACATTAACACGGGGGGAGAATGAGGGGATTCCGGTCGCGAATGTTGTTGTGCAACAATAATGTTGCAAACATAGTAACTAGGTAATTATAACTGTACAGCAACCCCAAATAAAGTAAGGGGAGGGGGATGACAATAAATATTGTTGTGTAGTAACAAAAAAATAGTAACATAGTTAGTAAAAATAGGGATATAGATACGAATGTTGTTATACAGTAATAATATCGCAACACAATAACCTAGCAATTTATAATTATAAAGCAACTGAATAAGAGTGTGCATTAGGTATGAAGACTTATTAGTAACAACTCATAATCAATTAATGCGCAAAGTATCTAAAATCTTAGCGTTCTCGAAATGTGGATCATGTGAATTAAGATTGTACAACGAGTTGTAGTGATTTAATGTCCCATTTTCCATCTCGAAGGCAAGTAATGTTTAGTACGACATATTAGATTTCCTCCCAGTCGTGTTTATCGGGAACATTATCGTCTCATATCCCCCAACAAGACCTTTATAGAATTGGTTGTCCATTTATTCCCAAATGATTGTCTCTTTATTCTCTTTAACGTAAATCTATCATCAAAATTAACACAAGATTTAATATGCACTCAAAAACTAGATAGACAAATACACCAAAATATTAAAAGATCAAACACCGTGGCAGAGAAAGTTACTCAAGAAATACTAGGAATAACAAATACTCTGTGTGAAGCGTCAACATTTGAGTTGCCATTAAATATTTCAATTTGACGATAGTATATTATCTCGGCAAACGTATCTATCACCTACAAAAAATATGGCAAAAAAAATATCATATTTATATATTAATTAAAATACACGACATAAAGTATATCTTCTTACCCTACTAGACAATTGTCCTCCGTTTAAGAGATCGATTATTGATAAGTGTAATCTACCTATGTATTTCCAAACCGAATTAAGTTAGTTTTTGAGCGTTTTTATAATATTTTATTACGTTTTAATTAGTTTTCATACTTTTTGTATAAATCAGGTGTGTAGGGCAAAAATATAGGAAACTGAAGCAAAAACGATGAGATTGAGCCAAAAGCAGTCGAAGTTATGGTGGATAAATAAGCACGGAGGTAAAATTGTGAAACAAGCCCACCGCCTAGGCGTCCAAACCACCGCCTAGGCGGTGAAGAAGCTGAGAAATGACCAAAGGCTACTGACAGCCCATCGCCTAGGTGAAAATCCCGCAGAAAGATTTTCAAGTCCACTGCCTACTTCTTCGCCTAGGCGATCAGCCAAACCGACCTACCTCCTCCTAGGCGGTAGAACTCTTCGCCTAGGCGGAGAGCCTCTGCACAACCTAGATATTTTTAGGATATTTTTTGAGATATTTTGTTTATAAATATCATCCCCTCTCCCCTCATTGTGAACCCCCCCCCCTCCCCCCCCTCCCCAGAGATTTGGGCACCTTAAGCCATACTTAGGCTAAGGTTTAGAAGTTTTAGTGGTGGAGCTCACATCCTAAAGTGGAGAAGACAGCGAATAGATCGTTGAGCATTCTTAGCAATTTATCTTCGGACAAGACTAAGTTCTTCGTTTATTGTTTCTTATTTCTTTATCTTAGGATCATGTGAGCATGTTTAACTTGTTATTTCATTGTAAATGCGGCTATGACCATAGCTAAACATGGATTGTAGTAGGGATTAACGATAAATTTATAAATACGTTGTTTGGATGATTTCGGTGTTTCATTTGTGATTGTTCTTCGTAGTTTGATTGTATTTATCGTATTGTTTGTTTATCATGCTTAGTTAGATAAATGGAGAATACAGGGTTTTGATAAACCCCAGATTCGGATTAGGATAAACAAATACCACGATTCTATAACCCGGTCGGGGTTTGAATCGTGGACAATCGATGACGTTGGGGCAAGACTCACGCGAACTAAGGTCATTAAGACGTTGAGGAGGACTTATTTGGTGACTCGAAGTTGCATTATATCCCCCGTATTACACTCGGGAGAGGTGGCGAGGGAGTTTTAGAACAGAGATTGTCGATAGGGTAAATACAACGCACGATCCAATGACCCGGTCGGGAGTTGGATTATGTGCAATCAATGACGCTGGGTGAGACTCACGTGACCTAGGGTCGTTAAGACATTGAGGGGGACTTCTTCGTTGACTCGAAGTCATGTATTCTCCTATCTTACACTCGGGAGAGGTGGGGGTGGAGTTTACGTACCGAGGTTATCAAATAGGTCAAACATCGTAAACGTGAGTAAATCGAAATCGAACACGTATTTGTAAACACGTTAATCCCTACGTAATTTTTCACCCTAAAACATATTAGTATATTAGTGTAGTTAATTTGGGATATATTAGTATTAGTTAAATTAATTAAATACATTTGTTTTTGCCTAGAAAAAGTTAGGTCACGACAAACGTGATATTCGATAGTAACGACACCAATCCCTGTGGATACGATAACCCGATCTTAACGATCACACTATACTAAAACTTAGAACTCGTATACATGCGAGTGTAAGTAGCAGCGTATTTCCCCGGCAACGGCGCCAAAAACTTGGTGGCCTCTAATTAAGCGCTGTCATTTTTACCGCAAGCGTACGGATCAAGTTTTAGTATAATGGACCTTTCAGTCGAGTATCGTATCCACAGGGATTGATTGAGATTACTATCGACTATCGCGATTGTCATAACCCGACTTTATCTGAGCGACAAAAATGTAATTTAATTAACTAATACTAATACTAATATAGCCTAATTTAATCTATATTAATACTAATATTAATATGAGATAGTTTTGAGAGAATAGGTTGTCTAGGGATTAGTTTCGTTTACGAATACGTGTTCAGTCTCAATTTAGTTTATGTTAATGGCGTCCGACTTATCCGACAATCTCGGTATCTAAAACTCCTCTGCCACCTCTCCCGAGTATAAGACGGGGGATATAACGCAACTTTGTGTCAACGAAAAAATCTCCCTCAATGTCTTAACAACCCTAGGTCGCGTAAGTCTCGCCCCAACGTCATTGATTACACATAATCCGACTCCCGACTCGACCGAGTCATTGGATCGTGCGTTATGTTTACCCTATCGACAATCTCAGTTCTAAAACTTCCTCGCCACCTCTCCCGAGTATAAGACGAGGGAATACACGACTTCGAATCAATGAAGAAGTCCCCCTCAACGTCTTAACGACTCTAGGTCACGTAAGTCTTGCCCCAACGTCATAGATTATCTATAATCCAAACCCCGACAGGGTTATAGGATCGTGGCATTTGTTTATTCTAGTCCGAATCCAGGATTTGTCAATCCCCGTATTCTTGATATGTAAATCTAAGAATGATAAACAAATAATACGGCACACACAATCAACATAACGAAGAAAAATCGCAAACAAAATACAAACTCAACTAAACAACGTTTCATAAATTATATTAATAATCCCTATACAACCTATGTTTACCAAATGGCCATAACCACGTATACAATGTAAAATAGCGTAAACATGATCAACAACTTCCAAAATGAAGAAAACAAAGAGAAGAAATGAGCAATTTAGCCAATATCCAAAGGATAGCCGCTAGAACCGTCAACGATCGCTTCCCTCTTCATCCTCCACCTCGGGTTGAGAGCTCTCCCTAAAAAATCCCTAAACCTAACCCTAAAATATGGCCTAAGGCCTTAGGGGCCGAAGAGGTCTGAAAAGAGGAAGAGAGAAGGGTTTAAATAGGCCAAAAAGTATCTACAAAATATCTAAACTATGTAGAGGCTCTCCGCCTAGGCGAAGGGATTTTCTGCCTAGGCAGAGGTATGTCGGTTAAGGGTTTGCCTAGGTGGTAGAGAAGGCGGTGGCTATGGAAAACTTTCTACTGGATTTTTGCCTGAGCGATGGGCTGTTAGTAGCCAAATTTGTTTTCCCTGCATCTTCACCGCCTAGGCGGTGGGCTTCTTTTCGGAATCTTGCCATCTTGCTTATTTTTTCACCGTTCTTCGACCGTTCTCGATACGAATTGATCGTTTCTGCTCCGATTTTATACCTTTTCACCCCATGCACCTGTTTTAACACAAAAAGAATAAAAACATATTAAAACGTATAAAAATAATTATAAACGTAACTAACAAATTCGGGTTGAAAATATATAGGTAATTTACACCTATTAATTATGTTACTGAAACGGACGCCAAGGAATCCATCGAATTCAATCCATGCTAAATCACTGTAGGAAGAAACATAAATCGAATACTGCATAACGCATCAAAGAAAAAAGTACAAAATGATTCGAAGTAAATATAAGGAATACAAACGCATCAACATGTGTTTCATGTATGGATTTTAGTTTATCCCAATCACTCTCATCTAGTAATTTGGCTAACGCGCATCTATTTTTATTTAGGAGTTTTTTGGGTTTCTTTTGATTCATTAGATGTATTAACGGGATCTCGTCCACATCAACCATTACCTTATGACACCCCTTTTTGCTATGCCTTTTAACCCCCTCGTACACGTAATCTGACTTTCGTGCGAGTTTTCTTTTTTGCCGTTTGATCTCCCTCACCATAGATGTTTGTAGTTCGGCATGTTCAGGACCTTTAATATTTGGAGATGAAACTAATTCAACAACGGATTTTCCATCGCGTAACTGTTCCGCAGCACTGATAGTAGTCCATTCCACCAACTTATCCAATTAGGTCATCAACAATGATATCAACTCGTCGCGAGATTTCAGCTCAGATCGAAGATGCATGTTCTCCGCAACCAACCCACTATTCTGATTCAACGCATCATCCAATTATTTTTTGATTTCAGTGATATCATTCGGGGGTTGTCGAGCGGGGGGAGATAGGTCAGTTGTTGCTGTAGGTTGGGCCCCAAATACATAAAGTTATTTCATAGCTGATGGCACCAGATCATCAAAGATTACCTGAAAACATTAGAACACGCAACTTAATATATAGGAACAATCAAGAAATGCTAATAGATAAACGTTTTCACCAAAAAAATTGATAGCAATTTAGATATATAATAAACAATCAAATAACACGAAACGAATGTTACCACACGACGACATATGTATCAACAGTAAGTAGACAATTATTGACGCTCATTAAATTTTGCAAAAAAAGTATTAAACGAGAACTACACGTAACTATTATTGTGCAGTAACATTCTTATAAATGTTACAACAACCCCATTTGCGATATACAGATAATATTTCAAAGATATAATAGGAACTAACGTGATTTTCACTCAGTTTATTCACCCCATGCAGCACATTCTTTAGAAAAGATAAATTCCATCAGGTGAAACGTGGAATGTCGATCCAACTAAACATCTCCCCCCTACCGGCACACCTTGGTGATGTAGTTCAGTTCTAACAAGGTTGAACGCTCGCAAAACACATACTAAGAGTAACATATAGAAATTAGAAAAATTATTACATCAACAAACAAGAATATATACAACATTTGTTACTGCAATTATAAACAACTTACCAATATAGAAATGATGTAGCCACGAATCGCGTACGGTTTTCCGATGTTATTAAGGATAGACCCATTTACTTCCTTCGTAATGGCATCAGTCCATGCGTATTCAGACATTGCACGCAAGTCTTCTACCATTTGCATAAACGACCATCCGATATTTGTACCAGTGGTTGCAAAAAGGCAAGTCGCAAAAGTATACAAACACATCAATCTTACAACGTCCTCAATGTCGTTGTGATCGGTCTGATCAATAATCGTGTTAATTGTCTGTAATATCACTCTTGTTGAGACTTGCTCCACTTCAGCAAAACGTTGTTGAACAAATAGAGTTACAATCTTCTTCGCATATGTGTGCTCAACTGCTTTGGTCCCATTTTTTATCCCAAAGAATAACGATATATCAATCGAACTCAAAGAAACACACTTGCCACCAAACACAAAAGCTTTCCTACTTCTGCAAAAAAAAAAAAAAAAACATTTGCAAAAAGACAATAAAACAATGTTCAAAAAATTATAGTTAACTAGTAAATATCACTGCAACGGAATTGTATTCAGATGATAAGTACAAATTTTACCGATTATAATAATTGAGCAGTGTCAATATGTCCTAGTCACTTTTAGTGCATTGATGGATCACGACATTTCCATCAACAAATGCCTTAAAGAAAGGCCAAAGCGGAGTGGACGACATAACATCAATGTAGGCAGGACAAAACTTCCTTAGATTTTTTCCCATTAAATCACAGAAACTACGTAAATTACATCTATGCTGTTTACCTCTTGCTTACTTATGCGAGACTGGATCATTGTCGAATCTACACGCCATTACCTGAGTAACAATTATGGTGCTGTACAAAAATTCGACTTACAAACATTAACAATGTAAAGGAAGAAGTGGATAATTCAAAACAAGATGTCAGGTATGGTTTTTTTACTAGACAGTAAATAATTTAACAATCCAAGACATAAAACAATGAAAATGAATAACATGGAAATTCAAACTATGGATTCAACATCAATTTTTGCTACACATTAACTAACCATCGATGCTTGCATCACGGTAACGATTTGATCAACAATCCAACATCAATAATAAAAACTAACAACATGTTAATCCTAAACAAGACTTCGATTGTTGATTTTTCCTACACATAAAAATTCTCAATAAAAATAACATCAAGAAGAAAAGAAGAGGAAGATTGAAAATCAACATGGAAAGTTGAATATTTACTGTACAGTTATAATTTCTTTAATATTTACTGTACATTTATAAAGTAACAAGATGTGACAATATGTGAATCTAAAACAGATGTGAATCCAAGACATATTTTCAAACCGAAATGTAATGAAAAGTAACATTTATTGCACACAGTAAAAATCTTGAACATCTTGAATGAATTCAAGGCACCCCTTACCATTCTGATAATGAAAGCTCTTACTGGCTAAAGCTAGAGGTCATCTCTCTTCGTGGAGGCACCTACTTTTTCGAAGTAAGGTCGAATCTAAATATGGATGAGCAAAAAATTG
Organism: Eucommia ulmoides; assembly: GCA_016647705.1. Lineage (NCBI taxonomy): Eukaryota > Viridiplantae > Streptophyta > Magnoliopsida > Garryales > Eucommiaceae > Eucommia > Eucommia ulmoides. The sequence goes on along the minus strand of JAENRU010000389.1, from coordinate 39,230 downwards.
ACTTTTGCATACCAAAAATGCTTTTTCACACTCATTAGTATAAAGTAGGGGATAAGAATATGATACAAGAATTTCATTCAAGAGACATCCACTCAAGTTTATGTGCTTAAAGTATAGTAAATGACAAAAGATTATTCTTCAATGAGAACTAAGCAGCGGGGGCCTTAGTTTATCCCAAGATCTTCGAGAGGATCCCCATAACATAATGGTTACTGGGTTTTTGCAACACATAAAAAATCTCAATAAATATAACATCAACAAGAAAATAGGAAGAAGATTGAAAATCAATATTCACTGTACAATTATAAATTTCTTTAATATTTACTGTACAGTTATAAAGTAACAAGATGTGACAATGTGTGAATTTAAAACCGAGGTGAATCCAAGACAGACTTTCAAAAAATGAAATGTAATGAAAAAAAAAAAATCAATTATTGCTACACAGTAAAAATCTAATACATCAAACATTGGTTTTTACTACACTTTAACCAAACATTGATTTTTGCATTAGAGTAACGATTTAATCAACAACCCCATATCAACAACCAAAAGTAGCAACATATTTGATTTTACAACAAATCGCCCAAATCTTCCTTCAAGAATGACCAAACCCACATCAATGTTTGATTTCTTCACATCAATAAATATACCAAGAAAAGATTTTTGCTACACAGTGATCGCAAATCCGTGAACCTAAATAGCGAATTTATTGGAAAAGATGAAGTAGAAATCTACTAAAAAATTGCAAAAGAAAATACATCAAGAATTTACGAACCCAGGTCAACAGCGAATGAACAAATGCCCCAATGAACAGAGAAAAATCCCAAATCAACAGAGAAAAAACAAACGCCCAAATCAAATTTGAGAATGAACAAACACACATCAATGTTCGATTTTAACACATCAATAAATATATCCAGACCCCAAAGACAATTGTTACTACTGCACAGTGGTCGCCAAACCCTGAACCCTAAACAGACAATAGCTTGGGTGAGATGAAACTTACAAAATAAGGAAATCGCCGGCTTGGAATGGACGACAACGGCGCTGGAATCAATTGTGATGGCGATGGCGAAGATGTTCGCACCAACGCGACGGCGACGGCAACGATGAGCGAGGATGGGACAATTCTAGGTATGACAAGAACAATGCGCCGTGATTATTGTTGTGGAACAATTTATAGGCTTCTTCGAATGGTAGTTCCCAAATTCCATCTGAAGATTTCTCATGAAAATCATCTTCCAAAGAAAGCTCTTTCACGCTCCTCTTCTCCCAAAGTAAATGTCACGACTGCAAATGGGGTTCATTTTGAATGAATAGTCTTAGTAGGAGAAAAGACTAATATGTAGGTAGGCTTAATTTGGGGCTCATATTAAAAAACCCTTAATGTTAAATGATATTTATACCCTTCAAAAATTTTAATTGGAACTATTTTATACTATTCAAAAACTAAGGGGGCCATACTTTATTTGTTTATGTTTGATGTTCTTCCTCTTGCTTGGAAGACCATTGCATGGCTGTCCTCTTTCTCCATGGCCGAACCGAGCAACGGTCGCCACCACCCATTCGGCGAACATCACCACAACTGCATCCTGCCAACACTAGTCCACCTGTTCCCTTTTCTCAATTTCTCCCCATCTCTTCTCTCATTTCCTACTCTCTCTCTCTCTAATGTACTATATGGCTTCGGATTTGTAGATCAAAAATCATAATCTCATATATGTGTATATATATATCAAAGGGAATATAAGAGAATAGTGAGAAAGAGAGAAAGAATTGGTAGTAGGATTGGTTGTTCGTCGGAGATTAACAAGAGGTAGGGGACGGACTAGTTTGTTCGCCAAATATTAACACACAAACACACACACACAAAGAGAGAGAGAGAGAGTCGTTGTCGCCGAAAATGAACTAGGGAAGGGGTGAGGGTGGAGGTCACATTTTTCGCCAGAAATGATGTTGGGAGAAGGGTTGTAGATGTGGAAGAGAGGAAGAACGAGGGGAGAAAGGAGTTTGAAAGAAAATAAATATTTTGACCCTTAAAAGTTTTTTTTAAAAAAAAATCAAATAGACCCCATTAAATAGTTGGAAATAAATGGCGACATTACCAATATTTTTTAAGTGAACTGACAAAAATACTCTTAGTTCTTTTAAATAGTTAACAGATGTACTTAAGTCTTAAATATAAAAGGTGTAAGTTGTGATGAAAATAAAACAAATGTACAAAATCTAATTCAGTCTAACTATAAGAGTGTAAGGTAGAATTAACCTTTTTGTTACATTCTTCACCCTTACAACTTCTCAAATCCAATTTTTTTAATTCAGTTGGACAAAAAATAATATAGTTGCTTTGTTTAGAGCCTCAAAAAGTAACGAATTTATTAAAATATGAATGAAAAATTATTATAAAATAAAAAAAAAAAAAAAAAAAAAAAAAAAAAAAAAAAAAAAAAAATTGGGAAGAAAATGGTGAGTTCACATGGTAATATTTTGTCAAATAATTAAAAAGGGAAAACTTAAACACTAGCCTTCCTCGTGCCTTGGTGGTGGTTGCCTGTGCAACTTAACCATTGTAGGTCAGGGGTTCAAAGGCCGGTAAGACAGAGAGAGAGGAAAAAGAAGCAAATTGTGAGGTATTTCAAAATACCTTCTTTTTTAAAAATTAAAAATCATCTTTATTGTTAATTAAATAATTAAAGAATAGACCAATTAATTACAAACATAAAATTTAAAAGGTACAAAATATAATTTTATTTAGTGAAATTTTTCTTTTTCTTTTTTTAGTGAGTATGAGATATGTTGGAATAAGTTGTTAGTTTGTTAGCAATATAATCTGATATAATAATATTATTTAATCTCAATTTTTATTTTTAAATTTAAATTTTATTTTCTGTTTTTTTAATTTTCTAGTTTTAAACTTTCAATTTTACTTTTTTTTATGGGATATTTGATGAGAGATTCTAATAATGATGCCAAATTAATAAAAATTGTGAAACTAAATAAGTACTGGTTTAAGTCCAATCCATGAGGATTCATGAAAACACTAATATTCCAATTAGGGTTATATTGTCCCACCGTAGACGGATTTTGTCCATCGCAAGCTACCAGTCGCTGGATTTTTTTTGTTACATTCAACTAATTTTTTAGTTATATTTTTTTGACATTTTTTTTAATTACATTCAACTAATTTTTTGGTTGTCGATAGCCGAAAATTACATTAAAAAAAAAACACACTAAAATGTAACTATAAAATATACTAAAATGTACATTAAAAAAAATAGTTGTAGGTAACTAAAATAATACACTAAAAAAATTGTTACATATAGCTAAAAAAAATTCCTTCAACCGGTGGTTGGACTTTGACAATCGAAAGCCTAAGGTCCGATGGCGGGTGATGGCAACGATAAATGATACAAACCTTAATTAAAAATATTTGATTTGAGATATAAATGAGCATTGACCATGGAATCAGGCAAAACATAATTAACGATTTATATTCAACTTAAAATTAAAATTAAATAAATTATGGATTCAATTGTTTAATTGGGACTATTGACTAGTAATTTTTTTTCTATAAATGCGTACCAAAAAAAAAAAAAAACTCAATAGAGCGGCAGACAAAGAAAATATTAGTTTTTCTCATTTATTCTTTTTAAATATTAAGTTTAAATTAAGAATTAAGAAAAAATATTTTATTTTTTTTGTATTTTTAAAATAAAATTTGAGTTTCTCCCATTAGTCATGAGTAGAAAGGTGTGGCATGTAGGTTTTTTAAAGTAAAAGGATTAAAATGAAACAAGATGAAAGTAAAAGAGCTCAAAAATACATAGCAAAAAAACTGTATAAACAAAAAATGGGAAGATTCAGACCACTAGCCCTCCATTATCTGTGGACAAACCATAAAAAAAAAAGGTAAGGGGTTCGAGGACTGGTAGGTGGAGGTGATGAAGACGGAGAATATGAGGTATTTTAAAATACCTTTTTCTACCCTATATTTTTATTCTTTTATATTTTCACCCTGCTTACAAATTTACAATCATTGGCAATTTTTGTTTTCATTTTACCAAAAAATCCAAATAATAAAATTAAAAAGTATTTATATTGGATTTCAATGGTAAAAGAAAAGATCAAATTTCCCATTAGTATGGGGGTGCAAAGTGTGAATTAAGAGTATCTGCTGAATTTAAATTGTGAAAAATAAATTTACATTTATATCCCAAATCTCTCAATTTTGTGAAACAAATAGTTTCTTTCTTTTTCTTTTCTTTTTTATATAAATAACAGATATTCAAACATCTAACCCAATAATTCAGTGCAAAAAGCTACTAAATATAAATACAAATCTCTAAAGAAAAAAAAAATATTACCGAAAAATATACCAATAAAACACCTCAAAATATACATGAAGGAATGTTGTGAAGGGCACTGGCGGAGTGCGCCTAGGCGCGGGGCAATCGGAAAGTGTCCCCAGGCGAAGGGCGAAGAACCACTTGGGCATACGATCAGTGACGTTGGGCGATGCCTAGAACGTAGTTAAACTGCGCATACACCTTATTTTTTAACATTTTATATGGTTGATTGTGGTGAACCCTACTATATTTAAAAAACCTAAAAATATGTGAAATTCTGTTACAACTTATAAGAAACGGCTATAGCTTCGCTCCAATTATCATTGCTAAGAGGAAACACAAGAAATGTCTACAGCACCAACTATTCCTCCTCTATCATTTCCTAATCTATTTCCTCTTATATTGTTATCTTAATCTGTGTTTATTATTTTATTTTCTCGGTTTTTTTTTTTTTTTTTTATCATTATTTTTTCTGAATTACATTGTTTATTTTTCTATTTTTCTGTATATTTCTTTGTTTTTTATATTTTGTTTGTTTTTTTATTTATTTTTTCGTTTATTTATTTTTTTTTATTTTTTTGTTATTTGTTTTATCTCTAAATTTCTATTTTTTTCTCTTAATCTTTGTTTATTATTTTATTTTTTATTTATACTGCTCTAGTTTTTTATTTTTTATTTTTTATTTTGTTTTGTTATTTTTATTTTTATTTTTGTGATATTTTTCTTAATCTCTGTTTACTATTTTATTTTTCTATATTATTTTCCTATTGACACAATGTCCATTCTACGTATGAACGAGTTTTTGGTAGACCTTTTATGCTTGACATTAAATAATCCATCTTCCGAGTCTGTAATTCCACCACCAAAGAAGTAAACGACAATAGAGTGTTCAAGTAATTATCAAATAATATATTATTCATTTTTATTTGTTAAGTCTTTTAGTAGCACGACTTGTTATTTTCATGGATAAATATATTTTCATGGATAAATTATATTTTAGACCCTCTAAATATTTACACATAATCTAATTAATATATTGCATTTCAATTTAAACCCTCTAAGTATGAACGTGGTTTTAAAATGTCTTTTTGTTAAAATTTTTGTCCGAATTGAACGGAATTAGGGACAAAAATGTAAATTTATATATTTTTAAAATTTTAATTTATCTTAATTTATTTTTTCTTTTTCTTTGTTTCTCTCTTTTCTTCTTTTCCATCGTCTTCTTCACCTATCTCCCAAATTGGAGCTCCCTGCCAACATCATCGGAAGTGCAATCCACCATCTCGTTATTCTTATCCGTCGTCATTGATTTCTTCATCGGAAACCAAGCATCGCCATCATTTTCTGAGCTCGAACAAAGAAAAAAAAAAGGACTTTGTCCTTTTTGTTAATAGGAATAAACAAAGGAAAAGACGAAAAAACAGAAGTGAAACTAGTTCAATTAATTCGATCCATTAAACTTGAAGATTCAATAGTAGTATTTAGTTCAAATCAATTCATCATGAGAAAACATTTTGTTGAAAATTTGTTAATACTTTCTCAACAAATTTTAAATTAACAGTTGAAAAATATTTTCAACCATCAAATAATATATTCCGTCAATAGATGCTTTGGTTGTTCTTTTCATCCAGTTCACTTGCATAAAATATTTCCATGTGTAGTGGTATTGATTTTCTTTTGTAAATTAATTTAGGAAATGATAGGAGTTCACTTAGAGTTGTTATTATAAAATGGTAAAAAAAATCACACCAGCTTCCCACAACCGTTGGCTAATGCTTTAATAAGCTTCCTTAAAGTCACGAGTTCGAATGCTGGTACAACGGGGGTGGTGCGTATTCGTTATTTATGGTATTCTAAAATACCTACTTTTAATTTACCTTTTTTTTTTAAAAAAAAGAAACATAAAAGAAAACAAAAATAATCAAATATAAAAACAAAAATAGGAATGCAAAAAATAAAAACTGAATTCAAAAAATAAAAATAAAACAAAACTAGAAACCAAAAAAAAAGTGAAATATTTTTTTCTTTTTGTTTTAAATTTGAAATTTTTCCGTTTTATTTTTGTTTTTATTGTCTGCTCTTTAGTTTTCTAGTTTTAAACTTTTAATTTTTTTTTTTTATGGGATACAAGTTTCTTAATTTCACATTGACTTCAATATTTTCTATAAATTAATTTTATCAATTTGAGCTTATATTAATTTGAATTTAAAAAGTTAAAAACTAAAAATAAATATTATTCAACAAATGACGTAGACAAAATATTTTGTTCTCAATTTTATCTTTTCATTTGAATAAGAAAATATATACATATTTATATTTTTAATATTCTATTTTTGTTTTGGGAATAGAAATAGATTTTTTTTTTGTTCTCAATTTATTTATTTATTTTTTATTTTTATTTTTTTGGGTTTAGAAACATGTTTTTTGATTTCATATTTCTCTTTATGTTTCCTAAAAAAATATTTTCTCATTCATAAATTTCTATTTCAAACAAAAATAAAAATTTGAAAATGAAAAAATCAGTTCATGTTTTCAATTTGAGAACATAAAATATATTACTGTTATTAAAACAGAAACAAAAATCTGAGAATGAAAATTCTATTTGTTTTTTTGAATCAAAAATAGAAATTTGAAAACTAGAAAAAAACTATAATGGAAATGGAAACATATATAATGATCCAGAGTAACCGCTGAATTTTAGATTTTAACATCAGGATTGATTCCCATTCTCCTGGCCTCCTCCCCCTAAGCCATGCCCCTCCCCCCATGACAATGGACCCTCTTATTAAAAACATGTTGAAACCAAATAAATAGTTTAGTTTTAAGCTCATCTATTATAGTTCATAAAAACATAAATATTCCAATTAAGGTTACATCGCCAACTATCGTCCCGCTGTCGCCAAATTCCACGATTGCCATTGGTCATCTAAACTCCAATTACCGATCGCTAGATTTTTATTTTTATTTTACATTCAACTAATTTTTCAATAATATATTTTTAATTTCATTTTTTAGTTACATTCAATTAATTTTATGATTGTCGGTCGCCGAAAAATTACATGAATGTAACAAAAAATATACTAAAATGTAATTATAAAATATACAAAAAATGTACATTAAAAAAATAGTTGCATGAAACTGAAAAAATACACTAAAAATAAAAACATAAATAAGAGATTTATATTCAGGTAAAAATTAAAATAGAAAAAATTATGGATTGGATTGTTTAATTGGGACTATTGACTAATTATCCTTTTCTTTTTTCTTTTTTTTTTTAATTTTTTATAAATACCATACCCAAAATTAAAGAAATAAAACCAAAAAAAAAAAAAAAATTAGCCTTTCTGATTTATTCCTTTTAAATATTAAATTTAAATTAAGAAATAAAGAAAAATAATTCTTTTTAATATTTTTAAAATAAAAAATGAGTTTCTCCTATCAATCACACGATTAGAAAGGTGTGAGTCAGGGTTTTAAATATCGGCAGTTACGGTACATAACGGCCAATTCGTACAGGAAAATAAAGCCTTCGATACTGATACACGGCTGATTCTGGAGTCTAGGACTGAATCACACCGTATTGGGCCGTTATGGGCCGATACGGGCTGTTAACGGCCGTTATGGCCATTACAGACGTTACAGCCTGTAGAGGTCTAATTTCAGGTCTAATTTCAACTGACACCCATGTGAGGAGAATCTCTCAGCTTTCTTCAGAGAATCTACTATATAATTGAGCAGAGGAGAAGAAAAAAATAGTAGAAGACAAAAAAATACTTACCAATTAGCAGAAAATCAAAGAGCTCCTCGCCAAATTTTGAGATATCATATCAGTCGCGGCGTCGCCGAACCCTAACAGAAACAATTTGTCGCTGAACATAGCTCTCGTCGTCGCTGGCAACGTCACAGTCACAGCTCCTCTCCGTCGCGTCACAGCTCCTGGTCGTTGCGACATCGCCTCACTCCTTTTGTCTCTTTCTCTCTACACCTTATTTGGGCGTGAGTGAGTGTGTCTGTAAGACCTTAATCATAGCGTGTACGTCATTTTAGTTGCATTTTAGAGTAATTGAAAAAATTCGGAGTGAAATTTGGTCAATAAAAATTCAAATTAAAAATCTAGGGGTCAATTCGCAAATTTAGAAACATTAAATCCAAACTTTTGGGAAGTAAATTGACATTTAACTTTTAATTAAAATTTTTAGGAGTGCAATTGTAATTTAAGAAAATCTTAAAAGTGGACTTGGACTAAAATGAAGATTTTAAGAAGTTAGGGGGGGAGAAAAGAGTAATTTAACAAAAGTTTATTTATATATATGCGTGTGTGATCGTGAGCAGCTGACCGGAAGGAGAGAGAGGAGCAGCAACGTGGCAGGAGGAGCTCAATGCTCAGACCACTAGTTACATGCATATAAATATTGTTCATGCATGTAATGATCATCAAAAATCTCAAAAGAAGAACTAGAAAACAGAGAAGAAAGAGAGAGGATCAGAGGTGTTGGTCGGCTGTTCAGTCGCCGGAGGAGGGTGTGTCATCATCAAATTTCAGAAGAGAGAGAGAAGTGGGTCGCCGTTCGGTTCGGTGATTGTGTATGGTAGGTGGCCGTCGTTCAGTCGACGGTGGTGGGGGAGTCGTTTGGTGGTGTGTGTTTTGCGTGGGTAAGCTATTCAAGTCGATGATCGTGTATGTTCGGCCAGTGAGTGTGTGTACGGTAAGTATGTGTGTGTGTTTTAGTTTTGATCGTTCGTATGGGTTTCGTGTGTGTTGCCTGATTTTTCGACGGTGTATGTATGGGTTGTCGTCCTTCGGTGTGTGATCGTTGCAGTTCAGATGCTAAGTGTGTGTGTATGTGTGTGTGTTGTTCGTGTGCCCTGTGCACTTTAACCTTGAGCTTCATCAGATGGATGTTAAGACTGCGTTTCTCAATAGTGACATTGATGAAACAATTTATATGGTGCAACCAGAAAATTTTGTATCGGGAGATACAAAGAAGATGGTTTGCAAGTTAAAGAAATCCATCTATGGGCTTAAGCAAGCTTTTCTTCAATGGTATTATAAGTTTCATCAAGTTATTATCTCGTTTGGTTTTGAGATGAATTTGGTTGATGATTGTATATACTACAAGTTTAGTGGGAGTAAGCATCTTTACTTGGTTTTATATGTTGATGACATATTGCTTGCCACCAACGATATAGGCATGTTGCACGAAACCAAGATATTTCTATCAAAGAAATTTGAGATGAAAGATCTTGGTGACGCTTCTTTTGTGTTGGGTATACAGATACACCGGGATCACTCTCGGGGTATGCTTGGTTTATCACAAAAGAGCTATATCGAGAAAGTTCTTAAAATGTTTGACATATATGATTGTAAATTAAGTGACACCCTGTGGCTAAGGGAGACAAATTTAGTCTCAGTCAATGCCCAAGAATGATTTTGAGATCAAGAGATGCAAAAAATTCCTTATACGTCAGCAGTAGGAAGTCTGATGTATGCTCAAGTGTGTACGCGTCCGGATATTGCGTACATTGTTGGCATGTTGGGCAGATACTTAAGCAATCTTGGAAAGGATCACTGGATAGCAGCCAAGCGAGTCATGAGGTACTTACAGAGAACAAAATACTACATGCTCACTTATCGAAAGTTAGATCAGTCAGATATCATCAGATATTCTGACTCCGATTTTGCTGGATGCTGAGATAGCATGAAATCTACTTCAGACTATATCTACTTACTTGTTGGAGGTGCAATATCTTGGAAGAGTGTTAAACAGTCTATTATAGTCTCTTCCACCATGGCAGCTGAGTTTGTAGCTTGTTATGAGGCGTCCAATCATGGAATATGGTTGCGAAATTTTGTCACCGGGCTGCGTATTCTGGATGGCATTGAAAGGCCACCTAAGTTATATTGTGATAATAAATCAGCAGTACTGTATTCCAACAACAACATGAGTTCTACGAAATCAAAGTTTATAGACATCAAATTCCTAGTTGTGAAAGAAAGAGTTCAGAGTGAACTTATATCTATAGAGCACATTGGGACAAACTCCATGATTGCAGATCCGCTGACTAAGGGATTGCCACCCAAGGTCTTTCATGAGCACACTGCTCATATGGGTGTGGTTTCTCTTCAGGATATGTCGTTTTAGTGGGAGTTTGTATTTTAGATAATTTTATCTATAGATATATTTGTTATGGATATTATAAATTTTATGGTTATTTACTGCAGTAAAGTATTAAAATTTCATTCACTCTGATTTTATGTGGTTTGATCTCACTAAGGTTTAATGAGGACCAGTTGAAAATTGGCATGTTAAGATCACATTGTATGAAATTTCCATGCTAGACATCCACATTTGATCTTTGTCATTAGTTAGATTGATACATGTAATCATTGATGGGTCTAGTTACGAAAAAGATATAACAACGATCGCTTTGATTTTGTATTGGTGTGGTTAATGGACAAGATTATTAAAAAAATGTATAAAATTTTGATAGCAAATTTCATGAGCTCATTAAGTATAATTCACGTTTATAAAGTTATATATATAGCCCAAGTGGGAGATTGTTAGAGTAAAATTAAATATATGAGTTTATATATTAAATAAATGTGAATTATAGGCTATCAAATAAAAGTAGGCCAATTAAAGTGATCAATTTTAAGTTTTAGGGCCTTAATTAATGTATTATAAAGTGTGGGCATTAATGTGTAGAGACAAGCGTAATTTCTATTTTTATGATGGGTAAAAATAGAAAATACGAAAATACGAACATATGTGATTGTTTACGAATAGACACAAATGTTTATAAATAGAGGTCGTGGTCTCCAGATTACATAACGTTTTCTATTATTCTGATCCACATTGTCAGAGAGAAATTTATACAGAAAATAAGTGTAAATCTGGAAGATCATAAAAACTCAGATTCAGATATTTCAACTTTCTTGTTATGGATTCAGGTACACTTCGGCATATTTAGTATTTTTATTCTTGATGATTTCATATGAATGTTCATATTTATATGATGATTTTCACATAACAAAATTAAGTCTTACAGGGGTTACCATCGCCAAAAATGATGTAGGGAGAGGGGTTGCTAGATGTGGAAGAGACGAAGAACAAGGGGGAGGAAGGAGTTTGAAAGAAAAGAAATATTTTGACACTAAAAGGTCTTTTTTTTTTTAAATTCAAATAAACTCCATTAAATAGGTGGAAGTGAATGACGAAATTACTAATATTTTTGAAGTGAACTAATAAAAATATATTTAGTTCTGTTAAATTGTTAACTATTATACATGAGTTTTAAATATAAAAATAACACAAATGTACAAAGTGTAATTCAGTCTATCTATGAGAGTGCACCCTTTATCTTACATTCTACCCCCTTAGTACTTCTCAAATCCAATTTCTTTAATTCAGTTGGACAAAAAATAATATAGTTGGTTTGTTTAGAGTCTCAGAAAGTAACGAATTTATTAAAATATGAATGAAAAACTATTATAAAATTAAAAAGAAATGGGAAGAAAACGGAGAGTTCACATGGTAATATTTTGACAAATAATTAAAAAGGGAAAACTTAAACACCAGCCTTCCTCGTGCCTCGGTGGTGGTTGCCTGTGCAAGGTACCATTGTAGGTCAGGAGTTCAAAGGCCGGTAACAGAGAGAGAGAGAGAAAAAAGCAAATTGAGGTATTTCAAAATACCTTCTTTTTTCAAAATTAAAAATCATCTTTATTGTTAATTAAATAATTAAAGAATAGATCAATTAAATATAAATATAAAATTTAAAGGTTACAAAATACAATTTTATCTAACCATCTTAGGTGAAAAAAAAATAATTTAGTGTGTATGAGATATGTTGGAATAAGTTGTTATTTTGTTGGTAATATAATCTGATATAACTTTATTATTTTATCTCAATTTTTAAATTTAAAATTGATCTAACGATTCAAAATGTTTAAAATATTAGGGTCCGTAAAGTATCATCCATGAAAAAAACACAAAGTAAAATATTGTTTCTTTTTTGTTTTTAAATTTGAAGTTTTTCCGTTTTGTTTTGTTTTCGTTTTTATTTTCTGCTTTTTAATTTTCTAGTTTTAAACTTTTAATTTTACTTTTTTTATGGGATATTTGATGGAAGATTCTAATAATGACATCAAATTAATAAAAATTATGAAACTAAATAAGTACTAGTTTAAGTCCAATTAATAAAAATTATGAAACTAAATAAGTACTAGTTTAAGTCCAATCTATGAGAATTCATGAAAACACTAATATTCCAATTAGGGTTACACTGTCCCACCGTAGACGGATTTTGTCCATCCAAGCCACCAGTCGTTGGATTTTTTTGTTACATTAAACTAATTTTTTAGTTACATTTTTTTTAATTACATTCAACTAATTTTTTAGTTATCGGTCGCCGAAAATTATATTAAAAAAAATACACAAAAATGTAACTATAAATGATGAGGGTATTTTTGGGCACCTCTGAGTTAGCACTTGGGACCCAGTCACGTGTCAACCCTCACAATAACAGGGACGTATTCCGAAATTCACAACTTCACGCTAGAGCATACGCCGACCACAGATCCTCCCTGGAATCTCATTTGCACCCAGAGAGGAGTTAGGAGCCCCGCAAGGACGTGCCGCTCTGAACTCTATGTTGTGCCCTCGACGATCAGTTTCCGGGACTCAGCTGTTCACCTCGACCGGCTCCCCTTTTCACTTTGTTTATTCTCCCGGAATCCACGAATCTTTGCGCTCCTCCATCGGCTCACCGCCGCAGGCCTGACAAAAGCCCGCGGGCTTCGCTGAATGGGCCCAAAAGCCCAAGCCCAACGATTATCTCCTAAACGCACCGAATTATCGGCTAAACACAGGGTTTCGACTAATTAATCGTGTTTATGCTCGACTAATTATCTCCAAAGCCTATATATATCAAGGGCTATGTAAGCCCGAGGAACGCTTGAATATACTTACATTACGCGCGAGTTTATTTGTTTAGCAGGTCAGTCCTCCTAGGACCCAGCACAGCTCACGCGAAGACTTTTCAGCCGACGACTTCACCTCAGCAAGACGACCCACCTGTCATCTGACTGGACCATACTCGAGGTGTGTATCAGTTTTATGCACCAACAGTTTGGCACCGTCTATGGGAACCGAGCAAAAAGTCTTTCCCTGATCATTGCTCTCTGCTTAGCTGAGCTTAAGTGATCACAAAGGCCCAGTTAGATAGACACAAAACAGAAGAACGAGAAGATATATCGAACAATACAAGCGCATACCCCCTAGTTCCCATCAAAGAGGATAACTGCCCCCCATGGTCAGGCAATACCATGAACTCTGCTACCTGGCACTGTGGGACAGACCTCAAAAACTGTGGATACATCTCGGGTTGATCTCCTTGAACGTCAAATGCAAGAGTTCAAGTTGTATGTACAGCTCCTTCTCACGTGCCTACTGCTAACCCCCGTCCAGGGAGAACCATCTCTCTAGACTGTAGGGCCTGATGAGTGACCCCAAGATCATGATACTCGTGTGGAATCTTCAAATAGACTTGTGCCCGAGGGCCGCCCTCTATCTTGCCATACTGGGGCTACCGACCTGGAGAGCCTCCCCGACCACGTCAAAATCCCATTATCCACGAAGACATGGTGTCAAGGACTGACTAGGGCTACCATTGGGCTCAGCTTCCCAGCCACGCAGTAAGATCTAACTTGAGGGTCCGTCGTGGGCGGGGTGAGGCGCCTACCTGCTGCCCTCGCGCCACCACGACGTCCGATCAGTGGCTAACTGTGAGCCTGCAACTCAAAGGCGGAAACAAGCAGTTCTCTATCCTATCAGAGATAGAGACGAGTGCCCTCCAGCCTGTCTCCAAGAGCGACATTTCGACAACCTGAGTCGCAGATGATTCTCCAGATTCGCGTCCCAACTCCGGCGGTGCGAATGGTTCTCTACGGTTGCATTCCGACCCCCTGAGTCGTATCTTGGCTCTCGGCGTCACGAGTGATTCTCTATGGTTACATTCCGACCCCCTGAGTCGTATCCCAACTCTCGGCGTCGAGAGTGATTCTCCACGGCTGCATTCTGACCCCCTGAGTAGTATCTTGGCACCTGGCGCCGTGAGTGATTCTCCACGGTTGCATTCCGACCCCTTGAGTCATATCTTGGCTCTCGGTGTCGCGAGTGATTTTCCACGGCTGGATTCCGACCCCCTGAGCAGTGTCCTGGCTCTCGACATCATAAATGATTCTCCACGGTTGCATTCCGAACCCGTGGGTAGCAGATAATTCTCCACCCAACATCCCGACTCTCGGCGTCGCGGGTAACCCTCTACAAGTCTCATCCCGATGCTCAGCGTCGAGGGTAACAACCAGACCCTCTCCGGAAGTCAATAGTCCGTACTCGAGGATAGACCAAGGTCATCCACCAAGGGCGGGGCATTGATCGGGTCTGAGGGCCTGCAGCCAAAGTACTTCTCCCTACTAGTCGACTATGAATCCGACGTTCTAAAAGGGAAGGTGCTCCCGCATGGATTAAATGGAGATAACCTGAAAGGGTTCTTGAATGAGCCTGACTATAGAGAACTTCCCGATGACCGACCACAGGGTCCAACTAACGTGTTGCACCCTTGCGGACCAAGACGACCAGGCATCCTGGAAAACCCTTCTCCTAAGTCCACAACACGATTTCCTTACAATCAGCTCGTGTCCCGGACTGGAGGGGGGCTAGTGGTCCATGGCCCTGGGCTTTTAACAAAATTTTTAAAATTTTACAACCCTGAAAACAGGATCAAGCAGAAAAGCAGCTTGACGAAAACATCAAGAGAAAATAGTGGACTATGAAGTACATTGTCTATATCGCTCAAAAGCTTACACGCTTGCGCGCAGAAAAACAAGAATAAGTAAAAAAAAAAAAGTCTACACAATCTTAAGTCCTGAAAAAGTGATGATCCGAGCTCAGTCCTCTTCGCCTTCGTTGTGAGGGGCATTCGTGTTAGGAAGGGTAGAGTCAATCTCGCCCTTCTCGGGAGCCCCCTCGTCAGTACTGTCCGCTTCGGCGTCCTTGTGCATGACACAATCTAATCAACCTCAAGGCCCCGTAGCTGGAACCATCGGGTTTGATAGGCACCACCCTGCCCGTGCTACCCCAAGTCGGCAGGGTCCAAGTGGCGATCGGCACCTCTCTGTCGCGCTACTCTCGGCCGGCATGGTTTAAATAGCAACGGACACCTGGCTCCGCCCTCCAAGTGCCTAAACTTGTGCAGGAAGAAAAAACTATCCGAGTGTACAAAATTGTGCGAGGGAAAAATTTTCTTTTAAGTGTTCAAAATATTCTCCGCAGAATTTTAGAGATGCAAGGTGAGTGGAGTTCAAACTCCAATAAGTGCAAAATAAAAAATAAACCAAAAGCTCCAAAAAAAATTAAGTATGAAAAGTATGTCTAGGCTGTGCTCCCCCCTCCATGCTTCATGCTGAAATAAAAAAGAGGAAGGAAAGGGACAGCGAAGAAAATTTGCTTAAAGAAAAATTAAAAAAAAAAAAAAAAAAATTAGGAGAAAGGAGGAGGGGCGCTGCCCCCCTCCTTCATGCTGGCCTTGCGGCCAACATGTGTTGGCCGCAAGGCCAGTAGCTGGGCCAGCGCCCAAGGGGGCATTGCCCTCCTCAAGGGGGCCAAACATGCTGGCCCCCCTCCTCCCAAAGGGGCCAGCAGGCGCTGGCCCCTTGCTGGCCTCAAAGAGGCCAGCGTGGTACTGGTCCCTTGCAACCAGCCAGGTGCGCTCGACGCGTGCTCTTCCTCGAGGCTAGTCTTTCTTTCTTCTTTTTTTTTTTTTTTTTTTTTTTTTTTTTGCTGCGGTGAAAGTCGATCTGTACTTAGGGTTTGTTCACGGTGAACGTGTGTTGCCCTGAAATTCAAAAAAAATCGAGGCCGTCCTGCCGTGCTATCTGACCCCAGACTCCCGTTATGTGGGAGTGTATTTCAAATTAGCTCATCTAAAAAGGTTCAACTCTTGAAAAATCGTCGCCATGAAATCAGAAAAAAATTGGGATCACCCTGCTGTGCTACCTGACCCCGGACCCTGGCGATGTGAGAGCGTATTTCAAATTAGCTCCTCTAAAAAAGTTTAACTCTTGAAAAATCGTCGCCGTGAAATCGGAAAAAATTCGGGGTCGCCCTGCCGTGCTACCTAACCCTGGACCTTGGCAATGTGGGAGCGTATTTCAAATTAGTTCCTCTAAAAAATTTCAACTCCTAAAAAATTGTCGCCTTAAAAATTGAAAAAATTTGGGACCGCCCTGCCGTGCTACCTGACCCCGGACCCCGACCGTATGGAGGCCTATTTCGAATATGCTCCTCAGGAAAAAACTAACTCTTGACAAAATGTCAATCAGAGCTGTTTCTCACGCTCCAAAGTATCCAAGACGCCCGTTTCAGCCGAGAATTCATATCCCTAACCGCCTCGCTTCCCTCGCCGCACAGGGCTAGGAGGGCAACTGATGAAAGTATTTTTGGGCACCTCTGAGTCAGCATTTGGGACCTAACCACGTGTCAATCCTCCCAATAACAAGGACGTATTCCGAAATTCACAACTTCACGCTGGAGCATACGCTAACTACAGATCCTCCTTGGAATCTCATTTGCACCCAGAGAGAAGTTAGGAGCCCCGCAAGGACGTGCCGCTCTGAACTCTATGTTGTGCCCTCGACGATCAGTTTCAGGGACTCAGCCATTCACCTCGACCGGCTCCCCTTTTCACCTTGTTTTTTCTCCAGGACTCCACGAATCTCTGCGCTCCTCCACCGGCTCACTGCCGCAGGCCTGACAAAAGCCCGACTAATCATCTCTAATGCCTATATATATCAAGGGCTATGTAAACCCGAGGGACACTTGAATACACTTACATTACACGCGAATTCATTTGTTTAGCAGGTCAGTCCTCCCAAGACCCAGCACAGCTCACGCGAGGACTTTTCAGCAGACGACTCTACCTCAGTAAGAGGACCCACCTGTCATTTGACTGGATCATACTCGAGGTGTGTACCAATTTTATGCACCAACAATAAAATATACTAAAATGTACATTAAAAAAAAAAAAATAGTTGTAGGTAACTAAAATAATACACTTAAAAAATAGTTACATATAACTAAACTACAGCCGGTGGCCGGACTTTGACAATCGAAAGCCTAAGGTCCGACAACAGTTGATAGCAGCGATGAATGATAAAAATTTAATTGAAAGTATTTGATTTGATATATAAACGTGCATTGACCATGGAATTAGGCAAAACATAATTAAGGATTTATATTCAATTTAAAATTAAAATCGAATAAATTATTGATTCAATTGTTTAATTGGGACTATTGACTAGTATTTTTTTTTTTCTATAAATGCCTACAAAAAAAAAAAAAAAAAAAAAACTCAATAGAGAGGCAGACAAAGAAAATATTAGTTTTTCTCGTTTATTCTTTTTAAATATTAAGTTTAAATTAAGAATTAAGAAAAAATAATTTTTTTTGAGTTTCTTCCATTAGTCATGAGTAGAAAGGTGTGGCATGTAGGTTTTTTAAAGTAAAAGGATTAAAATGAAACAAAATGAAAGTAAAAGAGTTCAAAAATACATAGCAAAAAACTGTATAAACAAAAAATGGGAAGATTAGACCACTAGCCCTCCATTATCTGTGGAGGTGATGAAGACGTAGAATATGAGATATTTTAAAATACCTTTTTCTACCCTATATTTTTATTCTTTTATATTTTCACCCTGCTTACAAATTTACAATCATTGGCAATTTTTGTTTTCATTTTACCAAAAAATCCAAATAATAAAATTAAAAAGTATTTATATTGGATTTCAATGGTAAAAGAAAAGATCAAATTTCCGATTAGTATGTGGGTGCAAAGTGTGAATTAAGAGTATATGTTCAATTTTAATTATGAAAAACAAATTTACATTTATATCCCAAATCTCTCAATTTTGTGAAACAAATAGTGTCTTTCTTTTTCTTTTCTTTTTTATATAAATAATAGATATTCAAACATCTAACCCGGTAATTCAGTGCAAAATGCTACTAAATATAAATACAAATCTCTAAAGAAAAAAAATATTACTGAAAAATATAACAACAAAACACCTCAAAATATACATGAAGGAATGTTGTGAAGGGCACTGGCGGAGTGCGCCTAGGCGCGGGGCAATCGGAAACTGTCCCCAGGCGAAGGGCGAAGAACCACTTGGGCATACGACCAGTGATGTTGGGCTATGCCTAGAACATAGTTAAACTATGCATACACCTTATTTTTTTAACATTTTATATGGTTGATTGTGGTTAGCCCTACTATATTTAAAAAACCTAAAAATATGTGAAATTCTGTTACTACTTATAAGAAATGGCTATAGCTTCCCTCCAATTATCATTGCTAAGAGGAAACACAAGAAATGTCTACAGCACCAGCTATTCCTCTTCTATCATTTCCTAATCTATTTCCTCTTATACTGTTATCTTAATTTGTGTTTATTGTTTTATTTTCTCGGTTTTTTTTATTATTATTATTTTTTCTGAATGACATTGTTTATTTTTCTATTTTTCTGTATATTTCTTTGTTTTTTATATTTTGTTTGTTTGTTTTTTTTTGGTTTTTTTATTTATTTTTATTTTTTTGTTATTTGTTTTATCTCTAAATTTCTATTTTTGTCTCTTAATCTTTGTTTATTATTTTATTTTTTATTTATACAGCTCTAGTTTTTTATTTTTTATTTTGTTTTGTTATTTTTATTTTTGTGATTTTTTTTTTAATCTCTGTTTACTATTTTATTTTTCTATATTATTTTTCTGTTGATACAATGCCCATCCTACATATGAACGAGTTGTTGGTAGATCTCTTGTGCTTGACATTAAATAATCCATCTTCCGAGTCTGTAATTCCACCACCAAAGAAGTAAACGACAATAGAGTGTTCAAGTAATTATCAAATAATATATTATTCATTTTTATTTGTTAAGTCTTTTAGTAGTTATTTTCATGGATAAATTCTATTTTAAACCCTCTAAATATTCACACATTTCAATGTAATCTAATTAATATATTACGTTTCAATTTAAACCCTCTAAGTATGAACGTGGCTTTAAAAGGTCTTTCTGTTAAATTTTTTTTTCCGAATTGAACGGAATTAGGGACAAAAATGTAAATTTATATATTTTTAAAATTTTAATTTATCTTAATTTATTTTTTCTTTTTCTTTCTTTCTCTCTTTTCTTCTTTTCTATCGTCTTCTTCACCTATCTCCCAAATTGGAGCTCCCTGCCAACATCATCAGCAGTGCAATCCACCCTCTCGTTGTTCTTATCCGTCATCATTGATTTCTTCATCGGAAACCAAGCATCGCCATCATTTTTTGAGCTCGAACAAAGAAAAAAAAAATGGAATTTGCCCTTTTTGTTAATAGGAACAAACAAAGGAAAAGACGAAGGAACAGAAGTGAAAGTAGTCCAATTAATTTGATCCATTAATCTTGAAGATTCAATAGTAATATTTAGTTCAAATCAATTCATCATAAGGAAACATTTTGTTGAGAATTTGTTATTACTTTCTCAACAAATTTTAAATTAACAGATAAAAATGTTTTCAATCATCAAATAATAAAAAATATCTAAAATATAAAATATATTCCGTAAATAGATGCTTTGGTTGTTCTTTTCATCCAGTTCACTTGCATAAAATATTTCCATGTGTAGTGCTATTGATTTTCTTTTGTAAATGGAATCGCATTCCGCCCTCGATTCCTATTCCGTTGTTTGGTTCTCCAATGGAATCACTTTTGTGATTCTATTGAAATGAAATTGGATGGAATGAGATTCTATTTGAACTAGGGTGAAATGAGATTCCAACCCAATGGAATCAATATCTAAAATTACATGATAACCCTTGTAATTAAGCCCTTGAAAATTGATAACAAAAATAGAAATTAGAGAACATAAATTGAAATTAGATAACAGAAAGTTGGGAATAGAAATAGAAAATTGAGAACAAAAAATTGAGAACAGAACTAGAAAATTGAGAACAGAAACTGAAAATTGAGAATAAAAACAGAAAATTGAGAACATAAACTGAAAATTGAGAATAAAAACAGAAAATTAGAGATCAGGAAATTGAGAACATAAACTAAAAATAGAGAACAAAAACAGAAAATTAGAGAACAGAAAATTGTGAACAGAAACAGAAAATTGAGAACATAAACTGAAAATTGAGAACAAAAATATAAAATTAGACAACAGAAAATTAAGAACGAAAACTGAAAATTGAGAACAAAAATAGAAAATTGAGAACAAAAACATAAAATTAGATAATAGAAAATTGAGAACGGAAACCGAAAATTGAGAATAAAAACAGAAAATTGAGAACAAAAACAAAAAATTGAGAACATAAATTAAAAATTGAGAATAAAAAATAAAAAATTAGAGAACGAAAAATTGAAAAAGGAAACTGAAAATTGAGAAAAAAAAAAACAGAAATTAAAGAATAGAAACTGAAAATTGAAAACAAAAATAGAAATTAGAGAACAAAAATTTAAAATTGAGTTGAATAGTGAAATATAATAAAATGAGGAAAGGAATAGAATAGTGAAATATAATAAAATTTTATTATGACCAACCAAGAAGAGAATTGAATAATAATTTTATAAGGGTAAAATATAAATTTTATTATATTTCACTATTTTATTCTTTCTTTTATTCCATACCAACCAAACAAGAGAATGGAATAGTGATTCCATTCACAATTCTATTCCATTTCTTATCTCATTTCATTACTTCTTCCATTCCATTCCACCTTCATTCCATTTCGTCCAACCAAACATGCCGTTAGCGTTGTTATTACAGAATGGTAAAAAAAAAAATCACACCAGCTTCCCGGAGCCGTTGGCTAATGCTTTATTAAGCTTCCTTAAAGTCGGGAGTTCGAATGCTGGTACAATGGTGGTGGAGGTATTCTAAAATACCTATTTTTAATTGACCTTTTTTTTTTCACTTCTATTTCCTATAATATCCTCATTTTTTTATTCTGTATTTTAAATTTCGTTTTTTTTTAAAAAATTTTATTCGGCGTTTGTGGGAAAAAAAAATTAATGGTAAAACCCTAGAAAAGAAAATAAAAACTGAATTAAAAAAAAAAAAAAAAAAACAAAACTAGAAAAAAAAAAAAAAAAAAAAGTGAAATATTTTTTTCTTTTTGTTTTAAATTTGAAATTTTTCCGTTTTGTTTTTGTTTTTATTGTCTGCTTTTTAGTTTTCTAGTTTTAAACTTTTTTTTATTATTATTATTATTATTATTATTATTTTATGGGATACAAGTTTCTTAATTTCACATTGACTTCAATATTTTCTATAAATTAATTTTATCAAATTGAGCTTATACTAATTTGAATTTAAAAAGTTAAAAACTAAAAATAAATATTATTCAACAAATGATGGAGACAAAATATTTTGTTCTCAATTTTATCTTTTCATTTTAAATAAGAAAATATATACATATTTATATTTTTAATATTCTATTTTTGTTTTGGGAATAGAAATAGATTTTTTTTTGTTTTGATTTAGAAACATTTTTTTTTGTTTTCATATTTCTTTTTATGTTTCCTAAAAAAATATTTTCTTATTCACAAATTTATATTTTTAACAAAAATAAAAATTTAAAAATGAAAAAATCAGTTCATGTTTCCAATTTGAGAACATAAAATATATTACCGTTATTAAAACGGAAACAAAAATTTGGGAATGAAAAATCTATTTGTTTTTCTGAATCAAAAATTGAAATTTGAAAACTAGAAAAAAACCTATAATGGAAATGGAAACATATATAATGATCCAGATTAACCGCGAAATTTTAGATTTTAACATCAAGATTGATTCCCATTCTCCTTGCCTCCACCCCCTAAGCCATGCCCCTCCCCTATTACAATGGACCCTCTTATTAAAAATATGTTGAAACCAAATAAATAGTTTAATTTTAAGCTCATCTATTACAGTTTATAAAAACATAAATATTCCAATTAAGGTTACATCGCTAGCTGTCATCCCACCATCACCGAATTCCTCAACTGCCATTGGTTATCTAAACTCCAATTACCGGTCACTAGATTTTTATTTTATTTATTTTACATTCAACTAATTTTTCAATAATATTTTTTTAATTTCAGTTTTTAGTTACATTCAATTAATTTTATGATTGTCAGTCGACGAAAAATTACATGAATGTAACAAAAAATACACTAAAATGTAATTATAAAATATACAAAAAAATGTACATTAAAAAAATAGTTGCATGAAACTAAAAAAATACATAAAAATAAAAACATAAATAAGAGATTTATATTCAGGTAAAAATTAAAATAGAAAAAATTATGGATTGGATTGTTTAATGGGTAATTAATTTTTTAGTCCTCTATAGAGACCCAATTGAGAAAAAAGACCCATGATATGAACAATTAAGTTTTCAAACCCTACCAAATTTTTAGAAAAAAATATTTTATTATGGCCCTCCTTGTTAACATTTATTTACAAGTCTGTCATTTTGTCATTATGCAATAAGACAAATTTGGATAATAAAGGGTGTTAACGTTAACGTAACTTGTTCAAGTAGATACCACTTACCTATATTACAATATTACATTGGGATTGACGTTAACGTTGTTGAATCCATTTTATTTTATTTTTTGTTAACGCATCATCTCCCAATTTGTCTGTTTTGCGCATTACGTTAACGTTAATGCATTTTTTTTATGTGTTTCATATTACCGTATCTTTTATTATTTGTTTTGTGTGTATTAACGTTAACACATTTGGGCGAGTTTGCATTAACGTTAATGCACATTTTGTTGCATCTCTTTGTGTTAAACGTTAATGCATTTAATGTTGTCCAGAAAATGTGTGAAATAAAAATCACTCACAACACCAACGTTAACGTAAACACACAAGCAATACTCATTGCATATATTCACGTTAAATAGTACATGTTTTATCTTGTAGCATAAAGTAAATTCGTATTTATTACAGTAATTATGCATTTATTACAAATAGTGCATGATTTGTCTTGTGTGTATTAACGTTAATGCAAATAAGTTAAATGTGTTGAATTGTAAATATGTTAAGCTTAATGCAATTAGCTATATGGTTAGGTTATAATTGTGTTAACGTTAACGCAAGTAACTTAAATGAGGTGAATTGTAAATACGTTAACGTTAATGCAATTAATTATTGGGCTGGTGTGTAATTGCGTTAACATTAACGCAAGTAAGTTATATGTGCTTATTGTATAATTGCGTTAACGTTAACACAAAGAAGACCTTTAAAATCATTAAATCCGAGATTAAGTGACTCTAAGCCATTCAATCTAAACAACCAATCTGGCAATGAAGAATTAAAGTAATTAGTTGAAAGATCGAGGGCCATAAGAGAACCCAAGTTCCAATTACCATCTGGAATTGAATCTTTGAAGTAGCAGCCGTGTAGCTCAAGAGAAACAAGACTGCTAAGATTGAATATCCAACCCGGCATCGAAGTGTTAAATTCGTTCCAAGAAAGGTCTAGGATGGAAAGTGATGTAAAATTAGAATTGAATAGAAAAGGAATGTGGTTTAGTTCACAACCACATAAGTGCAACTCTACTAAGGAAGAGAGTGTATTGATCACCTTTAGCCAATTAGTTGCTTTCTTTAGGCTCACACCACTAAGGTCAAGGTGTTCTAAAGAATGAAGAGTAGTAAGCCATTTGAGATCCTTGACAACCATATTCGATCCTCTTAGATTGAGGAAGCGCAAACTTGTGAGATTTCCAAGTTGATGCTGAATCGTTCCCCCAAATCCGGAAAGTGACAGATAGAGATATTGTAAGCTCTCCAAAGATCCAAGGAAGTTTGGGATTGGAATGCCTTGGAAGTCATTCTCGCTTAGATCCAAGTACACCAAATGCTGCAAGTTGAGCAAAGATGCATCGATTCTTCCACTAAGCATTGATTTTTGGTGAAGTTTTAGATCAGAAGCATAATAAATGTAATCATCCCATGTGGGACGTTCAGAAGGATTGCGGAGGTGGAGTTCCAAAACATGGCCTGTAGAGTTGTCACAAACAACCCCTGCCCATTCACAACAATCATCTTTGACATCCCAAGAGGAGAGCTTGTGGGAAGGATCTTTGAGGCCATGTTTGAAGCTTAAAAGAGCTTCCTTCTCACTCTCCAGGCAAGCAGTCTTTGAGTTTCCATAGCAGCATGTAAGACATGCAGTTGCTATGGCAAGAAATGAAAGAAAAAACGCGAGTCTCTCCATGATCGTGTATGTGGATGAAACACTAGAACAATGTTAACTGGAATTTATATTGCATTTTCTTATGAAGTTAGTTTAGCAATAATTGTGTGGCTCCCACTGCATACTTTTCAAGCTTGTTGACTTGGTTGACCTTGTCTTGTCTACATCAAAAGAGTTTCCATGTACCCACTGCAAACTTTTCTATTTTAACTTATTCATTCACTTGTCAACACCCCTTTGTGTTTGGTTTTTTTTTGTCCACCTTTCGGTGGAGAGTTGTACAATATTTTTTTAATTTTACTCAATTGGATAAAGTACTGTTTGCGGACGAGCGTCTTGGAGTGCCTATCACCTTCCCCGTGCGTAATTGACTCCTAAATTCTTAAAAATGAATCTCTAGTCAGACCGCGCTTTTGGAATCAAAATTTTACTTAAACCATTGTTTAAAAAGTGTTAAGAAAAATTGGATGACCTAACACACTATTTAAATTCAATGTTAGATGACGTATCATTTTTTTAAAATTAGCTTAAGTTATTTTATGAGAAAACCGACACTTTAAAAAAGCCCCCCTCTTTAATATTTGTTTTTCAAAAAAAAATAGAAAAGCTTATATACTTCTATTTATTTATTTATTTTTCAAAATCAAGGGTGCATCAGGAGAGAAAAAAAAAGATAAAGAGATAACGTCACGTAGAATAAATCATAATAAAAACAATTATCAACCGAAATATGAGTAATTTTTAATGAAATACTTGCTCATTTGAAAAATCTACAACGATATCTCCTTCAGATTAATGCGTATTTTTTCTTGACTATAATCGACTGGCCAATGTTATACACCTAATTTCCTGCATTGACCGTAACTCTTCAGTCTTTTCTTGCGACACTAAATTGATTGAATAATAAGAAGAATCTTACATTTTTTCTTTGGTCAAAATCCCCCAATTTTCCAAAAGCTAAGCTACTATTTACATTTCTATTTGTGTGGATGCCAATTACATCAAATTTTCTTTGTTCAATGAAACCCTCAATTTTCCAAGAACACTTATCCACAATTCTATTTGCATGGATACCAATTACTTCATATTTTATTTGTTCAATCAACCCCCCAATTTTCCAAGTGGATACCAATCACATCATATTTCCATATGCGTAAACTTGGTTGAGCTCGTTATCAAATAATTTTCTATAGGTTTGAAATTTAAAATTATTTTAAGAATTAAATATTTTTAATTTATGAAATTTATTTTTTGTTTATATATAAATTGTTTCATTTAATTACATTTTTTTTAATTGTTTGGTGAAGTCTTCTTAATAGTTTTATTCAGATTAAAAAACAGTGGATTTGTGAATTTTTCAATATCAATTTTCAACTATTTATTGTGTTTGTCATTTTAAATCGTTTTGTATATGAAATTTGTTAAATAAAACAGAAAACTAGTTGTTCATTACTTCTATCAAAAAAAATTTAAAACTTCATTTTTAATTAATCTTTTATATTTACAATTAAAAGTTCATTTTTTGAAAAAAAAAAATAAAAAATTATAGTCTAATTTTAATATTAGTTTTAGATTTTTTTTTTATTTTTTTTTTCTTTTCTATACTTTTTGTAATGCAATTTATTTTTTGATTGATGAATATTGTGTGCATATAAACTTTAAGTAAAAAAAAAAAAAAATTGTTTTAAAAAAACTAATAATTTTCATTTGTATTGATAAATTTACCTTTTTTTTTTTACCATAACAACTATTTAATTTGAAGTAAACCATACAATTTTTTTATTTTTTTTTTTTAAATAATAACCAAATATGCCTGAATAAATTATTATCTAGGATTTATATCATTTACCTACACTATTTTTTTTATTTTTTTTTGCCATTAATCAGATATTTTCCTTAACATTTTTAAATTTACTTTTAAATGAAAACATTTTTTATGTTCAATTAATATATATAGATATATATTTTTTTATAAAAAGTAATTAAATAAAAATAGTGTTTGTTATTTAGGAAGGGCACAAAACCTTAAAGAAAAAATCTAAATGGTTAAGGTAAGGTGGGTGTTGAAAAGAGAAATTAACTGAAAATTTTGAGGATTAAACCAAACAAAATAACATATTAGTAGCGTTATTTATACAACTTAATAGGGGTATATCTAAAAAAAACGGAGAGATCTTGCGCCCCATAGTCCTATGTCAGCTCTGCGAATGATTTCTCTGTCCAAAGTTTCTTCACCCTCTACACAATTTTTTTGAATTAAGAGATCGTTTATCAAATATTATTTCCACATTATCAAATAATTTTTTTTAAAATTTAAAATTTGTTTTTAAATGATTTTTTTTTTTCAATTAATAGTTTTGATTATAAAAGATAATTAAAAAATGTTAGTTTTATTTTTAAAAGTTCGGTGTGATTTATTAGGCAGATTTGCTAATTCGGTTCAAGTTGGTAAGTTCTTGCATTGATCGTAACTCTTTAGTCTCTTCTTGTAAAGTTCGATTGATTGAACTTTACAAGGACGTTCAATCAAACCCCTCAATTTTCTAAGAGCTTGCTTTCATCCACATTTCTATTTGTGTGGATATCAATTAATGGACTTGGTTTGCATCAAAGAATTTTTATGTGATCACAATAAGTGAGTAATAATTCACAATGCACTCTTCCATTTTTTTCTTAGTAGTTTTAGACCCGCATATTTTACGGGTCTAGACAAAAAAAGTATTACTACATATTTTTTTATTAGAATATTACACGACATAAAATTGATGTTTTAATCTTATATTTAATATATATTACAATAGTGTGTATAAATAATAAATTTTAATGTTTAAAATAAAAATAAATTTGTAACCTAAAAAACTATTAGGGATAATGATATTTTTGCTCCCTGACAAATCAAGTCAGTGCTCAATTAGAGTCCCGTATTTGAACTTTGACACATTGGATACCTCATATTTGATTTTCGTTTCAATTTGGACCCTCAGTTAAGTTTTCTTTTAATTAATGTTAAATTACACTAATATCCTTTAAAAATTTTAATTGGAATTATTTTATTTTCTATCCAAAATTAAAGAGTCAAATGTGTATTTTAAATACTATTCATCATCCTCCCAAACCCAAATAATAGCTACATAACACCGACGGCCACCAACACTGACAACTCCGACGGCCACCACAACACGATACCCACTGACTCATTCAATGGCCGACCATACACAACAACAAACCATTGCTTGCATAAACAAAAGCAAAAAGAGAGCCTCTATTTTATTTATTTACTAGCGAATTACCCATGCTTGAAGGCACAGGTTAATAAAATATAATTTAAAATGAACACATTATTAATAAATAACCAACTTATTAATTATAAAAATTTATAGTTTTTTTCCTGTTTCGGAACAGAAACACCAAGCAAACAAAACAAAAACTAAAGTAATTTGAAAAAATAACAAAAACAATTGATGGCACATTCATTAGAGTTTGATTTCCAATATTCATAACTATTATAGTGAAGACCTTTACGCTCAATAAGAAATCAAATAATTCATATGGAGATTACAGTAAAGAAAACTGATTGAGACATTTTATCACAGACGTTGATACACAAAATTTTAATTTAGTATTGTAAATGATTTTTTTACTTAAATGACTATCATTCTTAAACTGAATTAAAACATTGCAAACCAAATAAATCCTAATATACAATATTAATTTAATTGTCACATCATCAGCACTAAAGTCTATCAAAAATTTGAATGAAATTAATTACATTGACATCTCATTCAATTTTTTTCAAGTAAAAATAATAATAAATCCGTCTTCCATAAATCTTTTTGACTACATTTATAAATGTTTGAAGAAATACACAAACACGAGTCAGCCAATGAGGAAACGCCACAACAATATGCTATTATAAGCTATTATATTATTTTGCATTAATCAAAACATGCTAAAACAATTGTATGTCTAACCGTTTCCTCTAAATTTCTATTTAGCTACAAATTGAAAATCAAACATATAAATATGAATATCCGTCATGTAAAAAGAGACAAATAAGCAATATAATCGATTAAAAAAACTTACATATACATAAACGGTGATATTATCCGTTTTTCTATAAATAGCAAATCCTAAAACTCAGTGATATTATGATGATTTGCAATAGTAAAATTTGCAAATTATATTCCAACAGAACTGAAAATTATACTGAAATGGTATAAGAAAGGGTGTTTCTTGAAAAAATCAAGAACATTTATGTTCTATTCTCAATAAGTGGAACAAAAACAAACAATTAACAACATTTTTGTTCTACTCTCAAAAATTTGTTCTTAGAAAACAGAATAGAAATTTGAGTTTTTTTTTTACCCCGAAAAACTGAGAACAGAAGTGAAAATTAGATAACAAAATTTTCACTGTGAGATTTTTAGAACAAATTTATGTCACCAAAATAGAAGACTTGTTCATGTTTCTTTTTTGAGTTTTTTTATTCCTAGAAGAAGCTGTTTTGTTTTTTAGTGTTTCTGTTCTCCAAAACTGAAGCAAAAAAATAAAATATATTTAGAACAGACACATAAATAGAAACTCTAAACAAACGCCATCTAAGTTAACATTAAACAAATGCCATCAAAGAGAACATGGGAGTAGAATAGAAACATTAAACAGAAACATTGAACAAACACATTCATGTTCAAAGTTTTCTAAGAACAAATTGCATTCCATTTTTATTATCTAAAAAAAGATTAATTATACTTTGCACCCCTATAGTTAGACTAAATTACACTTTACACTACAAAAAAAATGTTTTTTTACCTCTTTTTCAAACTATAAAATGAGACATGAAATGAGATGGGAAATGCATACCAAAGCCTTTGGATCATAATGATTCTCCCTTTGCAAGGCAAGTATTACCGAATGAAGGGCAATTCAGGATGGTCTAATGAATTCCTCTAGCCCCCAAGAAAATTCAGTCAGTTTAAATCAAACAAAAGCCCCTGCAAATTCATGAAAATTCTTGCTCAAGAAAGAGACACAGGTGTTCAAATAATGGAGGGCAAATCAGATAACCTACACATTTTAAGATGTTCAAATAAAGGGAAAACATGGAAAAATTTGAGCAACGAAATGTGCAAGCTAGTTGTTCGACTATTTGTCAGCGAACAAATGTCACACCTCACTCGAATTGTTTTTCGCAATTGGGAGAAACGAAAATAATCAAACGATTGACAGCGGTAAATTAGTCGTTACCTTTTGATGGCGGAAGAAATCAACCGTTACCTTTCAATGGCGGAAAAAATCAACCGTCACCTTTTGATGGTGGAAATGTTTGAATGATCATGAATTTCATTGTTCAAATAGTCTACACACAAATATAGCTAAAAATTCAAACCATTGGGGAAGATGGATGTCTACCCATACTTGAATGATCATGAATTTCATTGTTCAAATAGTCTACAGACAAGTATAGCTAAAGATTCAAACCAAATTACAAATGATCAACGAAATGGAATGCAAACCAAAGCAGTGAACTGAGAAATAGAAATGAAACCAACGCCGTGGACTCGAATTTGAATGCAAACAGAAGAAACCTAGGTAGACCAGGAGAGGTGATGAATCTTGAAAAAAAAAAAAAAGAAGAGATAAACCAGGATTATACAATTTGAGTAGTATCGATCTTCACGGTGAGGAGGTGAACGATGGCGATTTCATGGTCTAATATCGAAAATTGATTTCAATTTCAAACCCAAAATACAAAACTAATTCAATTTCTCACCACAAGGATCGCAATGGTGAAGGTTTCGGCGATCGATCGACGGTGCTAGGGCTATAAAGGCGAGGTCAGATGTCTACCCATGCTTGAATGATCATGAATTTCAAACCAAATATAGCTAAAGATTCAAACCAAATTACAAATGATCAACGAAATGGAATGCAAACCAACGCAGTGAACTGAGAAATAGAAATGAAACCAACGCAGTGAACCAATATGCAAACCAACTAGGAATTATACAAAATTGATTTCAATTTCAAACCCAAAATCTTATTTCAATTTCATGGTCTAATATTTGAGATTCCACAGTAATTCCAGTATTATCTCCTGAAGTAATTCCATAGGGTGGTACACTGAGTAGTACGCTGATCTTCTGCAGTGCTAGTGGGCACCAAAGTTCAATGGAAATGGAAATTGAGTTGAACTGAAGAAAACCTATATATGGGGAAGATGAATGAAACCAAATAAAGCTAAAAACCATGTCCAATTGAAGAAGAAAACAGACCTGAAGAACATTTGTGGTCTGTTATTACACAGCCAGAGATCAAATTGCAGAACAAAACAGACCTGAAGAACAAATACTGAACTGTCATTAGACAGGCAGGGATCAAATTGAAGAAACAAAATAGTAACTGTATGTAGTAATTAAACAAATGAAGTGAATATGAATTTAAACAAAAACAGAAACGAACAATAGGCTAAAATTTTCCCAAAATCTGGGTCTAAAATTACAACCGTACTCCAAATTTCTCAACAACCAAATAGAAACCAAAGAAAAAGGAAATCAAATTGTTTAATATCCAAAACCCAAAATCTGATTTCAATTTCAAGCCCAAAATCGATGGTGATTTCAATTTCTCACCACAGGGATCGCGATGGTGATGTTTCAGCGATCGATTTGCACCGTCCTCGCCACCGTTGTCGCAAGGGTTCCCAAATAGAATAAGAGAGAGCGATAGATGTACCTAGATCATTGCAAGGGTTCCCATTGGGCGTAGATGCGGTGGTGGTAGTGGGGACGGCGATGGCGACGATCTCAGTGGCGACAGGGAGAGAGTGGCGATAGAGACGATCTCAATGGCGAGTGGAGATGGCGACAGGGCGGAAGAGAGAAACAGTGAAGGTTGGGAAGTCAGAGGGAGATTTTTTGAAACCCAATTTCAGCCAAGAAGAAGAGAGAGAACACAATTTGATCTGTGAGAGAGAGAGTGTGTGAGTGAATAACAGCAGGTCCAATTTGATCTAAGCCTTTAGATCAAAAGTGATCTAAGGGTTAAAATCATCTCTCATTGATGGTGCAATGTAGACCTTTGGATATGAGATCCAAGGGTCTAATTTGATTCCCTCCCAAAAATATGTTTTGTTACTGTAGCAGACATTTTTAAATTAGGATGTGATCTAACGTCTACTAATATGTTCGATGTTTGTCTCTTGATCCGACGGCTCTCTTTATAAATGAGCTGATTTATTATATAGATTTACTAGCGTATAACCTGTGCCTGAAGGCACGGGTGTAGAATAACCAAACAAAAAAAAATGATATAATTTTATCTATTATACAACATTCTGCATCTATTACATTTGAATATTAATAATAAAATAATCAAGACCAACATAATACACCTATTCATTTGAATATCGATAATAATTAACAATCGAATATCAATTGTAATTAACAATCGAGACTAAAACTTGTACTGATATAAAAAAGTTTAACAATATAAAAATCCAATGATATTCTACGGTTTTATATATAATTTAATCTTCAAAATAAGTTACAAACCAATTGAAATAAAAATAATGACATTAATGAAATTATCCAATCAAAATAATGGTACCGAACAATTAGTGCATAACGTGTGCCTAAAAGTACTATTATACTTCATTAAGAAAGCCCAAAAGCACTATTATGCTTCATTACGAAACAATCTTATTACAAATACAAACACTTAAAAAATATTTTTGAGAAAAATTCTAGCCAAATAAAAAAAGCCCATAAAACGCATTCAAAAACCAATTTCTTACGACAATGATTAATTTCGTAAAATGAATCTCAAATGAATATACACATTGCAAGGGAAACCAATAATAATATGACCTTACCTTCTATTCGGATAGAATCAATGTATAACTTAAAAAAATAAAGAATAACGTGTAAACTTGACAAACTATTTATGCTGGAATTAAAATAAAATAAGCTCACAAAAAAAATCACATTTTCCTGAAACCTCAATATATATTATCTTATATATGTGTGTGTGGATGTGTGCGCACTTGCGCGCACACATGTATGTGTGTGTAGTACACGGACCTTCAAGCAATGACCAAAAATTATGACAAAACAACGCATTTAAAGAGATTTTCTTTATTCTTTGTGCTAAAAATGATAAATAATTCGATGAACATGCAATTATGATTTTTAAATATGATAGGTTTCATTAATATTTTAAAATATGATTTTAAAAGTTAACTGACAATTACATGAAATGAATATTTCAAATTTGATGAACACATAACGAACTAAAATTTAGCAAAATAAAGAGGTAGAGACAAAAGATTTCAAAGTCAACATAAATTACAAAATATGAATATTTTTAACAGTAAATAGTTGATCACGTGCTCACAAATATGATGTGTTCTTTAATTACTTGAAGGGTGAGTAACTGCAGAAAAGAGAGAAAAACGCTGCAATTGGGGAGAGAGAGAGCTGAAAGAAGAGTTAATTAAATTGAATCCTAATTAGCAGTTTAATTAAGAAAAATTGGATGAATCAAATGTCTAAATTAATTAATTAATTAATAATTTAATTAGAGAAAAATTGATAAATCGTTACCTAAAATAATATTAATGGCTAAACTTTTGGCTCTAAACTTAATATGTTAATTTTGACCCTAAAATTAATTAATTGGAAAATTTAATGTGATTAGGACCAAAAATTTAGGCATTAATGTTATTTTAGGCATTATCTTTACTAATTAATGTTAATTTAGGGCCATATATGTATCCCAACATTTTTTACCCCAAATTAAATTTCAATTTCCTTTTATGGCCCTAAACTTATATCTCGAAAATATCCTAGTCAGCAAATTTGTTTGTCCTAGTCAGCATTCGTCTAATTAATTAATCAATACTATATTAATTTGATTTCCATTTACATTAATCCGATTTCTTGTTTGACAAATCTAGTTTCCTTATACGTTCTCAACTTATGTCTTAAAATGTCTTAATCAACATTTAATTTGTCCTAATCAGCAACTTTATTTGTCCTAATCATAAGTTTATCCTAGTCAGCCAAAAAACCGTCATGTTTTATATAATAGACTAGCGTATAACCCGTACCTAAAGGCACGGGTGTTAAAGAAATGACATAATTTTCACTTTTTATACACATTTTACAACTATTTTATCAAACATAACAATAATTTTCAAATGAAACCATACTGAGCAAACAAAATTTTCAAAATCCGATTTATGAGACCAAGAGACAATCAGCCACGAAGTAGAAGATCGAAAACAGAGTTAGTGGGGAATCAAAGACAGAGGTGCCGAAACAATTTTGGAATGACCAAAGTACCCTTAATTTCACTTTGACTTTTACCGTTGACTTAACAAAATTCTGCTAAGTGTTCAAATTAAAACGAAAATCAAATGTCACGTAACCAATGTGTTAAAGTTTAAATACCAGGGTCCAATTGAATACCGGCATAATTTGTCAGGGAGCAAAAGTGTCATTATCCCAAACTATTAATGCAAACCTCCAATATTATTAATACTAGCGCATGCCCCGTGCCTAAAGGCATGGGTTTTAATTTTTTCATCGTTAATTTAATATAAAAAAACAATACAATTGATTAAGCAAAGTGAACAATACAACAGGCAAAAAAACAATAATACACAATCAATACAAAAACTACTAAGTAAAAGATATGAGGATTAAAAAATAGTCTCTTTTATTATACATTCCAAAATTCAAACCACATTCTTAAAAAAAAAAATATATATATATATATATATATATATATATATATATATATATATATTTTATAAAAATCAGTTAGTGATTTCGAAAGTTGTGAACACCAATTATCAATACAGAGAAATAGACAAAATGTTGGACATGGAATCATTCGATCGGATTTTCATGGAGCAATCGAGTGTACCGAATTTCACATTCGAAGACGGGCACACCATAAAACAGGAGAACTGGGTTTTTCACCTGAGGGTAGACCTGGGCGCCAAGATGATAACTTAATGTTATGTAAAACATGAAAAATTAATCAAAATTGCCTAAAGAGCTCTATGAAAAGGTATGTAATAGGAAAAATTAAAAGAAAAAATAATTAGTCACAAAAATTTGTTCATAAGATTGGAATATTTATCTTGATCTCCTGAACGACATTGTTTTCTCTGCCATTCGAAACCGCCATTGCTATCAACTTCAGTTGCCGATAATCGTCGACCATCATGGTCGCCGTCAAGACTTCATCTCTGTGCTTCTAGAACATTGAAAATCTTTAGCAACAATTGCCGGAGACGATGACGTTGCTCTCTCTTTCTCCAGAACATGTATATTCTCAATTGTATACCCCACGATCATCTCGCTCTTGGCCTACAAATTTTAGAGAGAAATTATAATCGAAAGAATTGATTTCAGTAAAAATTAAACTAATGGGTTTTCACACACAAATAGTAACACAAAATTCAACCAAATTATTGATTGATATTTACGTTTAGTTTAGATAGCGAGAGAGAAAATATAGGGGGGCATATGGAACATACTCTTAAAATCTTTGAGATTTCTGGTGAAAGCTGTTTCAAAGAATTTATTGGTTGGATATTTATTTGCAAATCTCGAATAGAAATACTTTGAACACACAAACAATATAACGAAAGCAACAAAGAGCTAGGGCGATACTAACTTAATGAAGAAGAAGCAATGGGACTATGTTCACTAGTGAGGTATGGGTTGAAGGGCAAAAACACTAAACAAACATCTTCTAATTAAACACTAACCAAAATCCATGAAAGAGAACATAGGAGTAGAACAAAAACACTAAACAAACACATTCCTGACCAGATATGGGGTTTGAGAAATATAAACCTCCAAATTGTATTTTGTGTAGACACTGTCATGTAATTCATCTTCGCTATGTAATTCTCCTGACCAGCGCATACACTCGGAGGAACTATGAAACAAACCCTGTAGAGGAACGATGAAAACATGGTGAGAAATCTGGTGAGAGGGCAATGGCAGTGGTGAAGAAAATAAAAGGGAAGAAACGAAGGTAAAAATCATACCCCCCCCCCCCCCCCAAATTGCCATAGAATTTAATAAAGTTCATTCAATAGTATAAGACAAAAATTTCAACAAATTGATCATGAATTTCATCAAATTAATTAATAGTTAAGCAAAATTCCACTCAAAAAGTATCCAATTGAAGAAAACCCAAGAAATTATTTTGACCTATTTTGCTCTCAGATCTAGCCGCCGACTTCTCCTATGCTGTGTCTCTACCTCCGCCGCTCGTTGCTTCCATCTCCGAAAACTCAGCCCCTTACACACTACCACCAAAGATCGCTACTTGATTTGTTGCTCAATTCCAATAGAGTCTCATTGGATCCCTAATGTCCTCCGCCATTATGACCGCCACCGTCGCATGTTAGAGAGTGAGAGAGAGGGGGGGAGGAGAGAGAACATAGGCAAAAGATAGTGGGGTGAAGAGGAGAGGGATTAAAAACGGAGAGGGAAGTGAATGTGGCGAGTGGGATTGATCGGCGAAATGTGGGAGGTGCGACTGTGAACTGATGAAGAGTTCGCGACGGTGGATGATTTCTTGAAATGGAGAGGGAGAATCAGTTAATGATTTCTTGAGATGGACTGGGGCAGTCCAATTTGAGGCTTGATTTTGTTCGATGGCAATGGCGTCAGCGGTGGTAAAGCAAAACAAAATGAAGCTTTCATTAATGAGAATCACTGATGATTTCTTTTAATGGAGGCGACTGCGAAGGGAGTGACGAAGGTTGGAGCTGGATGAAGGGGCTGGATCTGTTTCAGAATGGAACGGTTTTAGGGCTAGATCTTAAACTAATTTGGAGCAAAAAATTGGGGGGGGGGGGGAGGGGAGAAAAAAAAACGCAAAATCCGAGGAAGAAGGATCGATCACATGACCCTTTGCATATCAGTTACAAAACCACCATTTGAGCTGTCCTCAATGAGTGTACTTAATCTTAGCCGTCGATCATTTTCAAGGTGATCTTAACCCTTAAAATGTCCTAGTCAACAAACACCTTCCTGATTTATTAATATACTAGCGATACCCCGTGCCTAAAGGCACGAATGTAACTGTTGATGTCCAATTTTAAATTTAACATACACATAATAATAAGTATATATTGTTTTACTTAAATTAATTTTCTTCTCTTTAGTTAGAGCTAAACCAAATTATCCTTATGTTAAAATTAATGGTCTAAAATTAAAAATGAGAAAATGTTAAAGGTATAATTGCGATCAGTATCTTTATTTCCTCATCGTTAGCTAAAATCCAAATCAAATTATCATTAAATTAAAATTAGAGGTCTAAAATATAATATGAATTAGAAAACTTTATGGGTATAATTGTAATTGGTTATTGTACCTCTCATGTTATTTTTAATTTTTTCTTTTTTTTCTTTTTTTTTTTTTTTATGTAGAGTTAATAAGGGCAAAATAGGCAATTCATTAAAAAAAAAAAAAAACTCAGGTAGGAGATTGCCGTGGTAATTTCGAAAATTAGGGGAGTCTATGTGGAATATCACTATAATTGAAGGGGCGTAAAAGGAATTATCCTGACCTACAACCATCTCACCTATTTCTAAGCAAACAATTATTCCTAAATAGCAGGGTAAATTTAAACCATTCATTCCGAGCCGTCGAGATGTCCCAGTCAGCAAAAACCTTCGTGATTTATTAATAGACTAGGATATAACCCGTGCTTGAATGCACGAGTGTGGAAAAAAAAAAAAAATTGAACCTAAAAAAATTGATATAATTTCCTTTTTTATACAACATTCTAAACCTGTTTTTATTAAACATCAACAATAATTAACATTTAAATATCATAATCAACAAACAATTTACATTACAAATACAATACAATCGTATCCAGTAACGTAGATATTCAGCTATTAAACTAATACAACAATTAAAAATAAGTTAAAGCGAAACAAAATAAACAAATACAAAAAGAAAAAGAATTTTAGCTTTGCAATGTAAAATGGGAAAACAACTCACTCTACGACTCCAATTTTGTTCTTCGTCAAACAACTTTAATTTCTTTCATTTAACTACATTGACAAAATGAAGATGATGCAAGATTATGTAACATAAAGAACAAAAAATATAAAAATTTCATAGGTAAATAGAAAATAATAATACTTCACAGAAATTAAGCAATAAAAAATATAAAGAATTAAAAACAAAAACTAATTAAATCTATAATGAGTAAACTAATCAAAAAATAATATTGCATAGAAAATAAACAATCAGAACTTTGGGAACGGACAGAACAGAAAAAGAAATTTAAGAAATTCTTTTTTTCATTATGGTGTAAACGAATTTATGTAGTCAACTCTACTTAAGTGAAAAAAAGACTTAATTGTTGTTGTTTTTTTCAAAAAAAAAATAAATCTTGGGCACCTTTTGCGTATTAAAAGCATTTTTCAACAAGCACTTAGAACAAAATTACTAAACAAACATTACCTTTTTGACAATTAAAAATTAAGAACAAAAACACTAAATACTCATTGTAGAAATTAATTCAACATGAAATTAAAAGACCTTAAAATATAGCTAAACACCATGCAACCAATTGTCGATACAATATGCACAAATACCACCATCCAAGAGTAGAAATTCATTTACCTAAATAACTAAACTCAAAGCTATTTCAGATTATTGCATGAAACCAATACAATCTGGAAACATGAAAACACAAATTAAATCCATACCTTCTCAATTTCGCGATTCTTTGGATCTCTACTCAAGGTCAAACCTGTTAATAACACAAAATACACAAAAATGCTTGAGAAAATAACTTAGGATAAAAACTAATGATTGAAAGAGAACAAAAAGAATAGAATAAATGAAAACATCAAAACACACACATAATTGGTAACATACACATAATTGATTGAAAGAGTTTGTCTGGACTCTGCATAAGATAGGAATGTCCAAGCTTAAAAGTACGCGATTAAGTAAATGCAGGAGGATGAAACGATACAAACTCAGAGCTTCAGGTTCCAAATCCAAGTGAAATGGTAGGAATGGGAGGTAGAAAATGCACACCTACTATCTCTACTCTTGCTAGTTTCACTATCAACAACTGTTAACTTTTGCATATGAGGCTTCGCAAAGATTGATTAGATAATCGCATTCCTCCTTGAATTGCAAATAATAATAATAAATAATAAAATTAAATATCATTGTCGTAAAACCAAATTCCTAAGGAAATTCCGCAAGAAGAATCTCCTCATGGCAAAAAGTGATGTATGTGTGTGTTTGATGAACTGGTACTTCAAGAAAAACTAATGTCAGTAAACAATAAGAGCAGATTGTTTCCAAATTTCTGTATCTGTTTCACATCTTTTGTGAGCAAAAACACTGAACAAATGCCACTTATACTTCTTTTCCTAGAAAACATTGAAAGATGAAGACTTTTGGGATCAAATTTTATCAGTTTTCGTAATTAAATTTGTTCTTAAAATCTAGAAACTAAACAAAAGCAAATTTATTTTGTTCCCACTTCCCATAATACCAGAAATAGAATTTGGAAACGTATGTGGAACC